>VWZZ01002625.1:10431-58312 GCA_013399095.1 Psophia crepitans
CCGGGGCGCGGAGGCGAGAGGGAAGCTCGCTACCGCACGGCACACGGAGGCGCGCTCGGCCCCGCTCGCCTTGCTAGTGCGGGGCGGCCCCGCCATCCACCGTCCGCCTTGGGGCGGCAGCGGGCGGCTCGGCTCCCCCGAGGCACCCGGCCCCAGGCCCTGAGCCACAGCCTGCCCTTCCTGGGAGGGGTTTGGCCGGGAGCAGCCGCACACCTGAACTCCTCGGGAGCGGGTGGGGGCCCTGCCGGGGCCGGCGGCCGCCGGGTGGTGTGGCGGCGAGCCGGGGCTGACTGGGAGGGGGGTCCCGGCCGGGGAGGGGATGAGATGAGATCACACACAGGGGAGTTTCAGAAATGCAAATCCTGGGGCACAGTGTTCTTGAGTGTGGCTGTCGAACGCAGTGTCCGGGGTTTCTGTGCTGCAGTAGGTGTGTCTGCAGCCCCAGGGACAGACATCAACACGCCTGGGGCTGTCGCACAGCTGCTGTTCTCCAAATAGCATCTCTTGTTCCAGCTGCGGATTTTGCCTGCGTACAAAGCAAAATCCTGTCCATTTGTCCCCAGTTCTTCCCCAGCCTGACAGCTGTGGTCAGGCTCCGGGCCATACCGAGTCTTGGGCAAATGGCCGCTGTCCCAACATAAGCTGCGTGGGGGCCGCTCGGAGTCCCGCGAACTCCCTCCCTCTGTCCTCTGTTCAGAAAGTGCCACGGGCCAGCACGTTGGCGAGTGCACCCGCAGCTGTCCTGTGTCTATTCGGTACGCCCAGGACAGGCTGGGGTGACTGCGCAGCCAAGGCAGGCTGCTCGAGGCATGCCTGTCGGTGCTTCCAAGCCGTTTTGTGTTTCCAAAGTTGTATCTATTTTGTGTTTTAAACAATAGTGATCTTAACGATGTTCGACCTAATAACTCGTGTAGTAAACCCATTTTTTTCTGGTAGATGTTTTACTTCTTACCAACCACTAGTAACTGAGATCCGTAATGCTTACATTACAAGGATTCATTGCTTTTACAGATCATAGGACACCAGTAATATACTCTGAAAATCAGAATTGTGTCTACATTTTTCAACGTTAAATGTACAAGGAGTGTTTTCTGGATGCCTGATTTTAAAACCTCCTGTGTATGAAGTAAAGTTGCATAAAATAAAGTTGCAGCTGTTTTGCAGCAGTTGGTCCCCTGTACTGGCTTGGCTGACCTGAGTGAGAGGCCTGTTCTCCAGTCAGCATAGATTACTTTTTCAATTCATGTCTGTGACCTGTGATTCTCCACAGGAAAACAAAGTTAGTGCAAGTGGAACATAATTGTTGGAGTATTTTTATCAATTAAAAATAGAGACTGCTAATTAAATACCTTTTTTTCTCTCTTAGAATATGTTACAGTTTGTGAGGTGCTGTGATGCATATATTAATTTTGGTGTGCATATTAATTTAAACATTGAGTATGCATGTGCTGTAATGTAAGGAATCTATAACTATGCAGTATATTATGCTGACAAATTTTCTGTATACTGTCAGGCAGTAGAAAACCAGCTGAAGATCTGTGGCTTTCGGAGGAATGTGGATGTCTTAGTATTGTATCTGGCTGGACAGTGAGTAAAATATGTTTTCTTGGTTTGGCTTTTACTAGAAGTAGAGTAAATGGTAACCTTTCATAGTGCTTTCTGTATCAGATACTCTCTGGACATCATTTATATGTGAAATATCAGTAAATCATATTTATACCTAGTCTGAAGGAAGAAATGATGAAGATAGGCTGACATACACAGCAGAACTGTACTCACAGTGAAGTAGTTAACTGCCCCAGCCCTAGATACACAATCTTTCCCCAGCAGCCCAGAATTGCTCGAGGGTCTGTGAGTTCACAGAGCTGCGTATGAACTTCTACCACGGGGAGCAGAGGAGTGAGGCTTAATGGGCTGATCTCTGCCTGTTCTAACTGGCTCGTAAGGCTGGCTGGAAAGACTATCAAGAAGGCAAATGAGAAAACACAGGACCTGCCTGCTCTAAGAACTGCCAAATTTCTGACCTCCCTGAAGAAATCTGTTATTGCAACAGTAAAACTCACTGGTAGCACCTTTGAAATTACCTGCTGCTCTACTATTAAGAATTGAAGGGAAGGCAGGGCACCATGAAGTACGTACAAGAACACTTGTTTGGGGCTGGCAGTACTGATCAGAGAACTGATCTCTGGGAGCTTTATGAAACAGGGTAAGATGTAGGGCAGATGAGGAGAAAAAGACACGTGAAGTGAAGGAAAGCAAAGCTTTCATGGACCTGTGGGTGATCTAGGTTGATAGAGGTGTGTGTTGTAGGATGAACATGCTGAGAGGCTACCACAGAAAGATGGATGCATGACAGGGCATACTTCAAAGTTTTTGGACAGCATACTTTGAATTTCTGGCCAGGGCATAATTCCAAATATTGCATACCTGTCTGCAGCCTCACAACTGCATCTACTGTTTGAACCGTTGATACCATATATAAAGAGCTAATGCAGTTTAATAATTCAGGGACAAGGTTTTCAAGGTCTCTAGGTTCTATGAATGCCTAAGAAAAAAGGTGTTAAGGGATTTTAGTGTTGTCTAGCCTGGTTTTAGTGGAAATTGGGTGGTCTTGAAAATCTGTATATGCCCACTGGTATCTTTAAATTCCTTAGCACACTTCCTGATTTGCACCAAGAAAGTATTTGATGCTTTGTGAAAAGAAAATTGTAAAGTAAAACAAACAGTTATGTCAAAATTATTAAAATAAGTATTTTAGGAAGAAAAAACCATAAAATCTAAGGGAGAAGATTAAATAATGAGAAAATTACAAGATGCATATATATATATTTTTTAAACAGTATAAGAAAATTATTATAATGCATGTGTATTAAATAATTAAGACTGTGTATACAGTCTTAGTAGGCATATTTTCTAATTTTAAATACTTAAATGTGTGTCCTCACTGGCTTTGAAATATTTTTTGGTACAGAATAAAAAGAAACATTTGGATGGTAGTTATAGAAGCATCTGCCTTCCCATGAAACCATTTTGAGAAAGGTGATGCAAGCTGGTTTCTTTGATGATTGGAGAGAAGTGAATTTCTTTTATTCTATACCAATTTATATAAACCTTGAACCTCAGCCAACCTCAGCATCAGATCATGCCTCCTTAACTGTTGGTTTGACATAATTTTCTGCTGGCTGAGAAAAGAAAAAGGAAAAATAATAATTAAAGTCAATCAAATAAGAAGGAATGAGTTTATAATTTTAAACCACTACTATTAAAAGGGACATGAAAAAAAGTACTTTTGGACACTGAAAGCTGTCATCCTAGGAAAACTGATTAACTTAGCAGTAGGTAGGAAAAAAGTGCTGCAGGCCAAAAAGGATCAGTTTGTAAGAGACATGCAAAGTCTGGAAGGCATATAGAAAGGGACAGGCTCTTTTAAAATGGTAGAGGAATTAAGCCCTACCTGGGGCAAATTAAATGCCTTAACACCAGAAAAAAAAAGAAAAAAGAAAAAAAACCCAAACACATCAAGGCTTGGAGATAGTCAAGGCTGTTACTAGAGAGGGAGTAAAGACAATTAAAATGTAAACCTGTAAACTAGGTATAGAATGGTGGTGACAAAGAATATGAGGAGATTTTGGCTTTGCTACCTGCAAAGTAGTTGAGGGGTGTACAGGTAGACCTACACAGAAGAATTAGATAGTAGCTCTGTAAGAGCTCTGTACGTCCTGTCAACACTCATCTGCTTGTCTTTACTACTTGCAGTAATGTATTTTCTGGTTACTTGTGAAGATAGACACAGAAATATGTATTTGCAGGGTTTGTTTTTATGGGTTATTTGAGGAAGCAAAATAGTTTAACAAAGCAGCGGCATGAAATAATCTGATTTTCACAAACAGAGGAGAATAAAAGTGCAGCACCTCAACTTTGTAGGCTTTGCTCTTGACAGATTATTTTTTTTCAAATGCCTTATCAAAAAAGGTGTCCACCCCCCTTTGTCTGTATCTGGAGGGTTTGTTAAAAAACCCCATGGGAAACTAGAGACAGGCTTCACAGTTGGAAAACAAGCCAATAATTTTAGGCTGATGATGCCAGGTTATTTTTTATCAATCCTGTTAGTTCTTTCTGAAACACTGGCCCTAGTCTTGCAACATGTTAAAATCCATGAGGACAGTTTTATTATGTCAATTAAAATTTGTCACGTAAAGGTCATCTATAATTTTTCTACTGGAAGTCAAGAAAATTTATTTAGAACAATGAAAAATAAAGAGAAGCAATTAGTGAAAATTACTCAGCAGCTCACTAATATTCTCTGGTTAGTAGGTAATCTGTTATTTATAGTACACTAGCAAGCCTAAAGTGCTAGATAGGCAGCTAAACGAAATACCCCTACCAGCACACAGGAGATTGTTCCAGCCTCAGTGGATGTGCAATTTGATTTAAAACTACACTGTTAATGAGTACGATTAAATACTAATTTTATTTGAGGACAGGAGAGAAGGAAGAAAAAAGGGCAAAAGATTTCACAATACGTGCTAATATGAAAAATAATAGAAAATATACATTGATGTGCTTGGTGTCTATCTTCTGTTGCTTCTCTGGCACTGTGGCTGGGTGATCCACGCTGCACCTTCAAAGCAATTTTCCTTTTAGGTTTATGTCCCCAGGATGCCAGACTTCTCCTCCGGTGTTCTGAGCGGGATTTCTACAAACTGCAAAGTACATGGGACTCATACTCCTTGGGAGATTGAATGCTGTTATGAAAAAAAATAAAATCACTTAGTTTGTTCTAATTCTTTTACCACGGGCTGCTTGGTGATGCTTTCAGGTGTGTAGAGTGGTTACACTGTCTCTGCCATCTTTGTGTCTGTCTCTGCTATGATTTCTACAGAAGTGTGGCTTTTCAGTGCTTGTATAATAATATTTATTAAAAAATGAACTGCTTATAAAGTGATTAAGCCCTATTAATGTTAAGGATTTTTTACTCTTTTTTTTTTTTTCTTTTTTTTTTCCTTCCACCAGAGGACTAAGAAGTATCCCAAGTCTATCACAGTTTCATAGATTAAGGTATTTGTGGATTAACAACAATAAGGTAATAAAGTATTCCTTTAAAGAGCAGAACAATACATCTATACTCCCTGATTACTGTTTTGTAATTTTTCTAGCATAAAGTATTATATAACGGTCAAGCTAATACATTCTTTTTAATTTCCAGGCAAACTTAACTGATTTATTGAAAACAGTATTTTTTTTTTTACATGACAGAGTACAAGCTGATATGTTCTCCTTTAGATTCACATCACATTTATAAATATTTTGTGTACTTAAGAAGCTGAGATTTTGTCCCTTAGCAATAAAAAGAAAGACTGAGTGTATTTAGAACTGAGTTATTGGCAAAACTGCCTGATAGCTTACCAATACGTGAGGTCTGGGATAGCAGTTTCCAGTGTAGCTCACAGCAAGTATACCCTGCCCACCAGAGTGGGCAACTCTTGGAACAGACCGAGGGGTGGCATGGTGTAAGGTACTCTTACAACAACTTCTGGGCTTCCGAGTTTTTCAGGAAAGGAGTAGACTGCAGGAAATGCGTATCTCCTTTTTTTTTTTTAATGCCCTTGCAGACATGCATAGTTTATTTCCTGGCAGGCTGGTGGTTGGGGTGAGACCCCTTTTTGCCCTCATGCACACAGGAGTGACGTGTAACTCTTCCAAATGGGCTTCCCCCTGTGCATCGGAAGTAGCAGTGCAGCGCTAGGGCCGATGGGGTATCTTCTGCTGTTATACAGGCTGTTGTGTCACCTCAACTTGCTCAATTTAGGAGAGATTTCCAAGCGAGTGATTAGAATATGACATTGGGCCACATTAGTTTCTCTGGTTTCCAGTGCATTGCATGGTCCTAAATCAGTTATGCAAACCATGTGCCTTACTTTCACCATCTGTGCGAATCTAGATTATAGTATTTGTTATATCCTGTAGGGGTTTTAAGACAATGCTCTGTCAAAATCTCCGGACACTGCAGTTTCCAGCCAAGTGTAAGCACATTGTATCTTACGCAGTCATCTACTTGACAGTAGAATTATCTGATTTAGAAATTTCCAAATACATAGCCAACCATTATTAAATGGTTGAGTATAATCCAAACCTTCACCATTAGCCACTGGTAATTAAAAAGTAAAAAAAGTGATGAGAAACACGAGTTTCTAACCTGCTTTTGCATCTCTTACTCTACAGTAATTTACATGATTTTCGCAATGGGCTCAAGTTCTTAAAATGCCAGAATTGCTTGCTCAGGTAAATAAGTAGTTCTGTGAGTAGCAGAAAAAATAAATTTACATTCCATGTCACTTAGGAGCGTATGTATATCTGCTGCCCCAGGCTAACATCAATTATATACCATCTTATGTCGACTTCATTGAAAGACCTGTGGTTATCCAACTATTTTTTTAAAAAAAGCAAAAATATGGATACATTAAAAGGTTGAACTAAAATCACAGGTGTAATAAGTCTTTCCCTTGTATTTCTAAAAGCCACTAAAGAATAAGAAGAAATGGCCTGACGACTAAATAGAACTGATCTTGCTGACCATAAAAGAAAAATAAATCTAATTTTTGCACAGATCTCACTTTCCTACCTAAGCAATAACAAAGAGCATTCTTCTGCTGAATTAATCTAACTGTTTTATATAACTTGTGTGGAGAAGCTATGCAGTGGCTTTTCTTAGAAGAAGCCTCAGCTAAATGTGCTCGTAAAGGGAGCATGTTTTTCTGAGCTCAGAGGATTTGAGATCTCTCTTTCTTCCCTTAAAAATGCATCACAATAATTTTATCACAAAAAACTAAATTTCAGATGATGCTAAAAATCTCAAATTTGTCAAAGATAGGGAAACACCACTATCTACAATAGGTATGTATGGGTTCCACACTGTACGAGATACAGTAATTGTTGTGAAGAATAGAATTTTTTTATTTGTAGAATACTGCTGGTTTCACTTAACCAGGTTTTGATGAGGTGAAGCAAGACTCAGAGAATTATATTCTTTTAAACTTGAAAGTACCTTTTCTCAGAGGATTTCAGAGAACTTTAGGTATGGAAAAACCTCCGTCTTATTTTCCTCCTTTCAACTTTCAGATACTGTTAATACACAGAGCAAAGCACGTTTGGTTTAAAATCAGTGGCACAATTCAAGGACTGAAATAATTCCCCACTAACAAATGACTTTGCATCACAGAAACCAAAGTAGTGTCAAGAATAAAGTTCTGTGTGTTATTCTTGCATTTAAACTGCAGGATAAATACTTAGGCACCATTAGTACTCCCAGTTCTCAACTATTATAGTGGTCAGCTTGATATCCCATTGCATATACTTTACCTTGCATTGAAATCAGGACAGTATTAGAGCTGAGCTTCTCCAAGCAAGGGGATGAGATTTCACAGGGACCGAATATACCTCTTTATTGGGAATATACCCATACAAACATTTTTTTTTCTGTAATTGTAATTGATTCTGTAAATCTGATTAAATGTAATTTTTTTGAAATTTAGAACAAATATGTGCTCTTTGGACCTGCTGATGAAGAAATAATTTTAAAACTAGATGCTGGACTTATTCCAAGGATATATTTCAAGGAGTATTCTTAAATCAACATAGAATTATTACATCCTACAAGGGTGTTCTGACAATAAAAAATATTTCAAATGTGAATCGAAGGAAAAGAAAATATGAAGACCAGTAATTCAATGAAATCTGTTTCCAAATACAAATATTAAATTTATAGTTCAAAAAATTAGGTAAGGTTGAACTATATGTATTTGATGTGTAATTAGTATTTCTGATTACTTAGTTCAGCTGTCAAGAGAATCCTTAAACCAAGAGTCTTAAACAGAAATATAAGAAACTACCTATAGTTAAACAGTTTTAAAGAGGCTGTATTTATACTTTTCCCAAGTCAAATTTAGACTGACATATGATGGTTTTCCTAACTCTGATTTCAGATCCAAGATTTAACTTTCTTGATCAAAAACTATTGCTTGACTGAACTCTATCTCAACAATAACGAACTGACAGATATATCAGGTACCAATCTCCCCTTTTTAGATTGTTGAGCAGAGACCTATGCTTTCTTTTCTGTGTATTATCATTCGAATTTACAGAAGTAGATGACAGCAAGTAACTTAATGGTTGAAAGCGCCGATGTGTGCATAACAATATATGTCAATTATTAGAGATTCAATTGCTCCAGCATACTTGAGTGGCAATAAGGTGATATGTTTATCCTGGTCTAAGGGATGGAAATGTCATTCACTTTAATGTCAGGCAATTGTAAAATATTTTATATTTTATATGACCATATTTCATATAAAAAATGAACATGCAAGCTCTTTTTACATGATGATTTGTAGTTCTTTTGCTGACCGGGTATACTCCAAAAACTGATAGAAGTACCTTTTGGGAGCCATTTATGTTTATATGATGAAAAATTGATGGCAGCGCTGACAGTCTTAACATGCAAATAAAAGGGTAATAAATTAATAAGTTGTCCCACTTGTAAGGTAGTCACTAAGGTTTTGCAGTTTCCTCATGATAGTTACATCTATAATCAGAAGTATTTTGCAAAAGTTACTGCAAAACTGTTTTATTGTAAAATTGCATCTGTCTTAAACTTCTGCTTCAGTTTTGCTTGCTCTTGTAGATTAAAGTGGCTGTACCAGAATGGTGAATTGGTGAATGAAGAGGTCAAAGAGTAATAAAATTGTATATATTTTAGACATTGTAAATGTTAATATTTTACTTTTCTCTGTCCCTGTAAAATGTTGGTATGAGAAGTTGAATAGTTTCTGTGTGATTCTGAGAAAAAAGAATGTTTGAAAGAAATATGAGCAAAGAGACAATACAGAAGATAACAAAATATGGGCAAGTGTTGGTAGAGAAATGTGGATGAGAAATACTGTATAGAATTTGGAAAATGAGATGTCTACACTTGATGTGCGATGAGGATGGGAATATTTATTCTGTGTCAGCCACAACAATATTTTTAATAACTTTTAAATATATTAAAATATTTGAAATGGAACTGTTTTCTAAGGAATTCATTATTTATTGCTTGTGAGGCAAAGGTAGTATTAAGAGATACACTATTCTTTGTGAGGCAAAGGTAAAATTAGGGTAAAAGGAAATGAAGATGAATTAATAAAAGATTACTGAGATATAGGAGGAAAGAAGGCAGGAAGTAGAGGATGCAGTTGATGTTGATTTGTTGAGGCAAGGGTGATGGGGAAAAAAGGAAGGTACTGGAATGAAAAAAGTTAGGCATATGTTCAAAGGATGTGACTAGAAAGATGAAAGTGATACAGAAATCTCTGATAATTTATGTTTTTTACTAATCTCCTGCAAGGTGGTACCAAAAGGCAGGCATAGATGGATAAATAGAATATCAATTTCAGTGTGCAGCATTAACAAAATAATTACCAAATAAAGGCGGTCAGTTAAGGTGAGAATAATTCATTATTTTTCATTTTATTTCAGGTGCTCTGAAAAACTTACGTGCATTACGGATCCTGTTGCTTCACAACAACCAGTTAAAAAAACTTGGCAAAACAGTGAAGGAATTGAAAGGAATGATAAGCTTGCAGACCCTAAGTAATACCTTATTTTTATTTTTCAGAACAGCGAGCAGTAGTTTTTTAGTGTTTCTTATCAGGATGTTTGATGTTTGTTTCCGCATCATTTGCCAATAGCTTTTGAAGCTAATTATCAATTTTAACCAAATTTGACAGAAGAAAGATATCTCTAAGATGTGCAAGTTCCACAGAGAGTACCTCAGCTAAGGAAAAAAACTGCCAAACGAGTTCAGAAGTTAACTCTTTTTGGCTGCTGGCTAGCCAGTCTCACTGGATGAGTAGCTTGGAGGTAGTCAAAGCAGTTTACTGCTGCCTTTTTGTAAGGGAACGTGGGAGTACAGTGAGATTATCATAGAGATGGAGGAAGCTGAGAAGCGGGTGTTATTGCTGTTGAGAGTGTGAGTGATAGGTTATAGAACCCAAATTTGTGTCTCATTAATTCATAGAGTTGTTCATAGAACTTTCTGCATCTTTTGGCAGACTCTGTGGATTTCTGGAGTCTAAGAATAAATATAGTTTAGATATTAAGTATAACAATATCTGTTAAGTAGCATACTTTTTGACATACTGGCTGGAAATGAAAGTAGCATAGGCTCTGGAATTGCAAATTAAGTTTTACAAGACAGTGTTGGCGCCACTGAGTTACAATGTAAGAATTAGCCTTCAGGGAAAGTAGGATTATATGCTATTAACCTATTGAAAGTGAAAGTGTAAGCAGTCTTTTTCCATAGTTCCTAAACCAATGTCGTCATAGGTCATACCAAACACTCAGTACTTTGAGGAAACAGGGAACAAGTTTTGCATCTTAGTGACACAATTAATGGAGGTGAATGTCATCAAGCCATACTTTGTTATGCATTAAAAAAAGAAAAAGAATGTCTGATTGTAGGAAAGGAAAATGTGGCTTGGAAAGTACGCTTTTAATTGAACTTGACACTGAGCCAAAAATAAAAAACAAATCTAGCGTTTAGGAAGACAACATGCCAAACAAACTATTGTATTTTTTTTAATTATCTGCAAGATTGAAACAATAGTCCATTTAAGAATGAAGTTGTTGGAAGTGATTAGGCAAGGTCTGCACAGACATCCTATGTATGAATGGTGCAGTCACTTGGATTTAATGTTACAGCCCTAGGTCATGGTTTAACCCATCTGGTGGCTAAAACAACCACAGAGCCGTTTGCTCACTCCCCCTGCCCCCAGTGGGGTGGGGGAGAGAATCGAAAAAAGGAAAAAAAAGGTAAAACTGGTGGGTTGAGATAAAGACAGTTTCATAGAACAGAAAAGAAAGATGATGATGATGATAATAATAGTAATATACAAAACAAGTGATGCGCAGCACAATTTGTCACCACCTGAAACTGATACTCGGCTAGTTCCTGAGCTGCCCCACCTCCCAGCCAACCCGTCAGTAACATGGAGCATGACATCCTATGGCATGGAATATCCCTGTGGCCAGTTTGGGCCAGCTGTCCTGGCTGTGTCCCCTTCCAGCTTCTTGGGTGCCCCCCACCTTCTCGTTGGCAGAGCAGTATGAAAACCATAGAAAAGGAAGTGTTTAAGAGAACTATGCTGATAAAAAAATTGTTCTTTAGTTCAAAGATATGAGAATAAATGTTAATCAATGAAAAAAATAATAAGATTAATAAGCTTAATAACCTTCACTTTACAGTAATTTCTTTATGACCTTTGGAGACACAAAAAGATTGTCAGTGTGCTTATTTCAAAAAGATTTCATAATGAGTTCTCAAATTTAGTAGGACCCTATTGGTTTAATAAATGCACTGTTGTATTTGAAGTAAAATGACAGCAGTAAATGAAAAAAAGCAAATTTTCAAAGTCATATCCTATGTATCATATCATATTACTATATAATTTATTTGCCTACTTGTAATATTCAGAAATGTGAAATGGGTGCAGAATTTGCACTGTGTGGCTTTGAAAAGGCCTGCGCTCATCATTCACCTTAAAAAAAAACAGACCCTGTTTTGGAAACGGGACAGTTCTCACAGTTGTGAGGTACAACTTTGTTATTGTCGGGCAATCCAGTTAAAAAAAAGAAACCCCACATGCTACACTATGATTGTTCACTTCAGAAGTAGCATCCAGCTGCCAATATGTGGCATTTCTCTTCCTTAAGGCTCTCCTGTGATTTTTAGCCACTGCTCTGCACTGGGTTTGTAGTATAACACTGTTCATCAGGCGTTTAGGGAAGACACTCAGCTTCTAAGGATTTACTGATTGGGTTTCTTGCAACTGCAGCCTTTTGGGAGATACAGAGGGTTTCTTTATAGGCTCACCTTGTGCTCTTGAAATCCAAGATTTTTGTTATGTGCTTTGTAAATTGTCGTAACTGATTTATTATCCACAGCTGATAATATCTTGCTGCTAAACCTCAGAAAACTCCTTTTGTTCTTCAAGATGTTTCTACCGTGGTAGTTCATTTCTGCCCCATGTGGGTTAGGCACACTGTTTTCCTGCACTCCAAATAGAGAAAACAGGCAAAACCATGGAGGAAGAAAGCATTATCCCTAATTTGTAGAAGTAAAATTGCATGACCTTGACAAGAAAGTAGATAGCTGAGCCAAGAATTGATCCCAGATGTTTTATAAAATAAGACCATCTTGATCTGTACAATAGTTGGATTTATTGTAAGAACAGGCAGTAGAAAAATTCATATACTCTAAAACAAACCTACAAATCAGTGTTGATGTGGAGGGACGTGTTCCAAGTAGCATCCAGATTCAGAAGTACTTAGTGTCAAACCCAGTTTGTGCCTTGGAAAAATCTCTCTTGAATCCTCATTCCATTCCACTACCAAACATGCCTGCTTTTAGAGATCTTTCTGAAACATTTTTCTCTCTGGAATGCTGTCACATATTTTCTAGACTCAAGGACAGACGTATCAGATATATACCTAATATTTTTTTCTGATTAACACTTTCTAGAAAAAATAGCTATATACTATTTCGTTTGGTAAAAATGAAACTTTCTTTTGCTGCCACCTTGTGGGTCTCTTACTACTTCTAAGTACAGTGATTTTTAAAAATTTGTTAAAGAATGAGAATGTATTGAGTTCTCCTCTGAGTAGGTGAACAGACATTTTCTGTGTAGGAGATACCAAATGCCCATTCCAGCCTTACTGTGCCCTCAAAATAACTGCTAAATTGCATCAAGCACTGAGCCCTCTTTGGCGGTCATGCTTATCCTGAAGAGCAGGAAATGGCATCTTGTACTTTACAAGTCCGCGTGGAATATTTCCAGACTTTTTTCTTCCTCTAGTATATTTTATTTGCTTCTGTAATACCATCTGCCCCTCCCTAACTGCTAAAATTACATATAGCAGGGGTTTTTACCCTAGAGTGAATATTAGCCACAACCTCTCCTCAAAAAGAGAAAAACAGACCAGTGTAGACCTTGGTAGAAATTGTCAAAATTATTAATTTAAGGTTTATTTTTTCTCTGCTCTGATCTCAAAGTAGCAGCCTCCTGGTTACTGTCTCAGAAGAACAGCATTTGTGTAAGGAGAAAAATAGCATTATTATGTTTTTTGTTTAGGAGAAAAAACAACCACCACCCAGTAACACTGTCTGTTTGTTGGCAGTTTCTATTTTAATCAGCCTCAGATACTTTCATGAGACAAACTGACCTGGCACGTCAGATGCTCCACAGCTGGCAAAGCAGCAACACAGCATTGATAACTGTCCCTATGTTACAAAGGTTTGGTTATTCAGGTAACGTGAATCTGAATGGAAGTATTTTAGTCAAGTTACTAAGGGGCTTTTGGTGCTTTGTACCTCAAGTCTCAATGAAAGTGAGTGGGACCCAGGTTCTTAGGAATTCAGGCCCTTTTCAACATTTTACTCTATACATTTCTTGAGTTTTCATATTCATCATCTGTCAAAACATCGGAAGACTGGGTACTTACATTTTATATTGTGTCTATGGGCTAAAAACTTTATATCAGCTATGATAAAGCCTTAGGTGTCCTAAAACTCATCTGGTTTTAATAACTCTCTTCCCCTACAAATTTTGTGTCTAACCACTAAGCTGTCACACCTGAAAGACTACTAGTATTTAAAATAGGCATCATTTAACAATACATCGGAAAATCAAAGGCAAATATTTGGTGGTTTTGACTGTGTATCATAAAAATAGGAAAAAAACCTTCTAAGGTTTGGAGGACATGATGTCACCTTTACTCAGTTCTTGCCTGTGATATTTTGCATACTCTGCAATGAGCCAATTCTTGCAGTCTGTGTTCAGGTGAGTACTTTTGCGTGTGCAAAGAGACTGTGCTTTGTTTACCCAGCATAAGAACAATTTGTGTATGAAAATATTTTGTACAAAATCTTTGGCTACTAGTGATCTTTGCTTGTCCTGCCTTGCTAAGTTAGTTGTTTTTCTTTCGCTGGGTTTGTTTTTTGTGATTTTGTTTGTTTTTTCTATATATATTTTGCAGGCCTATTCCATAACCCTCTGGCACAAGACCCAGACTACCGGCTTTATGTGATATACTTCCTTCCTTCGGTACAGCTCCTTGACAGGAAATGTAAGGATTGCTTTCCTCTTCTCACAAAGCATTGACAGATGCTTTTGACTTTAATCAGTTTGAAAAACTAAGTGAATTAATCTTGGCTTTTCTTTTACATGCATTTGTTGATATAGCAAAAGGTCTAATGAACAGATACCCATGTTTTGCAAGATTTGTCAAGCAAATAGAGTTTGCATGGCATAAACAGTTTATTTTACCAAATGCTTTTGATTTCTGTCTTTTTCTTTTGAAATTGTATGTCTTTATCTTGTATCTTGGTCTGTATGTTTTTGGGTAAGACAGATAAAAGCCTGTGCTTAGAAACATGTAGGTATATTTGTGCATTCAAACTGGTATATTCACATGGATGAACGTGTTCACTTAGATACGGATAATATCTTCAGTTATCTACATGTTTCTGTACAGTTAAATAGCATATATATATTTCTTGATGAGGTACATAGTGACCAAGCTTTCAAATATAAGTCTTCATAAATCATCAAGAGATCTTTCGCATCTTGTCTACTGTAAATTCTACAGGGGAAAAAATACTCATAAAAATAGCCAGATGATAAATCAGCCAATCGATAAACATGCCACGATGGACCCAGAAAATCAGTTTTGGTGATTTTTGTCTCTGGTGCTTGGAGAGTGATGTGATTGGCAGGAGGACTGAAAATTACTGGCAAGCACTGAGAAAGGTGTTGATTCCTACCCCAGCTCTACCTCATAAGAAAGTAGGAAAGCGAAACAATGTGATGTTGAAAACCTGCTCCCAGTCTCTAGGAGAATCAGGATGCAGCACTTGAGTGAGGCAGCCTCTGGACATCTGCAGGTGCTGGCAGACTGTGTAGCTCTGCCCTGAAGGAAAGCTGGTGGCTGGGCCATAGCATGTGTCAGGAGTCGGCCAGGAGCTGCTGGGTCTGACCACGTGGCCATTTGCTTACACATGCATTTTGCACTGGTACCTCCACTCTCTTGAATATTTGGTCGTGTTATATCTGTGCTTAACACATCTGCCAGGCTGTTTTACTCATGATCATTTTTGACTAGGGAGCGATGACTGAAGCTTAATGTGCTGGAAAATATGTGTTGCATTTACAGCTCTAGAAACACTTCCGTAAAACTTCCTGGGCTTAATCTAAATACAGGTACACCGTAAGCAGTCCTGGATTAAGACTTGAGGCATTAATTTCTATCATGCTGTACCCTGGACTTTCTATTTAGTGAGCTATTTCTTTAAAATTACAAAGCCTCTTCACCATCTGTGGAACATTACCACAGCATAGTCCTGGCTGTCTCCGTTGCACGAGACGTGTGCTCACACTTCTGTTACCTCCAGGCATGACTACTGCAGTTCCTTCTTAATTGGTCCCCTAGACACCGTGACTTAAAAACTTCCCTGAATGCAAAATGCTTCCACCAGAGTTAGTTACTTGTTCTCAACCTTTAGCTCACTTCTGTTCCATAGCTGAAGTACTAGATTAGTATGCAGTTCATATCATTGAAGTTAACATCCCCTATTTGACTTAACAGTCTCAAACTCTTTGTATAAAATTTAAAGCTATTTTTGAATTAAAGTGCAAACCAGGAAAATCTGGAGCTTTTCTTTTGATTGCACTCCTACAGTTTTCTCTGTACTTAAGCAATGAGAATTGAACTGGCCTTGAACCAGGACTGGTTTTTGCTGTTCTTAAAGAAACTTCCAAATCTTTACTGACTTCTGCAGTAATCTCAATTAAGCGGTATGAAAAGTCTTGCTTTTTAGTTTCTTCGTTTAAAACTTCTGCTCTTACTGCACCCAAAAGAAAAAAAGTTGTTTTATTGGACAGGACTTTACCCTAAAGCCTTAGGAAGTGTCACTCCATGTTGCCATTTTGAATTGTGGTGAAATTATGCAGATTTACACTGCTGTTGTTACAAAACTGCACAAAAAAGGTGCATCACCTTCTGCATTCAGATAAATAATACCAGCCTTTTAAGTTGGTAGGAAAAATAAAATTTGTATATCCCTTTTAACAGCAGTTACACAAAAAGAAAGGGAGTCAGCGCTTCATCTTTATAACCGCGAAAGGTCTTGTGTCCTGCAGTCCATAGCTTTTGGAAAGAGAGTAAATACACCCCTGGGGACTACAGTGGGGTCCAGCAGATGCACTCAGCCAGCCAAAAGACTGATGATCCCCTCAGGTATTTATAATAATGTAAGGCAAAGCATGTGATTTGAATTAGAAAATGTTCTTATCATTCATCTAATAAAAAGTTACTGGGTTTAGCAGTAAAATATAAATGCATCAGGAACTCAACCAGACTGCTTCATGAAGTAAGTAGTGGAAGCAGCAGCAGGCAACAACTGAATCCTTCTACTAGGAGTATTGCAGCAAATACATTCTAGTCACTCCTTGTAGTTACCAAATTGTGTTTAAAGATAGATGAACAAACAAGATTCATTTTTTTTTCAGTGCGTGTCTTGTGAGTGTTTAGTTTTACTTTTATTTCCTTAAAAACATCTCAATACACTTCTAGGCTCTCAGACAGTGATCAGCATCATAGAGTTTTGATGCCCTCTAGTGCTTTTATAAAATAATCTCTCGAAGAAAGTATTTTCTTCTAAATAGTGTTTTAAATGTTACATATCTTGGCTAGTTTTGTAAGCAGATCCCCTTTTATGCTTTCCAAGCTGAGAAAATTTTGATGATGTCTTACAATAGCATGTAAAGGAATTTTTAGAGTTCTTAAAACATTCAGGTCTGGAAGACAGCACGATCCTGGCACAAGAAAGCAGGTGACTTGTACCATATGACAGTCCAGAGCAAACCTTGAAATCCCATACAATCTCGTCTGCTTTTCTGATGTTTTAAAGATAACAAAACCCAATATTGTGCATAGGTGACTGAAACGGTAGCATTTTAAACAATAGTGTAGATGAAGTTTGGAACAGTAATAAAATAACTGATTTTTTTTTAAATGAATACATCGCAGTAGTGAACCTGAAAGCAGTGCATTTAACAACAGTTGTGAAAAGGCTGGGGAAAAAAAGGATTGTTTGCTCATATTTAATATTTTATTTGTTTTGCTGGTAATTATCAAAATAGGCATACAATTGTCTTTATCTCTACCATGCAGTCATTCACACATATATACAATGGCATCGTTTTGCTGTGAAAGAAAAAAATGCATGGAAATATATGTCTATATAAATATAGATATATTTATATATTTATATAAATAAAATACAAGAACTATATAAATTTTAAAAAAAAAACAACAGATACTTGTTTCCACAGTAATTTAATTAAAATATGATCTTGAACATTTCAAATCATCCTCTAGTTCTCCGTTGGGCAATTAATTTAGGATCAGGATGGCAATCCTCAGCTGATCAAAATTATAGCCATTAATGTCTTAATTTGGACTTTTCGTTACAGGTCGTGAATTTGGAAATCACACAAATAAGTAAGTATTTTTTTGGATTATTTTTTTTCTTTAGCATCTCTGAAACATTTACTTAATTTCCTCTTCTGGTACCTAAAAACCACCCTAATCAGAGAAAATGTCCAGTAAAAATGAGCTTTTGAAAAATTTTCTGGTCTTTTTTATTGAACATATGCAACTCTATACTGTTCTGATGAAACAACCTACCTGCTGCTGTCTGAAATTTAATATTGAAAGGTATTCCACACGTGGAAATGGGTATATAAAAATGCTTTTTATTTATAAGATCAAATACTGATCACTAGAAAAAGCATGCTTTAATGATTAGAGCATCAGAATAGCTGTTCTGTTCTAGAAAACTCCTGACTGCATGTTCAAAAATACATACTCTGGAAAATATTACTGACTTGTAGAATGAAACTTTTTTAGTCTGTATTTGATGTTACTTTTATTCTGTTTGGTTTCAAAATCATCAAAATGAATGTAAAACTTATTTCTGTTATCTCTGTGTCTGGATTGAGACAATATAAAGGTTGCATTTTAATGTGGTGCCATTTTAGATGCTATCTTTATAAGAGTAAATTTACAAACTTCAGCTATCATTCTTATTTTTACTTTCTAGTTTTACAAGTGAAAATATTTGAAAAATTGTTAAGGGAAATAATAAATGCCTACATATGATATTCTTTAACAATTTGATTTTATATAGCTACTCACTGAGTACAGTGCTTTACAGTCAAGCTAATTTATGTTTAATAATTGATTCTTACCTACTTTCAGTGAGTTAGCTGTCCTCAGTGATAGAGTGGATGGACAGCTTCCTCTCCATCTTATTTATGTAGATGCTTAGGCTTTGCAAAGTACCTTTTCATGACAAAGTCTGTTATACTCAGTGGAGATAGTCCTGTGGTTTATTTGAGGTGTATGTTACTACAGGTACATCTTTAAGAAATAAATTCTTATAAGATCAATTTTTAATATTGTATCTGAGTTGCAAGATTTTGGTTGTCCCTGAGAAGGGGCAGCCCTGGCTGTACATACAGACTAGGCGACGAGACACTGGAAACCAGCCACGCAAGAGGGACTTGTGGGTCCTGGTCGACAGCAAGTTGAACATGAGCCAACAGTGTGCCCAGGCTGCCAGGAAGGCCAACCATAGCCTGGGGTGCATCAAGCACCGCATTGCCAGCCACTCCAGGGATGTGATTGTCCCACTCTACACTGCGCTGGTGCGGCCTCACCTAGAGTACTGTGTGCAGATTTGGGTGCCACAGTACAAAAAGGACATAAAACTATTGGAGAGTGTCCAAAGGAGGGCAACCAAGATGGTGAAGTGTCTGGAGGGGAAGACATATGAGGAGAGGCTGAAGTCCCTTGGTTTGTTCAGCCTGGAGAAGAGGAGACTGAGGGGAGACCCCATGGCGGTCTACAGCTTCTTCCCGAGGCGGGAGGCCTCTGGTGACCAGCGATAGAACCTGAGGGAATGGCATGAAACTTCGACAGGGGAGGGTTAGGTTGGAGATCGGGGAAAGGTTCTTCTCTGAGAGGGTGGTGGGGCACTGGAACAGGCTCCCCAGGGAAGTGGTCACCACACCGAGCTTGTCTGAGTTCAAGAAGTGTCTGGACAATGCTCTCAGTCATCTGCTCTGATTGGGCTGGTCCTGTGTGGAGCCAGGAGTTGGACTCAATGATCCTTATGGGTCCCTTCCAACTCGGGATATCCTGTGATTCTGTGGTCTAACATGAAGTCCTTGTCAATTCTGCACTGATTATGTGTGTCTGCCACTTTTCTCTCCCAGACTGCAGCTATGGCAGGATACATGACCAACACAAGCTCACAGTGCTCTGGATTCAGTGCTTGGACAAGGAACACTTGCATGGTGGCTAGTTAAAAGATCCACGTTGAAATAAATGTGCATTTGCGTTAATGGGTATCATATCATTATGGAACCGTAAAATTAGTTTTATGATTTGCTTTGAATCAGAGCACTAGAAGTATACCATAATTACAAGCTTTGTGGGGAAAAAAGCAGTGAAAACAAAATAACATGTTAGAGTCTACTATAAAGATATTTTAAATAATATATGGCACGATTTTTTCCTTAGAATCCTGTGATTCCAACCTTTTCTCATTTTGTTTTGCTTTCTTAAATTTGTTAACAGAAGGAAGCCTTCCAAAAAAACTGATAATTTTCAAATCCTCGCTGTTAGTGTCACCACGACTTCTAACTTCACTTTCTTCGCAATCTGGGTCTAAGGCAATTAGCTCCAAAATCATTTGGAAACATTCAGATAACGCACATTTGCTTTGCTCTTTTTGCAGAGTACCACTGGAGAACCCCGAAGATGCCGTGTTACTACGGGCAATGACAAGATCTCTAATGGAATTTTCCTTTGTTGACTGGAACAAAGCAGCCACCTGCCAAGAAAAACGGCTTGAAAACAAAGCAGAAGAACGCTGTGAGAAGCTGACAGTCCAATTTAGATGAGTGCTGTCTTCCTTAAGAAAAAATACTATTCCTCTCTCTAGTGTGAAGATAACGCCCTTAAGTAAGTTAATATCTCTATAAAACAAGTACAGTAAAACATGCATCTAATTAAATGAACTTCCAGCAAAAATAAGTATTAGTGTAACATTCTGTTTATCATCAGATATGTAATAGGGAGAGTGAAGAAATTAAGAAAACAAATGATAAATAGTGGTAATGTTACAATAAAGGTTGCTTGAAGTACAATTCTTACCATACTTCCGTTATCATAAATTATTAAAGCTAAACTGCAGATTAATTGTTAAGAAACTAAGGATAAATAATTTCATTCTTTATAGTTTCTACTGGAGGATCAGACTTACTGTGTTCACTAGCAATAATTTGTCTTCTTGCCTCAAAATAGCTATGAGAAAGCAACCATTAGGCTTTTGTCATTTCTGAGAGGGATTCAAGTTTCAAGTTGCTCATGTGTGTGCTGCATGAATGCACTGGAAACTCCTGGTTTTATGAGGGTACTCGTTGGGTCCCAGTACAGCAGAGCCACGAGCTCTTAAGGATCCTGGTATCTAGCTGTTGCCTAGGGCTGCTGACACTGTGCCGGGAAGCAGAGCTCCACTTTCTGGTCCTTTTGGAGAGACAGGACTTGCGGCGGACAAAGCACTGCTCTGAGACTGCTGGCTTGGCTGGTTTTAACGCACTCCTGTGTCACCGCGGGGGCTGTACAACGCTGTAGCACTGCGCCTGGCACTGCCGGCTTCTAAAGCCCGTTACCACCGAGGAAGCTAGTGGGAGGTGTGCATACAGAGGGAAAACATTTCCTCACATCCTTCTCCCTCCGTTCTGCCAAAGGCTTAAAGCCAACGCTAGCTGACTGATCAAAGCCCTTCTTCAGCCTGTGGCCTGTCTGCTATTCCTCCTTTCTCTCCTAAGTCACAGCACAGTCTAGGTTGGCAGGGATGGATCTCTGGAGCTTATCTAGTCCAGCCTGCCTGTTGAAGGTAGGTCTGAGGATATCCAGTGCCCCATCAAGGTGAGCCAAATAATATTTCCAGTGAGGGAGATACCACCACTTCCTGGCAATCTCTTTCAGTGTTTCATTGCGCTCCAGAGTGTTTTTCTTATATTCAGATGGAATTTCACCTCCAACAACTTGGGGCTGTTGGCTGTTGTCCTGTCACTGTGCATCCCCCACCTTCTCCACAACTACCTCCAGCTCTGGTAAGACTGTAATTGGATCTCCCCGAATTTTTTCTCTGGGCTGAATCAAACTCCAGCCTTCTGAGCATCATGGTGGCACCCTTGCTGGACCTCTCTTGTATTTTAATGTCTCTCTTGAACTGAGCTGACGAAAACTGGACACAGTATTGCAGGTGGGGCCTAGCAACTGCCAAGTCAAGTGGAATAGGTACGCTTTTGATCTCCTGACTGTGCTATTGCCTTCACTGATGCATGGCACCAGTTACCTTCAGTGCTGCCAGGGCTTACTGCTGGCTCCAGGTGACCCCCAGATCCTTTCCAGCATTCCCAGACAGAGCCCAGTCTGTACTGCTGCGTAGGATCGCTCCCTCCCACATACAGGACTTCATCTTTGTTAAATCTCATCATTCCTTTCACCTTTTTGGTGTTAGATTCCTCCCTTTTTTATTTCAGCTTCCCTGTTTTTCTTGCTTGAAGTTCCACGCATTTTGTAAATGGCCTTAAATTCACCTCATCTTTGTGGTTTTAAAAGGTAGATCAACACCTTGGTATTGATTAGGATTCAGGTTCTCAAATTCATTCAGTCTACAGAGAAGCTAGACCAACATGTTTTCTTAGCGAGGCACTCTGAAGGACTTTAAATCCATTGGGATTTAGTAAGTGTAATCCCTGGTTTGTCAGGAGTCTTTTGAACTCTGACAGCTGAAGTGAATCATGGATGTAGTCTATGATGGAATAATTTCAGAGCAGAAAGTTCAAAATCCCAAAAGCTGTAGATTTTACATGTCATAACAGACATGGAAAAGGCTGAATTCAAGAGTGTCTGTGAAGGCAGATTGAATTACACTTGGAACTAGCCTAAGTTAGTAAGCAATGCCATTTCAGAGTAAATCTCACTGATTTCAAATTTTTGGGATCAAATTAGAGGCACGGTGTTTCTGGCCTGGAATATTTTTCTGCCCCTGTCTTCTTTTGATTAAAGAAAAATTCAAGTGAAGTGAAGAATTGTTTCAGGTTTCTGTTCAGGGAATGCTGCAATGCAATGTTTCAACATAAAGAATTTTATTACAGAATCTTTTTGAACAACTAATTTAACATTTTCCCCAAAGAATACAGATTTTGAAAAGAAAGTATGTATTTTACAGGAGTAACTTAAAGAATTTTAACATGACTTCTGGTAATCATTTGAGCATACAGATGGGCTCAGAGAAGACAATGACTGAATTTATACCCATGTAATCTGTGATGGTGAAAACCCCATCAGAATCTCTTGGCCCTCTCACCGTTGCACACGAGCGGCCCAGGAATGCATAGATTAAACCAAAACCCCCTACCATGGCATCCAGAAGCTCTTAACTCTAACGTTTGCTACCTGCTCACCTTTCTCATTTGTTAATGTTGGGTGCAGGCCAACAAGTCGGTCAATCACTGACTGCCAACACGTCACCCCCCCAGTTAAAAGGCAGCGCTTTCCATGTGCTCATCCATTTAAGCTTTGGCAAAAGGTTTGAGTCTCTTTTACAGCCATGAGCAAAAAAGGAGTAGTGTTAGCCATTTATATACAAAGAAATACTCAAATTACACAGGTAATTTCAAATTTTGCTGAGAATTCCCTTTAGTTAGATGAAGAAAACCCTTGTAAATCTGCCCGCATTAAAGATCTGAAGTGATCTGAACATGCAGTATTTGGTTCACTAAAAGACATGCTCAGATAGGAATACAGAAAAGCTGCTAAAACTAATCCAATCAGATTTCCCAAGGTGAAGAAAACAGAGTAGAGATGAAAAATCATTCAGCCTAAAAGCGAACTAGGGAGCACGAGCTGTGATGAAGCAGGCTGGACAGGTTCACAGCTGCTGTGTTCTTACAGCTAGCAAACAGCTGGAGAAGCGAGAAGCTCCGTGTTCCCTAGAGGAGGGGAAAATCACGCAGCCTGGAAGGTGCCAGAGTGCGTCTGTCAGCTTTGCACTCCACAGCTGTCTTCTCACTCACAACCTTGCTTAAGCAATCAGTCCATTGCACGTGAATTTTCATTCTGCTTTAGGATCCTTGTAACATGTCACGTGTTTCCTCCAATTCATGATTATGCAAGAGCTAGTCATTGCCCCAAGTTTATGCAGGACCTACCAGCCATGATCTTCCACCAGCAAAGCTCAAGCTGAGGAAGGCAGCAGTACCTGTGGAGTGCCAGTGCGCTCCAGGACCCTAACCTGGATTGCAGTCGCTCCCAGGAGACACAGAGTGAAAACAGGGAAGTAGCAGCCTCTGCACATACTGACTGGGCAGCCTTTTCAAGCTAGGATGAGAACACACCTGCACCAACGATCTCACACCTTCTCCTATTGCTTGGCCTTTTTCTTTCTTATCAAGAAAAAACATTGGCTGACAGAATGAAAGCCGGATTTGTGCCATGAGTTTTACCACACTTCTGAAATGGTGACTCATTTGTCCTAAGAGCCTTGCGTTTTCAGAGAAACCCTGAAGAGCAACACATCCCAGTGAGCCCCAAATGCTACGTGTGGAATAGGGAGCCAGCAGCACTTCCACATTCCCAGATCCAAGAGGGATGGTGACTTCATTGTGACTCCACATCTAAGTTCCAGGCATGCACCTCCTGCTTGCCAGTTGTCATGGAATCAGACTTGTACCCCTGAGCTACAGGAGGCCCAAGCATGTGCAATGCAAATGTCACTGTGTCCCAACAGGCAGTGGCAGATGCAGTAAGCAAGGATTGCCACTCGGCTCCCTTCTTTTGAGTAACTTCCCTTTATTCTTCACAATTTATTCTTCTAATCCTTGTAATTAACACACAGGTGCATTCCCTGCACAGGTGCATTTATGTATCCTCACTCTTACAGTTTTCAGAGTATTAAACAAAAACTTTCAATATATTAAATCATAAAAAACTAATAGCATTTTTCCTCTGTTTTGAGGATGGTCCTCATTCCTCTAAGCTGAAGGATATTGCCATGTTCAAAACACCAGTTATTCATCCAACAATTAAAGCATCTCAAATTTTGCCAACCTTATGCAGCAAGTGATATTTTTGGTTCTGGCATTCCCACTGGTTTCAGCAGACACAGGAGTAAGTCTGAGTGAAAGCAGCATAGTTGAGGGAAGCTATTTTTCTAGATGTGGTATTTAACTGAAAACCCAAGTGAAATCCCAGTTGCATCAATGCACACGTGAGTTTTCCCATTTAATTCACTGTGACCAGGTTCAGCATGAGCAGTATGAAACATTTCTTATGGTTATGAAATAATTCATAAGCAATATCCCAGTGTGCTCTTAAGGCACCATTACCTGAAAGCTGAGATTCAGAAATCATTACTCTTGTCAGTCAAAGTATTTTAAATCATTCTGGTCTTCCCTTCATTAGACTTTGACAGACTTGGAATATTTTTGACCAAACAGAAGTAATTCTGTTGAAACACACATTTCACAGTCAGCTTGAGACATCTGAAGCAGCAGTATTATTTAATAAAACTGCCGCAAACTAGATTATTGTTGTGCACTCACTAGTCAAAAATATTTAATGCCATGAGAAGTTGAGAATTCAGATGAGTATCTTCAGAAACTTAACTGCTACTGAAATCCATCAGTAAAGCTTCATAAAGTGTGTAAAAAAGCAATTTAACAGTTGGCTTCCCAATGCTTTTAACTACAGTTCTGTGTACTTGCAGAAAAAATATTTAAATTACAATTAAAATAGATTTTAGATTCTGGAAACATGAACAATCCAAATTTTTCACTAAGTGGCTGGTTAACCACAGATACTCATAGATTTTTACTGTGCTTGCTGTTGGTATACAGGCAGATGGATCTATGCCACTCTAGTTTTTATCAGATAATAAATACCTATTCTGACAATCTACAAGAGAAGTGGAAGTATTTATAGACAAATTAGCCAGTATTTCATCTCATGATGAAGAGAGACACGCTGTCACCTTTCATAGGGAGCTTTGCATAAGCTGTGCTGTGAGAACTCAGACATGGTCAGCCTAAAAAATTCTCTAGGACCCTTGAGGTACGGGGCTGCAGCCAGAACTCTTAGTCCCGTCCTGCCCTCTTCTTACTCCTCCACATCTTGAACTTTCTGAAGAGCAATGTCAGCCAAGCCAGTCTCACTTTCCAGCGGACTTTGAGGCTGCAGGGCTAGAGCCTCCATCTCTTTGGTAAATGCAGGTTCTTCTGTTCCGTCAGCACCATGATTTGGATTCACTTCTTCGGTAGCGTCTGGACCAGGATCTGACTGTTCTTCACTTGTAGAACTACCCTCTACTAGTTGCACTTCATCTAAACAAAAGAGAAATCACATCATCACTAATCACTGATCTCATCTGCAAGAAAACATCTTTATTACTGAAGAATAATAAACACTGGGAAATGTTGCATCCATTATAAAAGTGATTAATTTAACCAAGCTTCATCAAAAAACACCTGAGATACTACAGTTCTGCCTAAGCTGGTGTAAGATAACTCTGAAACTAATCCTACACAAAGCTCTCACTGATGTGTCTTTGATTTTGCCATACTTTTTGTTAACATGGAGGAGCAGAGTAGGACACCACAGCTACTTTAACTTCCAATTCAAACATGCTTTATTAACACTATTGCTACAGTGAGCTTTTCAAACAATAGCTGCAGGCCGGTTAAACACAGCGTACAGGTGGTTTGGGGTTTTCTTTCTTTAAAAAAGGAGATTAAAAAAAAAGGCATCTATGTGATTACGTAGGGAACATTTTTGCATGTAACACACTGAAGATGTTCTTTGCTAATGAACAGCTGACCACAGTGAACTCTGGTTGGAGTCATCCTAAAATCTGTAACCTGACTGCATGGAATGGACTCAGCTATTGCACCTTTACTTTTCAAGCGATGTTTTTGCAGAGGGGGAAAAAAAAAAGTTAAATAACTTTTTGTCCTGATTCTGCTAAGCAGGGGTTGTGTGCTAGCAATTCTGAGAAGAAAGAGGGGAAAGCCTCACTGGGGGCCCAGGCACCTTCAGAAGTAGCTCATCTTGGTTTCTTATACTCTGTTACGACAGAGCCAGCTGAAAACACTGTCACAGCTAGCCACAGCCCTGCCGAGGTCTCATTTCGCTATGGAGCCAACTGCCTTAAGCACAGGCTGAAGCACAGACTTCCTTAACCCTCGCACTTGGACAGCAGATACTGTTAAACTCTTGGTTTTGCTTCTAGTTGCAGCTGCAGCTTTTTTTTCCCCCCAATATATAGGACTCATAGGGAGTATCATTAGCACTTTCAAATAAAACTACTGTTGATATGAAGAACTTTGATACACCACCATTCAGAAGATGACCTGAAGGTAGGATGAATTTACTGCCATGTTAACAATGCCTAATCGGATAAGGTCTGTAGTGTGTTGGCCAGGTAGCTGAAGAGGTTAATGAAGATTAACATATAGATAGCGCAGGAGGAACGTGTCAAAAAATGTCTGGTTCCGTTTTTAGGAAGGGAGGGAGAAGAGCCGACCACCAAGATCCCATCTCTGCCGCTGGAGGGGATGGCACCTGGCCACTGATTCGTGCAGTTAACATGAACCTGCAAGTGTGTGTATTTGTCACCAGTGGGGGGGATCACGCTGCTCATAGCTCATCGTATTTTGCTGTACTGGTAGGCAATACACTCAGGGATTTCTAGTACCCTTGCCTCCAACTTCCACAGTCACCTTGATCCCATGCAACAGCAACTTTCATAACAGGATCATCACAGGAAGCTGCTGAAAACTTCAAGAATTACTAATTGATTACTCATTTATATCCTGCTATAGTTTTACAGCCCAGCTGAAGCAAAGAATACTCCCATTATAAGACAAGCATGATTTGTCCAGTGCACTTCTACAACCCCTAAAACAAGGAAAGGGGGTCTAATAAGTTGTAAAAGAGGAAAAAGTGATTCCACCCCCAATTTTCCTTTTATTTCACTTCCAGAAATAAGAGTATCAGGGTAAATTAAAAGATGGGGGGGGTGTGATACAATGTTTTTTTCTGTCATTACATATTACTTGCTCATTAAAGGGAATGGGTCAATAACACCATTAACAGCTTAAGGAGTAATGCTTTCTTTCTGCACATTCAAAGTACGCAACACAATTAACTGGATACTGTGATTATTAAGAAGAAAGTATTACAGGAGAATTAAAATCTACGTTAACCTTGCAGCCAGAAGCAGTGGGCTTCTTTCTTATAATCCAACCTGTCCTAACACCTCCAGGGAAAGGTAGAGTAGCAAGAAACTTCTGCATGATTTTGATGAAAGATTTGGACTCTGAACCAGTGCAGTGTAATTCAGAATGCTCTAGTGGTAGAAACCTGTGAAACTCCAGCATTCACAACCAGATTTTAGAAAGTACACAGCATTTGTAAATTGGAAGACTAGAATTCCAACAGCTGCAGCTATGCTGTTATGTTACAACAAAGATTTTTCTTTCAGCCTCAGCTGTTACAGATTGTGAGACCTGTTACTGTCGTTCCTAGTGGTGCAGTTAACACAGTGTTAGTTTCAGCAAGCAAACTATAGATGCTAACCTTTCTTTTGCTTTTTTTCTTGTTTCCTTTTTTCTTTGGCAGCTTCTAGTTCTTGTTTCTCATGAATTTCCTTCAGAGTCTTGCAGACTTTTTTGTGGGTAAACCAGTGTATTTTCTGGCAGTTCTGGTCACAGTACATCACCTGCAAGTTACCAGAGTTATCAATTCATCTTTATGTACTAAAAAAATACACAATATTCTTGTATTCGTAGCGTACCAAGTTAAATCTCTCTCTGTATATTACTTAATGGTATTTTTAAGCAATCTGTAAGCTGATATGGAGTGATTCTAACCGATATAAAACTCTATAAAGAATAGTTTGTGTTGTTAATGCTACACACAGAGAAATTTTACTCTTCCTGAATTCTTACACATGCACACTTGGAAATCCAAGTACTCCTACTTGTGAATTTCAGGCATCTCTCCCAGAAGCAGATAGCTTGCATGTTTTCAGTGTAGGCAGACATGCCATTCCTCCTTAGTCTATACAATACATAGTCAAGCATTCAAAATGCTCAGCACCTCAGTGGCACTACTTTTGTGATTCACTGCAACTACTGATGGATTCTTACCATTTTACATACTGAACATCTTTTGTCCGCTCCCTTTCCCCCACAAGTCGTACAGAATTCCGCATCCACAAAGCCCACCTGACCAGTGATAGCTTGTGTGAGTACAGAAAAAGCTGTTGGGTCAGAACCCTGAAAGGTAAGACAAGAGGTGGTGATGAGGTTAAAAACCAACACTGCCACAGAGAAGGACACGCAAGAGAAAAACAAAAGCAGCAATGCAGGCTTCTAAGAGACCAGCTGCAGTCTCACTCAAGATGCTGCAGCAGCAAGAACATAAAACTAAATCAGTGAACTTCAGCTCAGATGCACAACTTCACATTTATATGGTTAGACAGAATTTTATAGATAAAGTTCACTTAGTGCTTAGCTTCTGTACAGGGGAGGACAACAGTTATAATTTTTTACTCTGTAAATTATTAATACTATTAATGAGCTCAGTGTTCTTTACACACTCTCATCCACTTGTAGATCACGTGCAGCAGGTTTTTGCAATTAGTCTCCGTGATGGCACACAGGAAGGTGTTTTACTTGTCAGTGGTATACCATGGTACTCAGTGTACTCAGAAGCTACAGGCCAAATGTCAGAACCTGGAATCTTCAGAGTAATTATTTGCATATTATTATGTAGACATTATTTGCAGCATCTTTCCCACGCCATACAGGCAGTAAGGTTTAGTGTATTTTGCTGGTACCCATAAATTGAGACTATTCTTTTGGGCAATAAAGTAAACATCAGAGATAAAAAATGCCAAGTTGCTCCAACTCTTAGTAAATCCTTAAAGTGATAGGCTACCATGGAATATGCACAAGCATAACTACTATGACAGCGCTGAGATGCCCAGACTGAATCCCAGTACTTGTGCATGCCAAAGGTCAAGGGCTTTCAGGCAATTAAAAATTTATAGCATCTCCTCCTTCCCAGTTCTGCATAAGGGACAGGAATTCAGTGTAACAAACCATATTTCTTTGAAGGCAGAAGGCAGAAAAGACTGCAAGTTCTAAGAAAAAAAGGACAGGAAGGAAAATGTTTACTCTAAAGCGAGCCTTAATGCATCACGATGGCTTATGTTTTCACACTGTGTTTATTTTTCTGGCTTAGGCAAACAGCAGGGATTGCATTAAGCCTCAGGACATTTTAGTAGACTGGAGCCACTTAAGATGGAGGCTATTTTTAATTCACTCAGCATAATCCAAACACGTCACAAAATTGTTCCGCTTCCCCAGCATTAGCGCGTATAACATCTAGCTCTCAGAGACCAGAGAGAACATTCTTAAAAAAGAATAGTAACTCTTGTGTAAGATTTATTATGAACTAGTACTATAACGAAGAGTGTGTTAGCAAAGGCGTATGAGGAAAACTGAAGTCAGATTTTTTACTTGTAATTTTGATTTCCTAATTTAGATACACATTTTGTTCTGTATTACATCATCTTGTTTCTCCCTGTGATAAAAGGAGCTTCACAGGATGCTTTACCACCGTATATTACCAACTTTTTGTGTACACTAGAAATAATGAGTGCATTAAATGTAGGAGATGGTTTGATCTTAAATTACATTTAGACATTGTGGGAAAAAAAAGTGCAAAATAGGTTCCACCTGTGTCAGCATCTACAATTTGTAAAAGCGAACTAACAAAGAAAAACTGAATAGATATCCTGCAGTAGGAAAACAAAGCTCTGACACAGAAACAAATTGTTTCCATTTTCTTTAAAAGCTGCGGTATTTAAGCATTCATTACAGGCACAGGAAAAAACTACGTTACGGGCACAGGTTGAAATATTTTAGAGCATTTTCCTGCAATACGTAAAATAAAATTCCAGTTTGCCAGAGAGTTCAGGGTCATCAAAAACCTTTGTTTAATCTCAGCCATTGTAGAAGGTGTGAACAGAAAGATGGCTTAGTTTAAACTGAATTTACTACGCAAGTTGCTTAGAAAGTATTTTCTTGATAGAAAAAACTTACTATTTCAACAGGAGCAATACTTCTCACGAGCTGCTGGAGCAACGTAGCTTCACAGTAAGGAAACTTTCGGATGCTTTCTCGAATTAGCTTCTCTTGATATACAGGGAAACCATCTTTATCTCTCCCTTTCAAAAGACTACATTTTTTAAAACGAGAATCAAGGAAGAAATCACACAGTAAGTGTTGAAGAAGAAATACACAGCATGCCGTACTCTGTCCTCTTTCAAATTTTAGAAAAGAATTAAAATTCAAAGTAATCTGGTAACTTCATACGTTAAAGTGTTTAAAACGCAAATGAAATTGGTTTTATTCTAATGCACAATCATTATGAAATATAAAATAACTAAATGTGTGCTCTGTAACCACTACTTACTAATTCAACCACGCAGAGAAGAATCATCTACAGGTAAGACTTGTATCCACATCAGACTGAAGTAGCAAAATGCTTTGTTGTGTTTGAAAATAAGCCTTGAAAATAAGCCTGAAGAACGCACAATACTTTAAAATACAAATTCTGCATTGCTTAGGTTTAATAACACTGTAAGTCCTGACGCCTCTCTGCCTATCCGATTGGCTCCTACTTTTTTATCTGGTTCCCTGATGAACTGTTTGATTTCAGTATGTGAAAGCTTTGCAGTTTATTTCCAGTACCACACAGAAATCCACAGAGGTGAGTGGGGAAAGTGATCCCTCTGAAAGTCAGGCCACTTGCTTTGATACTTCAGATCAGGCAGCTGGTTTTGTAACTCTGCGTAGGTTCTGAAGATTTCAGAGTCCAAGTCTGACCCAAAGTCAGTGGGATTTGCAGTTCTCAGTTGCTTAAGCATTTTTGAAAACAAAATCTCACCCTGTATGACTGCTGGAGAACAACATGGCAAGAGAAATGTTCCCAGATGATTCATATCGGACACTGAGAAATTCTTTTTTCAAGCCCATCACTCCCCTTTTTCTCCACCACATGTTGCGGGTCCCACTTCATAGTGAACGTGTGATTGCCAAGCTCTAACCAGGCCCAGCGGGAAGCTGAAACCCTTGGAACATCTCCTGTGTACCCCAGGAAAGGACAACGCCACTTCAGACAGAGAAAAGGGAATCAGCGCCTCCCCGAAGTGACTGCAGCTGGGATTATTTCAACATTTACTTGGCACAGCCTTTATCCACAACAATCCCATCTATTATTACAGTTGTCTTTTTCCAGTATCTGTAAAGCTGGTTCATATCTATGCCTTCAGCCCTCTCTGGAGACATACGTACCTTTTGATAAATCCATCTAATTTATCCTCTCGCTCTTTTAAGAACGTGATGCATTTCTGGAAGATGCAACTGATGTAGTGCATTTTCATAGCAAGTACTTCATTCATATCTTTCTGCTTCATACACTTCTCACAAATTAGATCCAGAACCCTGTAACATTTCTGCAGTGCTTCTACGTCGGCCAGTAGAGGGTTCTCTTTTACCAGCAACACAATCTATGAGAAAGATTGACGAAAATATAATTCAATTAGGAACTAATAATTTTAAACTCACGCATTAGCATTACAGGTTATATAGCTCATTGTAGCTAAATTTCAGTGGAGTTTCTAATATTCCTTTACTTCTGTTTTAGGCAGTATTCCTCTTCTTTTTTTCAGTTATTATTTGCTATTATTATTATTTAGTATACTGTAATTCACAGTTCCCATAAGAGAATTTAAAATTAAGACTGGCATTAGAAATAATAAGGATTTTTTCAGAATAAGAACCTGACAAATCAAAACCATCTCAAAAGAAACGGTTACACACACAGTCCTAAAATCTCCTTCCTTTTGAACACCTAAACCAAACCAGATGTGTACAATTTAAGCAGCTTCACAGAACACATCGAACTTGTGTAATCTTGGAGTAGTTCAGGTGGACTAGTAAAGCGCTGAACTGACCATTTTATGAGGAAACTGTACACCCTACTCACTAAATTAGCTGCCACTGGCGCGTTACTGTTTGTATGTGCCACAAATAGCTGGCTGGTACTTGCTGACAAATTCCTGACTTTGACTGGCAAGCGCAAGGAACCTGTCTCTGAATTTAGGTGTATTAATTTCTCAAACCATAAAACACATTATTTTCAGCAAATATACTGGGAGGTAAAAATAAACATCTCTTGCCCATACTTCCAGCAGCAGTAGGTGTTACTGCGGTGAACCACTGATGAAGGTAGGGTGACACACGCAGAGACAAGCATTGAGAGAACAAGGAGGTTTTGTTAAGATAGCAAATTGTTTTATGTTTCCACTTCAAGTGGGGCTAGGAAAAAAAAGCCAAAAGAGAAAGCTATTTATGGTTATTGATGCAAAAATAAGAATCTATCCACTTCAAGGTGTTAGTTCAAGATTCTGGTGTATATAAACACTGAAATAGCTTAATTTTTGAATCATGTCAAAATGTTGAGCCTGATTCTTTCTCATTTTCAGAAGCATCTGAATTAGTGAATAATGCTTTTGAGCTCAGCTGGACTCGCGGAAGAGCTGAACGCTTTCTAACATAACAAAACAGTACCCATGCCAACAAACACAATTTCCATATTACTCCACCTTAACAGGATGCATGTTAGTAGTAGTAATAATTTTATGTAGAGGCCCAGCTAATTTTACTGGCAGTTTTGGTTCTTTATCTAAGCCTTGTGGTTTAGTATAGTAGTCCAGCCTTTCACGTGGAAAGAAGTTGTTGATGACGGTCACACAGTCATGTTGACCTAAAGGCACACAGAAAAAAAAAAAAATCACAAATTAAGTGAAATAATTAAAAAAGAAGTCTTAAACCCAGACCTAATATAAGCGATACAGGTGAGAATTACCCACAAAGGAGCTTAGCACGATGTGCTTTGCAGTGGTGACAGACAACTCTTGCCATTCTTTTAAATCAGTAAGTGTAAACTTACTGACTCCCTGCAGGGAATGACTGCATGAAATTCCATTTTGAGAACTCTATCCCCTTCCTGCATCCTCTTCCCTGGTAAGTCAAAACTAAGAGAAAAGTATTACTCCCCAAAGTTATACTATACTAGCAGTCTCGTACTGGTGGTAAAATTTCTCAAGAGACGTCCTCTCCACTTGGTATTTACAAAAATTTATGACATTTGCATCAGGACTTACAAGTTTTCAGACCCGAAACAGATAGTAGTGTATTAACATAAAGCAGAAGAAATAGAATAGAATAGAATAGAATAGAATAGAATAGAATCATTAAGGTTGGAAGTGACCTCAAGGATCATCTAGTCCAACCATCCCCCCACCACCTATTACCCACTAAACCACGTCCCTAAGTACCATATCTAACCTTTCCTTAAACACCCTCAGGGATGGTGACTCCACCACCTCCCTGGGCAACCCGTTCCAATGCCCGACCACCCTTTCAGAGAAGAATTTTCTCCTCATCTCCAACCTGAACCTTCCCTGGCGCAACTTGCAGCCATTTCCCCTTGTCCTGTCACTAGTTATCTGCAAGAAGAGGCCGACTTCCAGCTCACCACAACTCCCTTTCAGGTAGTTGTAGAGGGCAATAAGGTCTGCCCTGAGCCTCCTCTTCTCCAGACTAAACAAGCCCAGTTCCTTCAGCCGCTCCTCATAAGACCTGTGCTCCAGCCCCTTCACCAGTTAAGAACAGAATATACTTAAATCTAACCCCAAAAAAAAACCAAAAAACAACTGTGATGAAAGTAACAAGATGAGAGAAATTACAGCCCCTTCTTGTCTACATCTGACAATATGATGGATTACTTGACTAAAGCAAAAGTAAAATTTAGCTTCTCTAGTTCAGGACCACATCCTTTAAACTGACTGATTTATCTTGGCACTAATCCTATTAATCAGTAGAAGACAACACAGCCAACCAAATTCCAGCATTTAGAACCCTCCACTGTTTTAGAAGAGACTGTTCTAAGCTAATAGAGCACAGTGTAAGACAAACGACAGGGGAAGAAGTATCCTCACTTCCCACACACAGACAGATGAATTAATGTTGATTGCACAGAGAATAAAAAAGGACAGAAATGGATTCCAATGTTCAGACTTTTACAGAGCAGCCTATCTCAGTATGCCTGAAAATATTCTACCTTGGTGAGACGACGAGATTTTAAACAAGCATTCTCCAAAATCGTGTTGGAGATAACATTTCCCGTTCACTAATAATTCAGCATCACATTGGAAAAGACTCTCCAAGTCCAAAGCATAATTAACAGGAGCGGATTTCCCTGACATATGAAGTGAACAGTTAAGGTTTTGCTGCTTGAATCTCAAGTGAGCAACGTCCATCTTTTTGTCTTTCAAAGACCAGAATGAGATATGGTTGAAATTGAAACTGCACTAACTCACTATTCAAGGAAGTAAATCTAAATGATGAGGCAGGCTCTTGAATCCAGAACACCCAACGGACTCGCAAGAGAGTTCTCAGACATTTAAACAATATGAGAAGGTTGCGTTGAAGTGAAAAGACAGGTCCTCATGTTTGGTTCTTGGGAACATCATCTGGCCAGCAATAGCTGAGTCATTAAAATGACTCCACTTTTCCTGGTAACATGTTATCACGTGTCCTTGCTGGAAGTACAGAAAAAGTGGTGTATTTGGGAATGTTAATCCAGACTCTCCCAGCATTATCAAGATGGGTAAGGAATCAAAAAGGGTTTAGAAAAAAAAGACAAGAAACATAACAACAAAAAAAAGCCTAGTTGCCCAGGATCACACAGCACTGGAACGACAAATCTTTTCTCTTGTTCTGGTCAAGCTGAGGTCATTAAGTAGCGACTACCTCAGAGCAGGTTCTGAGACTCCTCTGTCTCCCACCGCAGGGGCGAGGGCAGGGGGTGACTCCCCGCTAGCACACAGCACACTGGTGGCAGAGCTCAGGTGAGAGTTCCTGACTCCTACCGCTACGTTCGTTCCTTCCCACAAAGGAAGAGCCAATTATGCACTTTGTACTGTGCTTCAGACACCTCAAACGTTACCAGCTTCCTATTTGAAAAGTGATGTCACGGCAAATTCTTGCCCATTGGAGAACAGCGGCATCTATTCTTAGAGATACGATCACTTGTGCTTTTACAAAACAAAGCATGGGAACAGAACACAAATTGACTCTGTGACAGGATGAGATGTGGAAAAAAAGCTGAACGTCTGCATCAGTTCAGAGCAGGTCATTAAATGATGTTTCTCCAATAAAAAGCATCAGAATCTAACACTTTGCTTCTTTAGGAAGTTAGGAAATGATAACAGACTTTCACCTTACCCACAAAAGCAGCCATCTGAGCTGCTGTCCTTCCCACAGAGTTGACAACATCAGTCTCTGCTCCAGCCTCTAACATCATCCAGGTGATTTCTTTGTTTCCTGAATTGGGGGGGGGGGGGGGGAGGAAGATATGGTGAATGAGAGAACAAAACAGAACTTGTCATTCTTTATGTTGTAGAAAACCAAGGGGTGAATTTCTTAAAGGCCAGGAATAATGCTGAGAGAAATGAATGTTGTTAATGTCATTATTTTAAGAATGGATTAAGAGAAGGGCGCAGTGCTGCCTCATTACTTATGGTTCTAGAGGGTCCAACAAAGTACAAACTGAATTCAGGCAGGGTATAACTCTGCTCTCCGCAATGTACATTCAGCTCCCCGTGGAGCTTATGGGAGTCATCTGCATATAAGTACACTACAGCTTGGTCCTGCTGGATAGCAGTATAGAAGCAAATTCTACTAATGTAGTTTGACAGTTCAACTACAACATTTGCTATTCTAAGAAGAAAAACAAATCCAGTACTATTATGTAGCAGGAGCAGAGAGAAGAGAACAGATTGTTCCTTTCTCCACAGCGGGAACTGGGTGTTCAGACTGGGCTAAATACCAAGTAAAATGAAGCTAAAATTTGATGGGAAGATTAGATGACTTAATTGGTGCCCTTCAGAGACTAATAAGGACACTTGTCACCACCCATGCTGGTTCTGCTTTCAAAGGTATTCTGCTTTATCAGGTTTTGAGCATATGCTAAGTACAGAAAAGCGAATATTAAAAAGAAGGGGGTGTTGGATGGAAATGAATGTTTCTGATTTAATAACAAAGGCATTGCATCAGTAGTCTCATGTAGCTTTTGCACTGACGGATAACCGACCTTAAAGTCAACATTCAGTAGCATTCACACCCAGGCTGACAGGTTAAAAGCTGAGCTGCAAGAAAATGGTAAAAATCCAGCATTTTTCCATAAAGCTGCAGTCATTTAACAACCTCTGAGTTTGTCCCCATCTGTCTGCTGCAGCTCTGATATTGCTCAATGCCCCAGAACACAGAAATTTCCCAAATCTTTTTGCCAAAGTTTCAGCAGAAAAGCCATCTGATGATCCAATTAAGGTTCATCTACACACATATGCCTTTCTTCTTTATACTTATGATTAAAGGCGGCAGAGTTCAAACTCTACCTGGTAAGAATCTTACTTCCCTAGAATCTCCTTTCTGGGAACACATAAGGGGCCTCGTAAAGAAGATACTTAAAATAACCTAATATTCCCAAATACGGTCTTCTCCCCAGAAGAAACAATGTTTTTTTAATGCAGTGTCTTTTTCTCACTCAAGGAAATAATTGTTCCCTTCATCAGAGAAAAAGAATATAAAGAGGAAAGCTACAAACCACCACCTGAGACAGGAGAAGATATATACAGCTATAAGCACTCTCATTAAAAAAAAAAGTGAAAGGGAAAATTGTTGTGAGAAAACATGTTTTTAAAAATTACCAAATACATTTTTAAAAGCCCACAAGATAAATGCAAAAATAATGTAGGAGAACAGCAAAATTTGAGAAGTACTGGACTGATTTGACAAACCTCAAATATCACTAAAAGCTACTGATTTGTAGTCCAAAAAAGGCAGTTTGATGCAGCGTCTTTTTCAGTGTAACACAGTATAATTAAACAGAATGTATCCCACTGCACAAGAAAACTGTCAGGAGACTCAATTTTGAGATCTGTAACAAACAGGACAAAGTACAGATAGACTATATGACTCAAAATGCTGAAAAAACCCAATTTTTGTATGAAAAAAGATCCCAAGCCTAACAGTAGCTCTCCTATTCCATTGCCCTGATAATTCTACTGGTCTTGACATACTCGCATGGTTTGCATAAGTAATACTAAATCTGAACAATAAAAACACGTTAACATTTTTATTTATTAATTTATGGCAAATTGTACCCATCAATGTCATAAAAATCAGTGATGTAAGGTGAGTAAGAGGTTACCTGAAAGTCCAGCAAACATCAAGGCAGTATATCCATGCTCATGTTCATTGCAGTTAACATCAGCTCCGTGTCGCAAGAGCAACCTGCACATGTCTACTTTCCCTTTGTACGCTGCATGCATTAGGGGGGTCATGCCATGCTAGCAAAAGAAAGATGAAGGAAGAAGCATACAAAAAGGAATTCATTATATCTCCTGATCTCCTCCATACTATTGATAATTTTCACTAGTAAACACATTCAATATAGCTACCAAAGCCTCAGTTAAGTTAGTAACAACAAAAAAGCTCACAAAATCTTGACGAAAAAATACGGTTACTAAGACGCAGACTTTCCTTTTCCATGTCACTTTTCTGATTATGCTGTGCTATATATATATGAAAACAGACCAGTGGTGAATAAATAAAAACCATTTATTGCAAATTTGTCATTAGCCTTTTGTGTAAGACGTGAGTGTTAAAGAGAACTAATGCTTCTGCTAGCAGGAGAAGCTTGTTTTATAAAATTTGTCAGGTTCCTGGATTATTACTTTCCCCCTGCATTATATGATAAGCAAAAAGAAAACTGGGAATAGGCTGTTAGTTTTGCTATTGTGAAGATTTGCAGTTTCTGAAACCCATTTGCTCCTTTTTAGTCATGATTACTGGTAACTGTGCTGACCTCCCCTCTCATTTATCGACCCTTTTGGTATTGTGTCTGTGATCTTACATCAGCCAGAGCTCTGACAGCGCTTGTAAAGACACACAGCTCCAACTAGACTTTACCAACCACGCAAGTCTCCGACCGTGCCTTTTGATAACCTGCACCAGTACAAAAGGGATTAGCTTCGGCAAGGGAAGCACGGTCTTTATTAGAGTTGCACTGGTGTAATTATAAAGGCAAACCTGGGGGAAATTTGCAGAACTAGGGGGAATTGTCAGTGCAGGCTCCCTCCCTCTCAGAGGGCAGGAGAAGCACATTTCTGTTTGAGAAAACTGCATGGCATTCCGTTTTTAGAATTTTATATGCTCTTTCCAATATGCTGTTTATTTTCACTTAACATCAAGTCAGGAATCATGTTATCAGCCAAGACATAGTAATTGCCCAAGAACATTCTCCAGCACTGAATACAAGGGAGCGTGCTTTGTCCCTGAAGGAAATCAAAACGGCATTTTCTTCCTTTCCTTTGCAGGTTAAGGCTGTGTGCATGAATACAGTCATGCACACCACTACTGCAGCTCTGTAAATGCATGGTAATGTGATACCCTGACATAATCTAATTGTCAGTTTGAGCCTTAATATGTTGTTTCAATTTATGATAGAATAAAACCTAATTCAGTTAAATTTATCAGTATAATTTAAAAAAAAATAATCCTAAAAGTGAGAGAAATTGGGGAAGGTAGAATTTTAACAGCAATTTTAAAGCATTGTTTTCATTATTCCCCCATCCTAACTGAAAAGAACAAAAAATGATTTCTCGGGTTTAAAGTCACACTAATATCCACTTTCATATTCACAGTGAACAAAAAAGGGAGAGGCTAAACACCAGATTATCTGGAAAAGCTTGGTATCCTGTACTGTGTCCCTGTGCAGAAACTGAAATGACTGCAAATACCCTTCTCAGGCTGAATAGCAGAGACAGGTCCAGCAACAGTCTGTTTTCTGACAGGTGACATTTGGATTGTCAATACAACATATTTAAAAGACTAAACCAGCTGACAGTTTGTTAAGCATACATACAAACTAAATTATTTATTCTTCCAATATTGAACATAGGATGAAGCATCTCTTTTCTAGCAGCGGCTACGTAACATTCCTTTGTCCAAAAATCCAGTCTTTTAACCTCATTCTCCAGAACAAAAATTAATCTTTCCCAGTTTCTTGTTTACTTTGCAGGGATGTTACACAGTTTACAGGGAACAAAATTAACATGTCCATCTTCTGCAGGTCTGTAAGTGCTCTCTGTATGTCTGACTGTACAAGGGGAATAGAATTTGCCGTGCCTCTATAAATTGGCACCTCCCTTGACCAGGTTCTTCAGCTCATCAACCAACAAGGACTCCCTGGCACAACGGAGCTACGCCTCATGGCGCAGCCAGCCCAGCTGCATCACCTTTCCCAATTCCTGATGTTGAAAATATACCCGAATGGAGTGAGGGATGGGATTCCAAGAGCTAAATTGACCTAATGCTGCTATGGTGGGGGAGTCAGCTGAAGAAAAAAAACCCCACCACACTATGGGGTCAGTGGGCTGAGTCAGCTAACAAGGGAAGAAAAGGATGCATGGGGAGGCAGGAGGTGCAGGTGAGTCCCAGAACCAGGGAGGGGTTGGGCTCTGCCACCAGAAGTGGGGGAAGAAGAAAGCAGGTCAGGATATCTCTCTTCAGCACCTGGGAGAAGTATGCTTCCACAGGATGAATAAAAATAAATTTATAAAGTTAATAAACTGGAAGACCAACCTTCTGTCTTCTAGGAACTACAGAGGTAGTTTTCAGCAACTTTATTTCTCAACCTTTGTTAACCAGAGGAACTGGGGAGCAGAGGTGGCAAGGGAACAAGAGTTGGGAAAAACAAACAAAAATACTACACAGATCATCTTGCATCCCAGTGACCTGCACATATTTGGCAGAAAAACTGAGTACGTTGTGAGCATTTAAACACTCATGCTGACTGTGTAAGGACACAGATAAGACATTTGTATATTTTTAAAAGCCATTGTTTTGTGGATGACACACTGACAATTTGCTGCCGAAGTAGACTTGTGTTACTCAAGATAAAAGAGGCATCCAAGTAGTTCCAACATGCCCAGTGTTTTACACTTCTCATGCTCACTTCACCCTTCTCAGCTGCAGAACCTTGGTCAAAATGCAGCACACAGGCTGGAGCACATTGGAGTGGCTCCTTCAGCAGGTATTGGGGTATGCTCCGACACCGCATGTGTGAATACCAGCTACCTACGTAGAGAGGGAGAGGGCTGTAAAAATCCTAGTTGAAAAACTGCAGTGGACACTTCTATGCTGACAACATTAAAGCATCCAACTCTTCCTTTCCCAGCTCATTGTGCAATGAGGAACCCAGCCTCACATCAACATGGACAGTGCCTTATTTTATTCTTTAGATTCAGGCAACTATACCAGTTCTATTCATTCAGAAAATTACAAACTAAACACATAGACTGTGGGTTTGGTTTTTATTTGAGATGCTAGTTGGGAAGTTACTAAAACAGAAACAAATGATGCAAAAATAGCAGATACGACAAGAAACACAGAAATACCAACTGTGGAATGTCTTTGAAATCAACTCTCCTAAAAAGAAGATGAAAAAAAAAAAAATTAGACCAAGTCACTAAGTCTGGTTCAGGTGGCTGTTTGGAACTGGGTTGTAAAAATGTCTCTGACTTAACAGAACTGGTACTCAATGCTGCTTGTCTAATGTGTGTCTTGAATTTTCATTGGATGAAAGGCTTTAAAAATTTCACCCTTGAAACTTTTGAATAAGATTGCCCTTACTTATCTTAAAACTTAGTGTAAGCAGGATTTGGAAGGTAGTCAACAGATACATGCGTGAATAATTTTAGCTATATGTAAGTATGAACTAACTAGAATATGAAATACTGTTCAGAGAGTGTTGATCATAGCTACAGCTCTCCTCCTTTACAGTCATCCTGATGAGCCGTTGGTTTCCCATATGCAACACATTAGACTCCTCTGATGATCTTTCTGTTCATCTGCAGTGATGAAAAGTTAAAATCTACATCAGTCAGTGACCTGAACTGAAACCAGATAATTACTAATAGCTGTTGAATTTTCTTTGGTTTGTGTATTCTGAAATACCATGTAAAAAACATCAAAAGACAGAAATTCTTCCCTTCAGTAAAGGCCAAGGATTTGGGCATTTTCTGATAGCACAGAAGTTCATACTGGAACAGCAAGACAGATTAACTGAAGAACCCTCCACTGAACATAATCAGTCTGAGTAAAGCTGCACATCTCATACACTAATAAACAGGCTGCTGCTGTAATTCTCAGAAAGCATTCAGTTCTGTAATTAGCATATAGAAGTGGACTTTCTAAAAGATGTATTTTATTACAGAAGTGAACAGCTGAATTACCAAACCAGAGGAAAAAAGTAATGCTGCTAATGCCAAATGATAATTCTGTATATAAGACATTATGAACAACTTTAAAATTATTTTAAATACAGAAAAACCATGAAGCCTTTTCAGGTCAAGTCTCTCTGCCTGATCTGCAGAAAATACAGGACTGTAATACTACAATGCTCCCTCACCACCTTTAACTACCAACATCACTGGAGGAAACTTTCACAGCGAGAAAACCCATGTATTTCCTCTAGGCTGCCTTTCCATAATAATCTGAAAGATCTTCGCCACACCCTGCAAATGGATGGAGTTGAAGCAAGCAAAGTGCCAACATGAAGTCACAACACTTTTTCCAAGCTCTGTACTCCCAGGGGAAAGAAAGTTCCTGAACACTTTCTTCCATACTACATTTCCAAATTAGCAACCACTCCATTTAAAATAGGACAAAAAATGACTAAGCACTGTGCATTTAAATGAAATATATTTGTGTGTATTTTGCATCCATTTCCATTGCCCATGTATTTGTCCTAATATTTTGGGACACCTGAGCTTAAATGCCCCTGAAATTTTAAAGTTGCCAGAATCAAACTGTTAGAGACAAGTCTTGTGGAAGAGCTATTTATTTCTTTGTTTTCACAGACAGTGATTGAGCCTAAATACCTTTCTTTTCTTCACTTAACCTAAATTCACAAAGAAACAACAAAGTGATTTAGTTGGAAAGGATGCTGGGGAACAAACAGGACTGTGCCAGCTGGATATCTACAACCTTCTGGAAGATGGGGATCTGTGAAAGGAATCTGAATAAAAGGGTCTTATTCTGTTTTCAAGTGACCTACTGCTCCCAGGAAAGCACTGCAGATAGGAGGTGGTGAAGGGTGAGTCAGTCTTGGCACAGGGGCAGGGGAAGCAGATAGACTCAGAGGAGAAATTTTTCATTTTTTAAATACATGTAACAACAGCAGAAGCAATGCTGAAATACTTCGTCCAGCTCATGCCTACATTTTTGAAGATGCTGAAACAACTAGAAAAGATTCGGAAGAGAGCCATGATTATGGCTCAGTTACCAAAGAAACATAACTTTAGGCACAATGTTTATAAATACATTTGGAAGATGTTAAAATGTAACTTAGTCCGTGTCTAAAGGTACATAAAGAAAAGATTGTGGATCGTCAGTAGTTTTTAATCTAGGAGAAAGCACATCTAAGCAGTTAGCATACATGGTCAAACCAAAAATTAAAGGGACGTCTTACATGTTTATTTGTTTATACTTTGGAAGTGCAGTATGTAGCAGCCTGCTTCTGGATGCTGGGGATTTTCCAGGCTGTGGAAATTATTAAACTGTTACTGCATGTTTGCTGTAGCACAAATAGACGAATTACATTAAGCCTGTGCTCATTCTGTGGATTCTCTCACATAAAAAGGACTTTAAAGGAGGAAATGAGTTTTTAGTTCCCAACTGAATTGTGCTCCCATTTCAATATCTAAGCATTCAATTTTCAGGGCTGTTTCCTCATTTCTTAACATTAATAAAATAAGTAACAGTAGTAATATAAATAATAATGTGAATTTCAGGATAAACAGCTAAGGCAGCAGAGAAAGAAAATAAGACCCGATGTATTCAAAGCAGTCTCCAGTTGTGGCAACGCTAAACAACAGATGAAGTTAATGTTCAACTCGGGTTTCATACACGCTGTTTATATACAGATATTAGAATAACAGATTAAAGGGAAAACAGTTTATAACAGAAAAATTCTAAAAGCTGATGTTAGATGACTGACGGATTAAGAATCCTAAACAAATCTGAACCCTTTCCTGTCCAATATGCATCATTACACACCACTCTTAGGGATCAGAAGGAGACTACATGAAGTCCATTGCATGAACTTTTTAAGCCTTATGTGCCTGGGGTGTATTTAGTCAGATGTGAGCATTAGGCGAGTATTGTTAATACTACTACTTCTTTAACAACAGCCTGAGGCATAACTCAGTTTTGGTTTCTATTACTAAGCCATATCCTTTCAACAGGAATCCTGCATGTTGCACTAATACTGCATCAAGGATGCAGTCATTCAGCGCTACTTCAGTAATTACACTAAAGAAAAGCTTTTAAAGTCCATACAATAAAATATACTTGCAAACATACTTACATTATATCTTGGGTTCCTAAAGTTTACTGTAAAGCTTTGTTTGACTAGTTCATCCAGAAGCTTGTTGAAATTCATGCATTAGAAATTAAGGTTTAAGTATTCAACTGTATTTGGAAACAATCAGGAAATGGATCTGTTGGCAGCACAAAGAAGGCTAACAATATTTCAAGAGCATGACCAGTAGATGAAGTGATAATTTTCCTACATTCAGCATTCATGAAACCACATGTACAATACCCTGTCCAATTTTGGGCCTTCCAGTAAAACAAAGACATGGATAAACTGCAACGAGTTCAGCAGAGTACCACCAAGACATGGTGGGAACTTGAGTACTTCTGCACTGAAGAGAGGCTGCAGGAACTCGGCTTGTTCAGCCTGGAGAATAGTGGCTTTGGTGACACCCAACACCAGCCTGCCAGTGCCTCCAGGAAGATCATCAAGACGACAAAGCCAAACTCTTCAGTTGTAGTGGCACAAGGGCAAGAGACAATGACTGTAAGTTGAAATTGAGGTTCAGAGATAAGGGAAAAACACTGTCATCATAACCACAGTAAGGCAGTGGAACGAGCTGCCCAGAAAGATTGTGCAGTCTCCATCCTTGGAGGTTTACAAGGCCAGAAAGAATAAAGCTCAGAACAACCTCATCTGACCTCGGAGCTGAAGCTGCCTTGAGTGAGAGGCTGAACTGGAGACCTTCTGAGGTCCCTTCTAGCCTGAATTTCCCAGTGATCCTATGAAATTATAAAGCTGAAAAAACCCCACAAATTGACAGTTAAATCAATAAATTACACATTGATCTAACATGCAAGCTGAGCAATTACAGTTTTGCTTCCACATTACACTTCGTATTATGTTGTTGTGCTTTAGAAAACCATTGTAAAAAGAAAAAGAAGGTGAAACATATATGGTCAACACACAAGGTTTGTTTCTCCAGAACTTCCTCCCATCTTCAGGTAGCACTTAAGGATTTTACCTTTTACATGTCTATCACATCTGCCTCTGCAAAAGACTATGTTTTCCACTTCTGACCTAGCTGCTCATTAAGTAAGTTTATGATTCTGGAAAGATAAGGCTTTGGGTGATGAGATGCAAGTGTGAGATGGGGACAGTGTTCTTTACATATGCTGTCTGCTGCTACCTAAGCAGAGGGACTACAGTTTGGTGGTGGTGACAAGAAGTCAGGGAGGATGCCCACCTGTCTTGCTGCAGCATTCATCTTACCTTACAGACAGCAAAGCTCATGCTGGAACTTGAGAGAAAACATCAACAGTGTAGCACTTTAAATAACTTTAAGTAACTTTCTTAAAAAAAAAAAAAAAGGAAGAAGAAAAAAAGAAGGAGCTCTTCAAAGGTTCATTATTCAGCTGCAGGCTAGAAGTATCTTCAGCGTAACTCTGATTTTCAGGAGTCTGTATAGCAATGTTAATTAACATCAAGAAGGCCTTCAGACCTAATATTTTCATTGCTAAACCCAGCATAATGCTTGTACAGTTTTGCTGTACCTCATCCAAGCAATTGACACGGACATTCTTGCTGCCCAGTAGCCTTCCAGCCTCCTCGGTGTTTCCTTTAATTAAAAGAAAAAAAGACACAAAGAGAGAGAAAGGGTGTGTGAGAAAGGGAATAAATTGAGAATCAAGAGGAAAAAGATCAATTCCATTCCTGATTAGAATCAAAATCTTTGAAGATTAACCACTTGGGATGTAGATTATCTGTCAACAAATCAATCACACTTAGTGAAGAGACTTAGGAATGAACAGCATTCTGTTCTAGAAGCTAAAAGCCAAGAAGTCACAACATCAAAGAGTAGTCCAAGAGCATGCACCAGAAGCAAACATTCATTTTTTGCCAAGTAACCGATCTACACATACACAAGAGCAGGACCCTAATATGTCCGTTCATAAACTGCATCAGAACAATTCTGAATTAGTAAAATGATACCAAGTATTTTAACACATTCAGTACTCTGATCTCTTCTGGAGCACCTTATGTCTAAAAGAGCTATCTAAATTCTCACAAAACGGAATTATACAACTTCAAAGACATTCCTGGTCTGAATGATGCATGCTTTAATTTACTCATGTCCCCTTCCTGTTTAAATTTGAAATTTGCAACAGTCCACCTCCCAGGTCCAGAAAATTAGAAGGAATTTGCTTTTGGTAATACAGAACTAAGGTGGAAAGGACAAGCACCGAGGTAGGTTGATCACTGACATTTCTAAAAATTACCAAATGCATAAGTAGGCTGAAGTCTTGGGAAAAAAAAAAAAAAATCTGTGCAAGAAAAAATAGGCCATAGTTTTGTCTTGATTTCCAAGCAAGGCACTAAACTGTTGGAAGTCAGACTTCTAAAATTGGCTAGAGCTTAAAGTTGGAGCCAGGCTGTTCATACTGGTGCATGGTAGGAAGCCAAGAGACAACAAGCAGAAGTTGAAAGAAAAAGCAGCTTCCAACTGTATAGAAGGAAAAACATTTTCACTATGAGCCCAGTGAGGCAGTAGAACAGGTTGCCCAGAGACACTGTGCAGCCTCCTTCCTTAGAGGTTTTCAAGGCTTGACCGGATAAAGACCTGAGCAATCTCATCTGATCTCACAGGTCACCTGTTTTGAGCAGGAGGTTGGCCTAGAGACCTCCTGAGATCCCTTCCAACATGAATTATCCCATGATGCTAATCAGAAGCATCAGGGAAGTTAGACAGAAGTGTCTGCAAGACGAAGGCCTGAAACTTCTGTCTGAAGTGAGTCAATCAAACCGATTCTGATACACAGTAAATTCATTGCCAATTGTTCTGTCCTTATGTCTCTGACAAAAGACTCTGTCTTCTTAACATAAGGGAGAGCGAAGCCCCAAAACTAAAATTTCACACAGGATCAAATTGCCTCAAAACTACATTCAGAGATGCATGGAGCACATCAGGTGTTTTTAGTTTACCTCCAACTAACAATGGATCACTCCAAATTGTCAGAACACAGTTCGGATTATAACTATTCAGACAAGGCTGTGAAGTTCACATTGCTGGACCGTGAAATCCAACTGCTGTGACCAGCACGCCAGAAAGCCCACCAGCAACAAGCATATGCACCACACAACGTGGTGAAACTGCAATACTTACATGAAACGCAAAACAGTAAAGGGGTAAGAGGTGCACAACACCCAAGATAAGCTCTAGCTGTGTTAATTTAAGAACGTCCTGTCTGCAAGGACAACCTGGTCTGGCAAGAACATGCAGGGAAGCCTGAAACAGGCTAAAGAACTGGATTATCCCCAATACAACATTTTTTTCCCCAAGCATATTAACACAAGTCAATAGATAAATGTCAACACTCATGACTAATACGAGTACGCACATGAAAGTCCTAAGCTTTCCTTGGCAGAGCCAGACCCTCACGGCTGGGCTCCTCCAGCCTGGACTGCACGGCGAGGCGCACCCCTCCACGCCTGGCAAGCGGCCCCCTCGCCCTCCCCGGATGACACAGGCCTGGCCCCGTACCGGCAGAGTACGGGGAGAGAGAAGCCTGCCCTCGCTTCCAGGGAACAGCCATCTTCCCCGCTAGGGAGATGGGGGACGGCGCTGGGAGGCCGCCAGGCCCGTATCGCGGCCCCCCGAAGGACGGCCCGAGGAGCCCGGCCGTGCCCGCGGCCCAGGGGAGCCCCGCGGCCCGCGCCAGCGCGGCCGGTAACGGCTCCAGCGTCCCCGACGAGGGGTTGCGGACTGCCCCTCGCCCGCCGGCGGAGGGTGCGAAAGCAAACCCTTCCCCGNCGGGGCGGCACTCCCGCCCCCCGCCGCGGAGGGGCGAGGGCCGCGCCGAGCTCACCTGTGGCGATCACTCCCAGCAAGTCCTTCTCCTCCAGGCTCAGGTCACCTCTCCTAGGAGGAGCCATCGCACGCCCCTGCCTCCCGAGACGGTAAGGCAGACACTCTGAACGGTGCCGCCCGGCAAGCAGAGCTCAGCCCGGCCGCAGCGACTGCCCGGACCCAGCAGCGCCCCCCAAGCGCCCCCTCCCTGCGGCGAGCCCAGCGGCACCCACCCCCGCCCCGCGCCTCATGGCGGCTTCCTCCCACAGCCCCGCCTCG
>VWZZ01002625.1:58911-136007 GCA_013399095.1 Psophia crepitans
GGCGGGCTGGCACCTGCGGCTGGGCAGCCCCGGTCCCGGCGGTCTCTCGGCAGCGGCTGCTGTCTTGCCGTTTTCCAGCATCGGTTTGGGGTGTTTTTCCCTAGGCGGGAAAAGGTGTTCGTTCGGCTGAAGCGGCCGAATAAAGCCCTGGCTGTGTCACGGCATCGTGCCTCCGAAAGGAAGCGGACTTTGATGGATTGGGAAGGGAAATAAGGCGTTCGGGGTGTTTAGAACGGTGCCTTTTGTTAGCGCCTTTCTAAAATTAAACCGTCGGTGGAAAAATGATCTTTGTTACGGATCCAACTTTCCACTCCTCCGGCCGAAGCTCGGTAGCGCGGGGGGATCCTGCAGATCCCCGGCGAGGCTCCGGCGGAGGCCCGGGTTTAACGCTCCGCATCTCTGCGTGTGCGTGCGAGGGGAGAAGCAGCACCCTGCTGCTTGGTGGTGGCTTCTTACCCTCCTTTGTCCTACTCTTCAGTCTGTAATTTTTGTATCCTTTCTTCTAAGGAAGCTGCTTTTTCCTGTAACTAATTTTTGAAGGCATAGCCCTATCAGCAAGCTGATTTTTTTTATTTTTATTTTTTCTTTCCGTAATACTTACAGGTCATCTCACGGCTACTTACGCCTTGGAATCCCTCTCTCAAATACTGATCTTGCTCCCTGTTCTCACGTTTGTTAGTTGCTTAGCTGACTTTCAGAAATGGCGAAGTCCCGTTGTTCGCTTCCTGGTTCGCAGGCGAGCACGCTCTCAGAATCTGGTATACCTTCATAACCGCTTGGGCACAACCCCGAGACGTGGTACGATTTTATTTTAACCAGACACTCAAGTTCTGTGTGTTTTCCTGGTTTTGGAAATCACGGAATTACAGGGATGTATCACCATCTCATTTGGTTGGAATCAACAAGTGTAAATAAGTGAGATCGCTTTGAACTTCGGATTGTAACAGATTTCCTTGACTTTTTTTTGTGGGAAACCAAAAATGCCTTGAAAAAAATGCCCTCAAGACGAAAGTGCTTTTTGGATTTTGGCCCAGAAAGATATCGCCATGTAGTGCTCACAGAAATCTGTCACTGGCTCAACCATGAAGGCTGAAATTAGGGTTTAAGTGGTCTTTTGTTGGTTCACTGCAGGGTGTGAATTTTACCCGCTGTGAACAAATTTTGTGATATTATGGTATGCTGATAATCTCTGTGGAACTATTAAATAACAAGACCCTACAAACTTCCTTTCATATTAAAAAAAAAACCAACCAAAAACCTGTCAGGCAGTCAGTGTGCAAAAATATGCATATTGTATTCCTTTTTTTTTTTTTATTTATGAGAATGTCTGTACTGTCACTGCATCCTAGGTCACAGTAAACAGGCAAACACAGTTTTTCCTTGGCAGCCTCACAGGAGCTCACTTGGTGACTTAAGGCTGCAGGAGTGCTCCATCTGCAAGGGTAATAAAATACTTTAACACTAGTTAAAAATGTTTCTTGCTCTTACCTATGGAAGGCTTCTGTATGACCTTCAGTCCTGTAGTTTGCAGACATTTCACAATCTGGTTTATCATTGCGAAATTGTGATGAGGTGGCGTTGCCTCCATTTTATGTATAGAATTTGAAGCATGGTGGCAGTAAGTGATTTTTCTAAGGTGGAATAGGGAGTGTGTTTCAGGGCATGGAACTGGAATCTGAAAATGTAGGTCCTGTACTTTTATGTCTTGCCCCTTAATGTACTTTTTTCTACTATATTGTTGTTACAAATCTTGAAATTGTGGATATTACTGCGTGGTAATTAATAACTTAAGTTGTGGGTATTACAGAGGGAAAAGGATGTGTTCACCTCACTGCAACTCAATATTGTTTAGATTTCAAATGGTAAGTATCACATATAAAAAAACCCCCTTATTTCCTCGTCAGGTTATACATCTGATACTTTTGATTTGTGAAGCAAGTACAAGTGGTTTCCCCTCCAGTTTGCTGGTTCTAGTGTGTGCAGTTCTGCTCCTGGGAATTTATGATGGCTATTATAATCGATGTATAGGTGATCCTAAACACCTGATGTTTTCTGCAGCTGTTGAGAACAAGGCCCATGTAAGAAAATAACAAGGATTTTCTTAATTGAATGTTAGTAATACAATATACAATACAAGAAATGCCTTTTTTTGGGTCAAAGTAGGGGAGAAAAGATTTGTCTTATGCCTTGGAGAGTACACCATGAAACTGTCAGTCTATGGACATGGAAAAGAGGAAAAGGAGACCCTGAACTGCCTCCACTGATTTTAAGCTGGTCTCTGCCAAATGACTAACCTTCGCTTGTATCTTGGAGGCTTGCTTGAACTATGGCCATGTACCCTGCTGCTCAGCTAGTGGTAGCGTGGGTCAAAAATCCTATAGCCTCTTTCTATGCCAGGGCTTAGTGTGATCAGAAACTTGGTCTGACCTCCTGCATTTTATCTAGGGAAAAATAAAATAACAGGTGAAACTAGTACAGACATTCCGATGGTTTATTCTTCTAGCACCCATCCCACTGGTGACAGCTAAGGACTTGCCTTTGTATTGGATTGCCTGCAGTGTTTTTTTTCAGTTCAGGTAAACTCTGTTCTGCAGCATCCTGTAGTTGTAACTTCCACAGCTGCTTGCAAAAGGACCTCTGTTTGTTTTTGAACCCGCTGCTTGTAGTTTCGTTTGATTCCCCACCCTCAACCCCCAGTTCCTGTTTTGGGAGGTGATGAAGAATTGTTCCCTCTTCACCCTTCATATGCAGTCATGCCTTCACAGACCTGTATTATCCCCTGCCACTCTCCTTTTGCCAAGCTGAAGTCTTGTCTATTTAATCATTCCTATATAAAAGCCATTTCATATAGTTCTCAAGTGTATTTTTGTAAAATGGTTCTGTCTTCTGCGTGGCCTGGGCTATGGGAAATCTCCTTGATGTGGAGCTGAGCCTTTCAGACAAACCTTCACTGGGTTTTGGTCCTGCTGTCTCCAATTCTGACAGTTACATCCTGGCCAAAGTGAGGAGTATCTAAAAGGATTATTCCTTTAGATCAATTCAAGTTCATGCAAGTTTAAGGGTTTTTTATTGCTAGAAATATTCTCTCATAGATCGGAATGTGTGGATAGGTTACTTTTTTCCCCCAGTTGATTGGCATTGTATAACTCTTTGAATTTCTTAAGTATTTTTATTTTATTGTAAGGGGGTGGTTTGGTTTTGTTGTTTTTTTAGGTTTCATCTGTTTTGGGATCTCAGGACAGCCACTAGATCTATGGTATAATCTGTCAACGTTGCTAAATCGTGTTTTGTACCAGAAGGTAGATTATAAAAAGACTGCAAAAGAGTAACTGAAAGCATCCAGGAACTGGTGAACATAGAATCATAGAATCACTAAGGTTGGAGAGGACCTCAGAGATCATCAAGTCAACCATGATACATGTTTGAACACAATGGCTATATCTTTGAATGGCAGTGTATTCCTATAGCCAAGGTGCAGATCTGAGGCATGGAATAGAAATTTCCATCTGTTACCAATTCCCTGTGGGACCTTGCACAAAGTTAGGCTTTCTCTGGACTCTGGAATTTAGGAGCAAATCCCAACGCTTGATGCTAGCTCTATCCAAAGCCTGGTAAGGCGAGACCTGTGCTTGTTTTGTCTTTTCTTGAAACCTGACTTGAAGGATTCTCAGGTGTGTGAGACAGAAGGATACCAAAGTATCCTCTAAAACATTGTCTGGTCCAGACTGTTGGCTAAGCAGTGTTGAGGTGAGTAGTGTTCTCCAGTGGGAAATACCAGACAGAGCAGTACCAGTTTGGGACTTGAAGGTTCATATAATGGTATATAGTCATCACGACAGAGTTTATTAGTGTGATTTGGCACTGGTGTTGGTGAGTTGCTACTAGACCTGGACTGACAGAGCAGAGCCAGCTTTCCTGTTTTTGCACCTAGAATACAGCCAGCACAGTGGCCACTTATAGAGGCTTCTTTAGAGAAAATGGCTCACAAGTTTATTTGTATAGGCTGCAAAGTGCATTTTGAGTATATGCTTTTATTTTTGTGTTTAACTGGTAATCATGCAAGGGCAACCCATGTAATCTTCCCACAGACAGTGGGGGTTAACAGTGCAAAGAAGGAATTGTGCAGCGCTCAGGTATGAGGGCAGCGATGATGAGGGCAGTATGGGTGCCTTTGTGTCAGGGTTTAGCCCCAGCCGGCAGCTCAGCACTGCGTGTCTGCTCAGTCACTCATGACCCTAGCAGTAAGATGGGGAGGAGAATGCAAAGAGAAAGGTAAAACTCATGGGTTGGGATAAGGACAGTTTACTGGAACAGCAAAGGAAGAGAAAAATAACAACAGGAATACTAATAAAAGAATGTACAAAGCGGGTGATGCACAATGCAGTTTGCTCCCGGCCTGGAACCTGATGCCCAGCCCTTCCCTGAGCAGCGACCCCTCCTCCCCAGCCAGCCCCCTTCCTTGTATACTGAGCATGACATATGGTATGGAATATCCCTTTGGCTAGTTTGGGTCAGCTGTCCTGGCTGTGCCCCCTCCCGGTTTCTCGTGAAAATTAACTCTATCCCAGCCAAAACCCAGGACGCTTAGATAAGTGTGCGTGTGTTAGTTAAAAGCTTCTTTTACAAAACATCAGCATTACTTTCACAACAAAACCAGATATGTGTACCCCTTGCTCCATTTGTATAGTCGACATTGGCTCTGTAATTTAGGAAAACTGCTGCTTTGCAGGTTCATTTCACGCTCTCTTAATTGTTTGTTCTAAATGGTCCCAATATGAACAACTTGCTCGGACAATACATCTTTTTTGTTTTTCATATGAGACTTTAAGTCATGATTCGTTTTGATTAAGAAAAATCCAAGCTTTAAACAAACTGTGTTGTGCATATGAATTCCATGTAGGTATGTACTTTAATTTTTTTTGTAAGTGTAATGAAACAAGCAGCTTTTTGCTGATAAAGGCCTGAGATGTGTTTAGTGACTGCACAGCAGTATCTCTATCAGAGGGCCAGCTGAGCATGATTGCAAGACTAAATTCTTTCCCACTTAAGCTTTGCAAGTGATGGCAATAACGTAATCATGTATTGGCATGGCTTCTGTAAGAGCTGATTTGCAATGGCTTTTCAGGGAGGTGTTGCTAAAGTAAATTCAAAACTTCAGAGATGTAAAATAAATAAAATTACATAAAGCTGTTGAGGAAATATATCTCTGTGTAGAAGGGCATTGAAAAACTTTATGTATGGACCCCACTCCACCTTTTGGGAATCATAAGTACGATACTTGGGAAAAATAAAGTCCCTGGGAGCGTTGTGTGGTAGCGGCAGTTAGTCACTGGCAGTCAAACGTTTTATCTGGTGAAGAATGGCAGAGGCAGTTGGGTTAAACATATCTAAATAGATCTAATCTGCGAATAACTTCTTAATGTAAGATAAGTTTATTTAAACTCTGCTTACGTAATAGTCATCTACAGATATATGTACCTGTTAACAGGCTTAAGGTGATTGTTTAGGACAGAGTACTAAGATTATGCATTGAATGGGTATGTACTCTTAAGTTCAGGTTGCTTTAAGAGACATAATTTGTTTAGTCCTCGTCTTATTTTCTGTCTTCATTCCTCCTATTCAAATTCAAGAATTCTTATGTCTATGTTGCATCATCACAGAATCACAGAATGGTTTGGGTTGGAAGAGACCACAAGTATCGTGTAGTTCCAACCCCACCTTGTCATGGGCAGGGACACCCTCCACTAGACCGGGTTGCCCAAAGCCCCATCCAACCCGGCCTTGAACTCTTCTGGGGATGGGGCCTCCACAGCTTCTCTGGGCAACCTGTTCCAGTGCCTCACCACCCTCACAGGAAAGAATTTCTTGCTAACATCCAATCTAAATCCCCTCTCTTTCAGTTTAAACCCATTACCCCTTGTCCCGTCACTACGCTCTCTAATAAAGTCCCTCGCCAGCTTTCCTGTAGGCCTATATCTGTCTCACTGCCTGAGCCTGCAGGTAAAGTAATTCCATTCTGATATGTCACATGCACTAAATTTCATCTGTGAACTACCATGTTTGCCCATTAAACTGTGGATTTGATTTCCGTCATTGATTAAATACAAGTTCTCCCCTCAACTGCAGCGGTACTTACTTGTTAATTTAAAATAGTAATTATCTGTTGAAAGATAACTAGAATACTCAGAGATCACTCGGAGGTAACGCTGATGTGTGAGAAGAAAATTGTCAAATGGAAAAAAATCTATTGCTTCTCCCTAGCGAGAAGTCTGTGGAATGCAGTAATGTTCTGCCACGCCTGAAAACCCTTTAGAACTTTCCATACTGTACTTCTTAAATCTAGCTGTAGATCTTGTAAGAGACTGCAAAAGTCAAAATAAGAGCTAGTCCAAAGTAGAGAGTCCAGTGACCAAAGGCATGGGTACAGTGGTGTGGTGGCCTAATATTTAGGGCAGCGCAGTGCTCCTTAAGGTTCTTACTTGCCGTAAAGCTGCGAGCAGAATGAAACATTTGAGTTTCAGGCTTTAACAGCTTTGTTCTTCTGTAAAGTGTGCAAGCACAGTGAGGGGAAATCATGTATTTGTAACACATTGCTGGTAAACCTTCTGACTTGAATCACAGTTTTGTGGTGGGGTTGGATAGGTGCAAGCGGCAGCTCACGTAGACCAGATTGCATCAAGCACCTCCTAGTCTTGCATCCTCCCTAGCAAAGGGAAAGCAGTTACGAGGTAACTGCTCGTGAGGCAGTACAGGAGCTGAAACCCGGGTAGTGGCTGATACATGTGTTAAGAGCTTGTTTCTCTCTTGTCGCTCAGTCTTGTTCCCACTCCGTCTTTAGATATGCTCTTATCACTAAGTATGTTTTAATATAGTAAAAAAACTTCTTCGCATGTGCCATATAAAACAAATAATCTTTTGTCAAGTTATGTATTTGGGTTTTTAAATTCCCAGAAGTCAGGAGATAATTTCCAGGAAGTAAATCAGTAGTAATTCCTACCACAATAGGGACTTTGTCTGTAAAAGCTGTTTGTTTCTATGTGTCTGTGGTAGGTTGACCCTGACTGGAGGTTGGGTGCCCACCAAAGCCGCTCTATCACTGCCCTCCTCAGCTGGGCAGGGGAGAGAAAATAGATCGAGAGGCTCGTGGGTCGAGATAAGGACAGGGAGGGATCACACCAGTTACTGTCACAGGGAAGACAGACTTGACTTGGGGAAAAATTAAATTAATTTATTACTTATCAAATCAGAGTGGGATAATGAGAAATAAACCCAAATCTTAAACACACCTTCCCGCCACCTCTCCCTTCTCCCCAGGCTCAACTTCACTCCCACTTTCTCTACCTCCTCCCCTGCAGCTGCACAGGGGAACGTGGAATGGGGGTTGTGGTCAGTTTGTCACATGTTGTCTCTGCCACTCCTTCCTCCTCAGGGGGAGGACTCCTCACACTCTTCCTCTGCTCCGGTGTGGGGTCCCTCCCACAGAAGACAGTCCTCCACCAACTTCTCCAACATGAGTCCTTCCCATGGGCTACGGTCCTTCACAAACTGCTCCAGCGTGGGTCCCTTCCATGGGGTGCAGTTCTTCAGGCTCAGACTACTCCAGTGTGGGTCCCTCACGGGGTCACAAGTCCTGCCAGCAAACCTGCTCTGGCGTGGGCTCCTCTCTCCACAGGGTCACAGGTCCTGCCAGGAGCCTGCTTCAGTGTGGGCTTCCCTTGGGGTCACAGTCTCCTTCAGGTGCCTCCACCTGCTCTGGTGTGGGGGTCTTCCATGGGCTGCAGGTGGATACCTGCTCCATCATCATCCTCTGTGGGCTGCAGGGGAATGGTCTGCCTCACCATGGTCTTCTCCATGGGCTGCAGGAGAACTGCTCCAGTGCCTGGACCACCTCCTCCCCCTCGTTGTTCACTGACCTTGGTGTCTGCAGAGTTGTTCCTCTCACATATTCTCACTCCTCTCGCTCGCTGCAGTTGCTTCTGGTTTTCTTCGCCCCTTCTTAACTATGTTACTCCAGAGGTGCTACAACTGTTGCTGATGAGCTCGACCTTGGCCAGCAGCGGGTTCATCTTGGAGCCAGCTGGCATTGGCTGTGTTGGACATAGGGGAAGCTTCTAGCAACTTCTCACAGAGGGCACCCCTGTAGCCCCCTGCTATCAAAACCTTGCCCTGCAAAACCAATACAGCATCTAAGAACTTCTGAAATTAGAAATGTGGTTTTGCAGTATTCACCTAGGATTTTCTGTAGAAATCTTAAAATTCATTGAGTCCTTCATACGTAGGCATGTTTTGGAGGGCTGTATAAGGATTTACTCTGCAAAATCTGTTATTCCTAGATCACATAGAGAAGTTTGATATCGAGATTGCTTGCAGTTATTGCAGACAAAGTAGTAGACGAAGATTATTGCTTTTAGTCAGCCTGTAAGAAGGATGGATTACCTCTGGTGGGAATTAGAACTGAGGACAGACAGGTCAGGCAAGGAAAATGCTAGACGCAGTCTGGGACAGAGGTTGATCAGGGACACAGGAAGGAAGCACCTCCTGTGATGTCTTGAATTCCAGTGAGTTACACCCTTCTACAACTCATTCAACTACTGCAGGCAGAACAATTAAATATGGCTTTGAGGTTGTACTTCATTGTAATAACCATTATTTCATGTGTTTTGCTTAAATGTGTTTTCTTTTCATGTGGAAAAAGAAGTCTAAGCAGTTCAACAGTTTGTAATTTGCAGGCTTAAGTGATCCTTTCTTTTTAGGTTTTGTTTCCATAAATAAAATCCCCTGCTTCTCTAGAAATGTTTTTTAAGAAGAAATGTTCATTCAGGGCATTCAAGTTATACATTAGTCATTCTTCTTCTGATAAAGCACAGGAAGTGAAATCTTAGGAACATGTTACTGAGCATTAGCAGATACAGGGCTAGTCATTTATTTTCACTGCCATTTATGCCTCAAGTGATCGGAAATTAGAAAAACCAGGTATGTTATTTGTTTTAAATACTCGAGGAGATGTCAACTCTTTAAAAAGAAGAGGGAATGGTGAGGTTTGTTTCAGTCCGCAACCTCTGTATGAGCCAATGTTGATATGATGAGTTTGGTTAGAGTCTTGTTGCTGGTTTTGTTCTGTGTCTCTGCACCTCTCTGAGGTTGCTCCTGAAGCCTGTGCTGGTAGTCTCCCTTCTGTCTTGGGTCTGCTTTGAGTACATTGTCTTGATGCATGGTTTCTTGTGACTGAGACCTGAGAATCCCCAAACCATCAGCCAGTGCTTTGGAAGCCCAGTAGTGTGCTGTTGAATCCCATGTTCTGTCCAAGGTGGGTTTTTTCTATATTTTGTGGCAAAAAGAGCCCCCAGCCAGGATGTTTCTAGGGCTGCCAGAATCCTTGGCTCTGAGATTCGTTGTCCTGCACATCAGACTCAGCTTCCTTCCCAGCACAGGGAAACACCTGCTTCTCCTGTGCTCAAGTACATGGGTGAGGTCTTTTACCAGGTTTTGAGTTTGGCTATATTGTTTTGTGGAACTTTATTAGAAGACTTCCTTGAATTAGAGAAAGGAAAACATTATTTACTTTTACAAAGGAACCAAGAGAAAGGCTTTCTTTTTTGTTTTCTTTTATTCCTGTTAAAATGTGTATTGGTGTATGCTGAAAAGTTGTGATGCCTTCTTCCCAATGTGCCCTGCCATCAGTATGCCAATTTATTTGTGTTCCCAAATGTGTCAAGTCAAAGCATTTCACGGTAACCTGTTTGATGCTAGGATGAGTTGAGTAGCTTAGTACCTTTCCTGAATTGTTCTTGTTTCCTGGGTGTAAAAAGGCCTGATTCTTTCCCCATTTCCTTTTGTCTTGTCAGTTTAAACTGTTGACCTTTTCAGTCTGACCTGGTAGGTATCAGCACTGCAAAAGCAATGTTACAGTACAAGGAGACAACACACACAAAAAAAAATCCTCTGAAGCTGAGGGAGGGCAAGATGTCAGTGACGGGGAAAAGGGCACTGTCTTTCTAGTGTAGACCAAAGTGTTCCCCATTTATTCTTTTCAAGGTCCTTGTTACTTTTTTTTTTGTAATCCCTGTATAAATTAGTTCCTGTTAATAACTAGGTTATTAAATTACTGAATAGCTACCTGAATTAGTGTTCTCAACTGGTTAATAAAGGTTCATAACAACATAATCTGAAATGTCAACTCTGGTTTTGCAGCATTGTCAAGAATAAAGGAAAATTACCACCTATTGCAAAGCACCTGATGTAGAGTCATGTTGAATATCTGCTTTCTTTTATTTTAGATTTAAAAAAAATAAATTTAGGTTGGTACTTCTGCTACCTTTGCGTTTTATCTTCCATTAGCAAAGAACACATGCTGGGTTTTCTAGTTTTTCAACTGCAGAGCATGTCAAACTAGGCAGAGCAACATTGGAGGTGGGATGCAAATGCGTTGGTCCTCATAGGCTTTAAGAGTCACTTCACTGATTTTGGCAGTTTGGCTGTATCCATGACTGAACAGATACACAATTTGGGATTTAGCATCAGTTCTTCTTAAAATTAGATTCCCACCCCCACCCCCCCTCATTGTACAATAGATGCAGTAGCTGCTAACAGTTGTTCAGCTTTTGAAAAGCTTCTGTTTCTTTCAAAAGGGCAGGAGGTGTAGCAGTGAAAGGTATGTGTCCCTTTTTCACTGGAAGTTAATGTCCTTTGTAGAATCCTTTTCTAGGTCCACATATGATTCAAGAGCCTTAGGTTAACTGGCATGTCTTTCTGAAGTCCTCAGAGAAACCAGCCAAGCCTTTCATTGTATTTTCTCAGTCCAGAAAAAAAGATAAATCCTTTAGCTGTCTCATTAATAAACCTTTTAAAGTCTTTGCATCTTGTATCCTTTTAGGAAGTGAGATGTAGAAATCTAACATAGCTTTTATTGGCATTCATACTCTCTTACATGTACATATGTATGCATACACCTCCAGACAGACATCCTGTGGAACCTGTATTAGGTTATCTGCAAAAGTAGGTTGCTGATATTGGTCTTTCCAGTGCATGAACAATGATGCTGTAAACAAGAAAATAGATTTCCCTATTAATAGTGTCGAATATCATTGTGCTGAGCTGACATTGATACAGCCCAAACAACCACAAAGCAGATGTATGGGTTTTTTTCTGCCGAAGGAAGCCAGACTGGCTGGCGTAGTGATGCTTTATGCCTATTAAAAAAAGATATTAAACCTATTCTGGTAAGAAGTCGTTAACTGCTGCAGTAATGCTTGGCTGCAGAAACTGGGTTAGGTGCGGGTGGGTTGCCATGGTCCGACGGTGAGCCTATTCTGTCAGCTTATCTGTAGTACGCTGGATTTTGAAGCTTCTCAGCCAACAATGGAAATTCTGTGAATCATTTCAGAAAGATAAACAAGCAAGTCTACTGAATTAACTGTAGAACTGAATAATAAGCCGTAAACACAATTCCGATTGTTAATTTTGGCTGCATAATTAAACTCTTAACTCTGCCTGAGATGTTTTTAGGTGTCACTGAGCTATAGGCTTTCACACAGATTACCAGTCTGCAGGTGTGAATTTCTGTCATAGTGTTATAGAAACTGGTGGAGGAAGTTTGATCTAGTTCAAATACCTAAAAAGTGCTGAAAACTGAAGCTGTGAAGCTCTTTGCAAGAGACTCCCTCGCGATCTCGCCCTACAATGGTCAAGCAGAATATTTTAGATAAGCTGTTTACTTTTCTCCATTGATTGTGAAAAGAGGCAAGGATTGCAGGGTCAGACTTAAATATCATTCATTTTTAAAGGTAGGTGAAATGCACCCCATTTTTGGGCTCTGACAGTTGGGTGTTTAGTCCGGAAAAGTGTATATGGGTTTGGGCTTAGCTGATTGCCTCCTAAAGTGATTGACAGTGGAATATGTAGTGGCCCTCACAACTAACAGCATCAATTAAACTCAGGTTTTGCGCTGAGCTGACTGACAGTTGTCTGAGCTTCTGTTACCAGTGCGTGGACATGAAGCACTTCAGGAACTGCGGCAGTAAATGGTACTGCCTGCAGTTGGGATTTGCTGCCTCTGCGATGGAGTGGGGTAAAATATTATGTGTATAGCTGCCCTGGTCTCCATCTGGGTGAAGCACAGTTTGTAATGTGATTATGCTGTTAGCGTGTGACGCTAATACTGGAAAATAGACACAAATTAGTGAAGCAACAGGCTAATTGTTTTTTCTTGCTCGCATGATTTATATTGCTACTTTATTTGACTTTCTTTTGTGGCAGTGTTTCTAATTCTGAGATTCTGGCCACCTGCATGCACAAATGTATGTTTCTGAGAACTGAGTTTTCATCTGACTGCAATTATGATCAAAATTGCTCATATATGTATCTGTTTTTGAGGAGCAAAACTATTGAGATGCATTCATAGCATTCATAACAGCCATTGCTTACAGTGCTGTGTTTATGGATAGACTATTAATTCTTTGGGTTCCTCTGATGGACTTCAAAGTCTCCCAAGTCTGGGTTACCAATAAAGATGTGTTCTTAGTTTCATGCATTTCTATTTTCAGATAAGTGTGTGACGTTGAATGTCATTTATGTCCAGATACAGCATGGAAGAAGATTAAGAAAAGGGAAGCTGAACTGTTGAAATTGAGAGATGATGTGGTGTTTTGAGCACTTCCATGACTGTGTCCTTGCATGGTATATCAAAATAGAGGAAACTTTGCCATACACAATCACTTAACATTTGAGCTTTTTGGTTACCAAACCAAGACTGATCTCCTAGTTTGTTCTGATGTGTGAATAGTGTTGGAGTCCTATACTGTCTGACCAGCTGCTTTTAGGTATTCCACGTATTGAGGGTGTGATGTTTAGTATCTCATTTACTTATCTGAAGGTAGTTGATTTACCTGGGATGTCTGATTTAGCAGAATGATACAAAATATACTGAAAACACAATGCAAATGTAAGTTACATGGAACAAAATAAACTGGTTGCACCACACAGCTCAATCACAATACCAGTATGATTCCTATTACTAGTCTCTACAATATGCTCACCAGCACGATGTTGGGCATCCCTAACCACCAGGAAGAAATATGTGAGTTGAATCACAATATTCTCTACAGACTGGCTCAAAGACTGACTTTATGTTTTCATTGCTGAAGACAACTAGTTTGAATGTTTTCCCTCATCTCAAAAGAAGCAACCTAAAATCCTCCTACAAAATTAGTGATACAACATGCTGACCCAGGTCAGTCCTCTGGAGATTCGTGTTTACTTCTCCTCCTCCTCACCTGGCCCTACTGAATTGGCACTCAGTGCTGTTGTCATAGTACTCCCAAGTGGAGTATGCTGTCATGGCTGAGTAATGCTTGTCTTGCATGTTCGTGGATTTAAGAGCCACCGTTTCTTCAAGTACAGAGTGAGAAGGAGCTACATGAGATACATGATGCCTATAAGTTACCTGACCTCAAACCAAAGTGTGACTTACTGGGAGAAATTTGCCTTTAGTCCAAAGTCTGGTGTCTATGGCCTGTAGAGTTGAGCAGATATATAAAATAAAAAAAAAAAAAGAAAATAAAAAAAGAGAGATGGCTAGGAGGGGCGTGAAAGGATGTGGTGGTATAAAAATATAGATAGATGGACGTGCTGCATTTCATTTCATGCTCTTGTCATACTTACAAGAATTTTCAGCTTAGAAAGTTGTATCATCCCTGTGTTTAATAGCCCTTGATAGACTCTTCTTCCACGAATTCCTCTAAGAGCTTTCAGGCTTCCTCACAGAGATGAAGAAATTACTTTCTGAAGTCAGACTGAGTGCTCTGTATGTGAGCTGCTGAGCGGTGGGTAGGATAGCAGGTGTTCAGTTGGTAATAGCTATTTTTCTGACTCACCCAGGATAATAGTTATTGTGTAGGCACCCTGTGCCATAAACAGTTGGGTCGGTTTTGGTTTTCTTTTGCTGTTTTGTTTTTTTGGGGGTTTATTTATCTTTTCGTTTTTCAACAGCCAGCTTGTGGATATGAATCAGTATCTTTCCCCACAGACTTTTAACTCAGGTTGATATGAGAGGGTTTGTATCCATCATTGCCTAGAAAATAACTATTTGCAGGTTGAAGCAATCTGACTATGACTACTTTCATCCCCCACTCCAAGAATTTGTTCACCGAAACTCGTGTGTTCTGTCAAAACGTTCAACCTGCTCTGAGGAGGAGGAGGAAGCAGCTGTGAGGAACGTAAAACTGCTTGTGAGATGCAGAGTGACACAAGTCAGTTGTGGACTCCTTTTCTGTCCAAGTGAATGCTGCTAACAGCATAATCAGTGTTAGCTGGTATGTGTGGAATAGCTGACATGGTGCAAAGCGTTGTGCGTTTCCACTGCTGGCTCTTTGTGCCATCTCTTTTTAGCCAGAAATATCAGCATTCAGGTATCTGGAAGGTGATTCACTGTCCCGCAGGTAAAAAAACACGTGTTAACTTGGTGAACTCCTTTCCCTTGCACGTGCTTTGAAGAAATAATTAGGGAGCTCTAAGTTAAAACCTGCTTTACTGCTTACAGCAGTTGTTTTACTAAAGCCAAGGCCTTCACCGCTTGCAAGTGTGCAAGAGGTGCTGGCTATTAATACATCCCTCCTCCGATTACTCTTCGTGAAATACTAAACGATTAGCAACTGGGAGGCATGGCTTTCTGGAGAATTTATGCAGAATTTTTCTTTTTTTTAAGCTTAACCCTTGTAATTTTGAAGTCGATTTATGGGTTTTCAAATGCTGCAGTCTTTCAGATGTCTCCAGATCACCCAGAGGCACTGGTGATCTCCTGTGCTTTTGCTGCTGCTCAGAGCTTTGAGGTAGCAAGGCCTTCATTACTGAGCTGTTCTTGTGTTGTCTTGCATCTGGCAGATGACTTTGCTAGGAATGAAGCCTCTCTGGTAATTTTTTTTAACACATTTTCTTCCAAATACTTGCATTTATTGGTTTATTGGAGACCTGGTTCAGGGGGACCCTATAAAGTAACTCCATTAATGATTTCTTGTAGGTGTACTGTGAACAGCGGCTGGTACAATTCTCTTTGCCAAACATTATTGAAGGGTTGAGCTAAATTGCAACAGTACCTTTATAATAATTTTTGCAGAATTTCAGCTACACCATTTTTTTCTTTAGCAACATCATCTCTTACAGCGATTGCTGAGATGGTTATATTTTTCAGGATAAACAGAAAATCCAATGTTCCTCTAAATTAAAAAATCCTGTTCCAACATTTACACAGTCCATTGAAAGTGATGTCTTGCATAAAGAATGAACCTTATTAGCTTTGAAAGAGTACCATCTTCTAAGTCCTCCTGACCCTGATCTCTCTTGATCCTTTTTATCCCCTTCTCTTTCTAAGAGGTTTTCCTGCTGGCAATGCATGCAAGCTTAGAGTTAGATGACTAGTTCTCACCTTAAAATGAATTGTTAATTGGCTATGACCTGATGTGTAGCAATACATCATCTCCATTATTTCAGGGTACTCTAGTTAGGAGCACAGCAGCCTAAGAAATCTTTCTGAGTCTCAGAAAAGCTCCTATTAATACCTTGTCCTTGAAGAATTCTAATTCCTCCTCTCAGTTGCTTAAGGAAACCTTGTTACTGAAAGATGCACTTGGGTTGACACACACAAAAAGTTATGATTTCATTTTCTTGACTTGTATTTTCACCTGTCAGTGACTAAGATTCCCCCCCCCGCCCCGTGCCATGACTCATGCATATTTCATAGGGTTGCTGATTATGAGACACACAAGTCCCTTGCCTCAGTGGTTCAATTTACAGTTCTCTTGACCTTGTGAAGTGCATCTGGAGTGCTTCGGTCGCGGGTGGTTTCTGTCTTGTTTTTACTTTGTTATTCAGCTGAGCTGCTTCTGTAGAAATTCTTAGTCGGTAACCTGAGAAATACCTGCTCCCCTGAAAGATGTGCAGTGAGCTGGATCTCTAATGCAGTGTGTGATTTACGTTAATTGGTGGCAGTGGGTGTTTTTGACTGTTTTTCAAGAAACATCTTCCTATGTATCCCAGTTTAGCAGTTAGGTGGTGAGATTCATGGTGCAAATTTTAGGGAGTTTGTCTTCTCATTTTTGTCTGGGCCTACTAATTTCCCAGCTGGCTAACTGCTTACAGGTTGCATACACAATTCTCCACTGGAGAATCTTGCATGAGCACAATTTTTAATTTTTTATTTAATGAGTGGTAAGTTTCATTCTCGTGGTATTTGTTTATACTTGCTGCAGAATGAAACCAATTCCACTTGTTTAATCTGTTTTCTCTCTCCCACTAGGCATACTAATAAAGGACAAGTACTTTTATTGGAGTGGATGCTTACTCCTTCCTGTGGAAAAAACACTGTTCTATGATTTAAAAGACACAGAAAAAAGTTTAAGTGCCTTAAGATCTTCTGGAAGGTTCTTTTGGGAAAGACAGCATTCAGTGCTTGTCAAAAACCTGCTAGAACACTATCTTAAGAGACTACACATGATAGCCACTGGTGACTAGGGCATGCTTCCAAGTATAGTTGGTATCTAGTTGCTTCATGTACTGTAATGTCATAAGCAAAATTAATCTGTAACAGAAGATGTATTTTTTAGCAATAAACATCTGGATTAGCAGTATCCTTTTTTCATGTAAATCTGAAAACGCGAGGTTGATTGTATTTACCCGACAAATCCTTACGTGACGGTTTAGTCCCTGCATGTTGCCATTGAGGTTGTTGCAGTAACAGCAGTGAGGGGATTTTAACGTGGTGTGAGCCTGGCTCTGGCTTTGCAGTTTTAGTGAGTGGGACCTTTGGGACAAAGGTTTCATGGACATTGTAACTCTGCTGCTGGCCTCCGGCCAAAACAGCAAGATGAACCTTCTGGCTGCCAGTGCTGCCCTTCCTGCTGATTTGTGCCATCGTTGAAGTCACAGACCTCCAAGTTATTACTCACTTCTTAAAAACGACTGTGCCTTACAAGGGTGCGAAAACTGCGTTAAAGCAGTAAATGTTTCACAGCTCTCGCGGCAGTGAAGGCTGCAGCAGCTGTGCCGGCTGCGTGACCTGTGTGTGTTCCGGTCGCTCCTCTCGCCACAGCCGGGTGTTGGGATGTGCCCGTGGAAAAGGAGGAGCTGTGACAGTCCCAGCAGGGACTCAGTGTCCGGGTGGAAAGCGGGAAGCTTGAGGAGGATTTGGCGAGAACCAGCGGCTGCATTGCATCCGCTCTGTCCTGTTGTCGCCTTACGTCGTTCTGTTTCTCTGTACTGGTAATGATTTATGAGTTTTCCACCTACAGACTTTGTTAGCTCGTAATCTAGCTGCCTGCTGCCTTCCTGGAGAGCTGAGACAGCTGCTGGCTGTGTGCTGACATGTTTCCTCTCCAGCAGATGTGCAAGGGCAGCTCTTCCTCCATGCTGCTTGAGTTTGGTAGTTTGCTTTTAACATAACTCCTTGGCTTGTTGCTGAAGGAAGAGGAAGCTCCTCTTCAGGTTTTCATACTAAGCTTGGGACTGTAACAGTGCGAGAATGGAAATGCTTAGTAACATTGGTGGATGAAAAAGACCCAAAAAAGGCTTTTTTTTAATCATGGAATCATAGAATTCTATGAATGGTTTGGGTTGGAAGGAACCTCAAAGATCATCTAGTTCCAACCCCCTTGCCATGGGCAGGTACACCCTCCACTAGACCAGATTGCCCAAAGCCCCATCCAACCTGGCCTTGAACACTGCCAGGGATGGGGCCTCCACAGCTTCTCTGGGCAGCCTGTTCCAGTGCCTCACCACCCTCACAGGGAAGAATTTTTTCCTTTTATCTAAACTAAATCTACCCTCTTTCACATTACCCCTTGTCCTGTCACTACTTGTCCTTGTAAATAGTCCGTCTCCAGCTTTTCTGTGGGCTGAATGTCCTGGATATTCCACTCTTTTTGGGGAAAAAGGTTGACCTTGATATGTGGATTGCAGTTTTTCCTTCATAGAAACTCTTCCCATCTATACTTTTGATTATATTTGACTTTGTGGTAAGCGTTCCTGTCTTGCATGATGCCTGAGCAAGGGAAAGAGATGAAAATAATTCCTGCCAAGCATCCGTTCCTGTGAAAGCTGGTGATGCTGTGTTGGTGGTACTCTGGCAGCTTTCTCCAGCACCCTGTCAATCAAACACCATCAGCGTGAGTCCCCACAGTAGCATCAGCATCCCATGGAGCAGTGCTGCTGGAGCTTGCCAGCCCCTGTGGGCTCCCTCACTGTTGTTAGTACCCTGAGTATATGGAGTCATTATATCTTGGTAAGGAGTTTTATTAAGTGGTTGTTCTTTTTTTGGTGTTGTCTGGCATTGATTTCTCTCTATCTGTAACTAGGGCAGTGCAGTTTTGCTGCTGTGAAGGAACTGTTCTTGGATTCATCGTGAGCATGTTAATGTTTGAAGAATCTCAGATGATTCTGAGATTTCAGTTAAAAGAAATGTAAAATGATGCTTAGAAAAATAGTATTGGTTTGCATAAAGGTTTTCAGTATTTTTTTATTTTCCAATTTGAGCAATATGTTTCCAAGAACTAATGTTTTCAGTATTTTACTTGGTTGGAACTTCAGCCTTATCGAGGCTTTCAGTAATTTAGGAGTTAATCATCGTAAGAATTTCCCTGTGGTATGGATAAAAGACTGCATTTTTCTAACTTGTTAAGCAAGTCCAAGCTTGTTGAAGCTCTGAAGTAACTTTACTTCATCTGTTGCTGATTTTATAAATTAATTTTATTAATTAATCCTGGTTTCATTAATTCTGTTACGATGTTTATTAGTTGTGTGAGAAGGATCGGTCAATTATAGAAACTGCTTTATCAGATATGTCTAGATATCTACAACTGTAGATGTCCCTCAGTTTTATTTTAACTGTTTAGGGTCTTTAGCATGTACATGAGAAGCAGCTGTAGAGAAAGCTGAACTTGTGGACTTGAGGTGGTTTCAGGAGAATGTATCAACTCAACAACTTGGGTATTTTTTAAGTATGAATCTGTTTCTTAGAAGCCTGTTAACAAGAGTGGGAGTGGAAGTTGGGGGACTGTTTTGTCATGCATGTGTTTATTTTTCTGACGAATTTTGTAGCTGCAAGTTGGTTATCAGCAGGTGTGGACATTTTGAGGGTTTTACGGAAAATGAGCCTGTTGTGGAGTGTGGTGCCTGGTTCTGTACTGCTATCTGACATCTCCCGCTTGAGTCTGCCGAGATCCTGACTTAAGAGGTTACAAAATAAAGAGTATTTGGATATGGAATTTGAACACATGAGTGTTCTACAAGAGATTTTCTGGATCCTAAAGGGAGAATCAAGGGTAAAGTTGAACCTCTCTCATCTTCTGTAGAAGTGTAAAGTCTGTGAAAGGACGGTGCTAAGGAGCTGTCATTTCCATGTCTCTTGCTCTCTTTCCTGCTGACAGTTCATAAGAATTCTGGAGGATGGGCTGCAAGATACAAGTTTGGCTGGTGGTTTGGGTTTTCTTTTTAAGGCTGTTTTCTTTCTACCCATACCCATCCTTAAGATCTTTACTTCTCTGAAACCATTATGACTTTTCTAGCTGGCATTTCAAAATTTGCCTTTGCCTTTGACCTACCCAGATCCTGTACCTTTCAAAATAGAGAATATATGTGATAGTTCAAGGTCTCTTATGATTTCAAGGCTTTATGGCTACATGACACCCGAGAGGCAGGCTGCACTGTGATGCAATCAAATGTACTGTGCAAGTTTATGTGCTGCCACCCGGGATTTACAGCCTTCAGCCATCGCTGCTGTGCTATTGTCGGTGTGTTCTTGATTAAAAAAATAAAAAAAGGTTTTGGCATTGCATTCACTTCTGTAAATTTCAAACTGTCATCCAGGCACCTGTTGTGGTGGCAGCAGCACTTTAAAATCTCATTTGCAGTACCTGGTGTCATTTGTAGTATAGATGCATCCTGGGCTGTTGTATAGATCCAGCTCGTGCTGCAGGTTCTTGATGAAAGTGTCTGTGCTCTCCCTTGGCCAGTGCTTGACAGAGCACCTTATAAAGCCTGACCCTCACTCGAGCAGATTAGGGCGCAGTGCATTTAAAACTAAATATAGAAGGTGGCAGATCCTGTGTTTCTAGTAATTATTCCAGAGTCTTCTGCTGCACTGAACCTCTAGTTGTTAAACCTCCCACAAGTGGTGAGTCTTACTTTAACTGTTGGTTTTTGTTTTTTTCTTCCTAAAATCTTCTTCCCAGTGGTCTTAAAGGGCGTATTTTATATTTGCAGGGAACAGTTTTAAAATCCGGTAGTCAAGCTTCAGGTGCACGCAACTCTTCTTGCAGTTTGAAAAGTCGCTGCGCCAAAGGAAAGGAGAAGCATAGTGCTAGAAATCTAGCATATGCATTTATATCTTTTATAGCAACTGGGAAACCCTACCAGTATGGCTGGGTTGAGGGTCGGGTGTCATTGATCTCGTTGCCCCCAGGCAATTAATTTAAGGGAGTGGGCAGTGCTGATCCCAGCCCGACGGCCTGTTTGTGCTCTGTAAGAGCTGGGATGAGAGGATTAATTCTTACCTGCTGCGTGGCTCGCTTGACATTATCTTTGCAGACCTCATGGGCTCCTTCTGCGATCTATTGAAATGAACATTTTTTTTTAGACCCTAAACAAGCTGTAAAGTATCAGGGCCAAGCATAAAAAACAATCAGAAATACCTGGATGAATATTGTGTTTTATAGATCAGTCTCTTACAAATAGCTGAAGGTCGGAAAGGCAAACCAGATAAATACGTCAGATCTCCCAGCCCCTGGCTGGAGGCCTGGCTTTTGCTCAGCCCCGTTGGCCGCTGGATGATGTGCGTTACTGACGTGTAAAGCGCCTCCTGTCCCTCTGCCACCGGGGCAGCTGAGCGGGGGCAGGACGCTGTTGAGCTCTGCTGCGAAGGGAGGCTTAGGTCCTACAGCACTTTAAAAGGTCCCGTGATGTCGTGGTTTGCCGGTTTTTAACTCTCTTTGCAGATGGGCAAATCATTTTTCCAGAGGGCTGTTTTGTTACAGTTGTTTCAAAGTGCTCCTTGATCTGTTAAAACTGCAGCTTTAAATCTCAGTGATGAATGTGAACCTCTGGGTTTAACTGCTTCTTGCATCTTTGTATTTTTTTTTATGTCTTGCAGGAAGCAAAACCAGTCTTGACTCTGAACCGTACTGGCTGTTTCCAGTACGCGCAGGCAGTTCTTGGCTGCAGATAAATAGCAGACCTAGACTAGAAAGCAGCGGTTTACCAAGTTAAGCGTTTGAAATACTGCAGAAGTGGCCAGCCAGTGATGCTGCAACTAGAAGAGGTAGTCTGGTGAATGGGAGCAAACTGTAAAGCCAAAGCATTGCTAACAGAATCGTTAAATCAGCTTTCGGGGGTACAGAGAGCATCAACTTGTGTAGTAATGTGTGACTGGCATCTTTCTAGCCCTGGAGCTTGAGTTTCTCTTTGCTCCTGGTAGGAAGAAGCATTGGCAAATGTATGTACTTTTACACTAGACCTGCAGAGTCCACAATGAAGACACGCAAATAATCGAAATTTTTGTGAAACTAAAGTTATTAGAAGAACATGCCCAAAGGACAAAGCTTCTTGCGTGATAAGGCTTAATTCTGGGTGAGCAAATCATACATAACAGTGACCTAATGACCTGCAGGGTGTGAAATGGGTGGCCTGTAAGTCCCAGCGCTGGCACTTGCTGTTGGCAGGAGAGGGAGGGGGGTGACCTGTGACAACTGCCACATGCTGCCACGCTTCCTTGTGTTTGCTGTATTCAGCTGTCGGTTTAGCTGCTCATTGCGCAAGCTGCGTCTCGTGCGATGAAACTAATTCTATCCAAAGCTGAAAAACAGTTTTGTTTTCTTTAGCCAAAATGGCATTAATGTGTGATCACTTCCCAAATTTTTTTAATGTTGCATGTTGAGATTCACCATTAAGATCTGAAGTAATACGAGCCCAATATTTTTGACTGTTGTTCTTGTTATATGATGTGCCGTGTAGGTCCTTAACTGTGCATTTATACACAAAATTGATAGCGGGAGGGATTTGGTTATCTTCTATTAGTTTTACAACACCTACATATTTTTAGGAAATAAGAGTTATGAAGATACAGTAATGCTTAAAAGAAACATTTGAGTGGGATTTGATGGTTAAAACATTGTCTTTGTGATTAGACCGCAGTTGTGTCTTCAGCAGGATGATGTGTAGCCCCGGCAGTCTGGCTGCCGGTGAACGTGCCGGATGGTGAGACCTGTGCTGTGCCCAGCCCCACAGAGTGGGTCGTGGTCCTGTATCCTCCTGGCTTCTGTGCCCCCGAGCATCCCCGTGAGCTGCTGTACCCCTGGCAGTAAGGGCAGGGGGTCTGTCACCTTCCTGTTCGGGCTTGAACCTTCAGGGTGTTTTACAGGCATGCACATCTCATCAAAGTTACTCTTGGATCATAGTGCTCTTCATTTTTAAGATAATGTGAATTATTCTTTGAGTATACATCAAGAACTTTTTGTCACACGTCAGGATTTTACTACACTGAATGTTTATTTTGCCTTTAGGTTAAACTGTTGTCTGTAAATGCCAGAGTAAAAATACATTTTTCTCTTTTTTTTTTTCTGCAGAAATTTTATGAATAAGAATCAGAAGCCGGTGCTAACAGGCCAGCGGTTCAAAACTAGGAAGAGGGGTAGGTTATGTCACATTTTTTTACTTCATTTTTCTCTTTGTTAAAATGACTAGAAAAAGGGCAGGTGGAATAACTGAAAATTTAATGGGATTAAGGTTTTCCTCCCCTTCTCTTCAGCCATGTCAAGAGTGCAAATGTTATTTTTAACTAAGCCTAATGAATTTTATTATTTTCTTTGTATATCATACCACTTTCTGTAAAATTTGAACTTATTAGCTACTAAGGCTTGTAGAAGCCTTGGTTAAAAAATTAGTTTCTGAGTTTATATAGCATATTTATATACAAGGAAGAAAACTTGTTAAAGGTTTGTTTCAGTTGTTTCTTAAAATGTCCCTTTCAACTAAAAAGGCAAAACATGAGCTTTTAATCAAAGGTTTCATAAAGAAAATTATATGGCTTTTTCTTTTTGTTTTTATTTCTTTGACTCAAATCAACATCATCTCTATAAACGAACCTTTCCCATGTAAAAAGGAATGCTCTCACCTTCCTTCTCCATGAGGTGGTGAGATCATCTTGTTGGCCCTGCTTTCTGTAACAACAGAGGTCAGAAAGCTCTGTTTTCACAAATGTTGTTTCTGCTGTGTTAGTGTAGTTTAGTTTTGTTATTGTTAAAATAAAACAATTACCATTGCGTAAGTCCCGTTTTACTCATTGTGACACTGATTTTCTGTAAACATGGCCAACACTCTCTTTATGTATGATATTACATCAATTTTTAAAGAAAGTTAAGTGGTGCTAATTATACTGATCGTCTTAGAATTCTGTACGGCGAGTGTCCTCCTAGCATCTGTACGGCGAGTGTCCTCCTAGCATGCTTGCTCATACTGTACTCAGAGTTCATTTGTCATGGCTTAGGTGTCTGAGACAAATCCCCAACACCTTGGGGCAGAGAGCAAAAGTATGTGTAATAAATGATTGTCTGGTTTGTGAAAAGAAGGCTGTGATATTTTGCTATTGCAATAGCAGATTATTATAACACACAGAGAGATTCCTGTCTGTCACATAATGGACTTTTTCCATCTTAACCTCCCTGTTTCTGATCAAAAGCTAACACCTGGTCTTAACTTGTCACAGAAAATGTAAATAAGAGCATTTTCTCAGCATGGATGAGACAAACAAAAAGAGCTTGCAACCTTTCTCAAAAAATTACAAATTCCATCATGAGTCTGATGAGCTGAGCGAGTGTTACGAGATCTGGGATGGTCATGAATCTTGGATGAGAATTGCGAAGTAATTTGTTTTCGGTCGTGTTAAAAAGCAGTGCCAACTTTCTCTCATCTTTCTTCCCTTGCACACATTGCTTCCTCTGTTAGTTTGACCGGTACAGTCTCTTAAATTGAAAATATCCTTTCTATGATGCATGTACAACGTTTGTAGGTATAACCAATTTAAAAAAGGAAACCTATATTGTTTGTAATTAAATGGCATGATGCCTTAGTAATTAATGGGATGAAGCTGCTACCAGCATGGTGCAGAACATTGTGCAGTAAGAGCTGTACACTGCATTAACTAGCAACAGCATAGATGTAGCTAGAGGACTGGAAGTAACAATCCCTAAAGAAGTACCTCTGTCAGATCAACCGGTAAAAGCAATCAGATACACATACTGCTGGATTGATCCGATGTGTTAGTCTAGGTCAGTCAGTCACGGTACATGGGTTATTTGCTAAAATTGTCTTTAAAAATGTTCTCTCTCTCATAAAGACTTCATTTTCAGTCCATGTTTTGCAATGTATTTGGCGTAATGGGTCCTAACACGCATTTGGTCTTCAACTCCTTTTAATGCAAGTAATAATTAGAATAAAAAAAGAGCTCATATTTGTAATTCTATTGCCTATGTCTTGAATTTCTGTTACAGTGATTGGATGTGACACTAGATACTCATTGACTACATGGAAGAAGGAAAAGACTGGGGGGGAGCTGGAAGATTGGGAGGCTGGTTCTTTGCTTTTTTGAGAGATTACTTAAATAGGATTGGAAGTATTAAATGACTTCAATATAGAAATCTTAACGTGCCAACACTTCTGTGCTTAAGCATAAAATCTCTTCAAAAATGGTGGGATTCTGGTTGCCTTAAGATTTGAGCATCCTGCTTAGAAATATTGTGGATACCTGTTATCTTTCCAGAGGCAGAGGGCTTGAGGAAGAGAAATGGCTTCCTAGCATGTTTATTCCCTTCTGTATGTATATATGTTTTCTTTTTGTATTGCAGCAGTGTCACAGACTGCTGTGTCTTGGACTTATACTAGAAGATACTACTAGTTTTTCTTTATCTTGACTTTCAGCATATCAGGGAGTCATGAAATGTCACTCAGGTAGGAGAGTTATTACTTTTATTAGGGCAACCTTGCCTCCAGCATATGTAGCAACAGGCATTAAAATAGCTTTAAAAAGATTTGAAGGAAGAAAAATTACATAAAGGGAAGAATCTTCTGAGGGGAGGAGGCATCTCACAGTTCCATATCAAGTTTTTAGCAGTCTGGGTAAAGAAGATGATTTGGTTCACTCTGAGTATAATTTCTGTACCTGTTGAATACTGCATTTTTGGTGAGGGTCAGCAGCAGGTGGCATCTGGCCAGGATTTGTGCTTATGGTGCTGATATGTGGGATGTGGATTGTGTTGACTGCACTATACTTGCACACATGCAAATTGATGTCTTTGTGTCTTCTGAAATGGAAGAGAAGGAAATAGGAGTAGTAGAAATGCCAGGAGACAGTAAGAAAAAAATGTATGTATTCAGGCAGTTGATAAATACCTACAGGATAAAAAGCTTCCTGAAACATTAGCAGGAACAAACTGCATACTCTTTAAAAGTAAGCTGACAGGCAATACCCGAGACCTTAGTTTGTTCCCATGGTACAGATAATATAGAGTTAATATCTGCTGAAAAACTGGTGCAAAAAGTTAAATGGCAGCATAAAAAGCTCAGCAAAACAGTGCATGTTACTTTTTTTCAGGAAGAAAATTATCTAGCAAAAAGTCAATATTAACACCTTTATATTAACATGAAGTCAGAAGAGGAGCCAAACAAGGCATCTAATTTTTCTTCCACAGAAACGCAGTCGTGGGCCTTCTGCTGGAGAGTTAAGGTTAATTCTTAAAGGGGGGGTGTATAAATGTACTTTGTAATTTCCGTGGAAGCAAAAGAAAGGAAATAAGGATCCGGAAACATGATGAAAATGAAAAGCTGTGTATAGCACTGCTGCATTGGATATTGTATGCATCATATCTGCAAGCCACACCTGCCTCCGCTAGCCTGTGATTGAAACTGTGCGTGTTCAGTAATTATGTACTTGACAGCTCAACATACTGTCACCACTTCTTGATGATGGCTTCTTACTCACCCTGTTGTACTACATCAGCATATTCCTCTTCAGTACATTAGCTTGGTAGGAAAATGTTTCAGTAAAATTATAAATCATTTTTCATGCAAGGAGTTTACCTCCTCTTCCTGTGTAACTTTTTAGATTGTGATAGACAAAAAAATAGTAGGGTACTCCAGATGAGCAGAGGACTTTTGGGGCAGGAGAAGAATCTGTTTAAAATAGCTAAGAAATTTTAATCAATCACGGAGTTTGTTTGTACTAAGCTCTGTGTACCCATGATACCAAGCACATAACACTTCTCAGTTTAGATGTGACATCTTAAATTTTTAGACAAGATATAGCTGAAAAAATAAAATAAGATTATTTTTTTTTAACTCATCTCTTAGGTCAGAGCTCTATCTTCTTACTGGCTAATAAGTTATCAAGCTTTTTTTTTTTTTTTTCCTGCAAATAATACATACTTATTTGGTAACCCAAAAGAGAATAATTATACTCAGATACTTGTTTATGGGTGGAGCTGTGTTTCTGGTGTGCAAATAAAACTGCCTGAAGTACACATACTGAAGTACTTACTTCAGTAAAAGGCTGTTTTTTTGTGGATTGTTGGTTTGTTGCTTGTTTTGGGTTGTTTTAGTATTTCAAGTTAAAAGAGAGCTGCAACTCAGTATTTGGTAATGGGTCTGATATCTCAGATGGGGTTCCAGTAGTATGCTTCTCTGTAGGCATTTCCCAGAGCAAAAGCACATTCTCCAGTTTCTCCTTCTGGTTTGTCCACCATGGGCATGCCCTGGAGATAGGAGAGAGAGTTCCTCTAATGGCAGACTCTTCATCACAGCTGCAAGTTGAGGTAACACAACTGAGAGCCTGAATATCTTCAGGGTCTGGAGTGAAGTAAAAGCCTGGGAAGAAGTCTCTTGCAGCTCAGAGAGCTGGTCAGAGAGCATAGTTTGTTGGGTGAGGAGAGTGTGGTAGGGGAGAAGCTAGGGTAGCACTGTGACTGTGAGCATCACTTCAGGATGAGCTGGGGTTGGGAACAGGTGTATGGGTATCCATGATGAGTAATCCTCAGCTTTGGTCTGAGGAGGTCAGCTTCAGGGGATGGGGCAGCAAGTCACTTGCAGGTAGGCAATAGGGTCAACAAGCCACTAAAAGGTAGGCGTAGCAGGGAATTTCTGGAAGACAAGGTGACACGTCATTTTTCCACTGCTTCTGAGCACTTGACAGCCCTGGAGCTGCTGTTGGCTGCGTGCTGCCAGGAGCCTTGTAAACACTGGCTGACCAGTCCACTGAGCTTCCCAGTGGCCTGGGACACGGAGTGGGAGGAGGGACTGCTTGTGCTTTCCGGATGTGATTGCTGTGAGCTAAGGGCCTGCATTGGAAGAGGGGGAGAACGGGCAAGTGATGCCCTGAAGATAGTAGAGTGAGTGCACCCCAGGCACGAGCAGGGAAACTAGAAGAGAGAGGAATGTTTCTATATTAGGAATAATAAAGCTGATTAAAAAAAAAAGGCATTGTGCATAAAATAGCTATTTAATTTCCTAAGGCTATTGTGGCGGGAGGAAAGAGGTTGGGGTGAGAAACGTTATCAGAAAACAAGGTCTTTTGAGGGATGTTTTTGATTAATATTTGGGATAAAATGCTGCACAATGAGTTATGGGGAAAGGAAACCTGCAGCCAGAGGATGTGCAATGTCCAGAATCTCTTCTCCCAAAAAGGCTGGGAGGGTTGCAGCTGGCACATTTTAGACTGTATTAGCACTTGTTTAGACAATAGCTTTACCAATTCTCATTTGTCTTAGTAATTAGAAATCTCTGGACTAAGGTTCTGGTTATAATACCTGCAGTTTTTTAAAGAACCAGTATCAATATTTGTGTCAGCAGGTGATAACAAACTAGTTTTGGTTTTTTGCGTGTCACAGAACAACTCACACTTCTGTTTCTGAACTTCAGAGTTATTTTGATGGTAACAAGCATTTTGTATGCGTCCTTATAAAGCCAGGGCTCGTTTTGTGAAGAAGCTTCAAATGTCTGTGGTAAGCTAAGCTGTTCACAGCCTGCAAGAAGCAGCAGCAGGAGGTTTGGGTAAAGCTGCGTAGCTTTATCTGGAGGTTGCAGTTACGTCTGTTGTGCTAGTGGCTTTGACGTAGGGATGTTGTCTGGGCATCAGACTGTACCTTAATGGAGTTCAGCCAGGGCCAGCTGTAGAAGATGCAGCGCGAGCACTGCATTTCTGTGTTCTTAGTGCTGCTTAGGTCTGTGAATACGAAAGATAATTTCTTGGTTACACTGTGTTGCCTGGTCCTAAATGTTTATGCAAAAGCTATTTTTGTGAATACCTTGATCTCCTCTGTTCCTGAAGACTTGTGTTTTTGAAAACATTTTAGATACGTGACCACAGTTATTTAAAGAAAAACACATAGAAATGAAAAATGGAGTGTTCCTACGGTGTGATGATGTACAGATTACTGACATTCTCTTTATTCTGCTATCAGATTTAGCAATGCGTAATGATACACACATTCTATAGTATCTTCAACAAGAGAAGTGAGAGTATGAAATTTGAAAACAATTTCAATAGTTGCTTTTTCTCCTCTTTATTTATTGCTGTATATTTGTGTGTGATTTGGTGTTGGGGGGATGAGGAGGAGAGGGAAGCGAGGGTAAACCCTGCAACGTTTCCAGAGGCAATAAAAGCCAAACAAACTTTTGGTGCATTCACCAGAATGAGAAGAATATGTTTAGGTACCATGGTCATTTCAATTGCTGGCTGATACAGGATTTTAAAACAAATTTTAAAACTGACTCTCTATCCTTCTCTTTCCTCTTTATCTCTGTTCCAGATGAAAAGGAGAAATTTGAACCCACAGTCTTCAGGGATACGATTGTCCAAGGCCTCAATGAAGCTGGGAGTGACCTGGAGGCTATAGCCAAGTTTCTGGATGCAACAGGCTCTCGGCTTGATTATCGCCGCTATGCCGACACACTCTTTGATATTTTGGTAGCTGGCAGCATGCTAGGTAACCAGCAGTGTACCTGATACAGGATTTTGATGATCAAGCTTGTTTCATTTAGAAGCTGTCTTCCTTTACAAAGGGGAAATTATAAACTATTACAGTTTCACTTATGTAGATACTCCTTGCATCTCACATCATAGTGTTGTTTATTGCTTGTAGTGCAGTAATACCTAGGGACGTGATTGTGTGAGGCATTCTGCAAATATCACAAAAAACAGATAGTGCTCTGAGAAGCTTTCAGTCTGAGATGAAACAGCATGTAAATGCAACAGCAAAGAAAATGACAATAACTGGGGGAAGCAGAAGAATTTATTAACATAAAAAGATGTAATACAGTACTCCAGATGTAATACAGCTGTTGCAAAGCTTGCTTTGTAGATGTTGCAGCAAAGGCTAGCTAAGAGGAGAAGTGAAGAACAATGAGGAGAGCTTTGTGGATGCACGTGGGGCATTTCTCCCAGGTATCAGTGGCAGCTTGGGCAGAACTGTGCCTTCCACCTTCTTCTGTTGTGTTTGGTTTTTTTTTTTTGGTTTTTTTTTTTTTTTCTTTCCTTTAGCTCCTGGAGTTTTGCTGGTGGTGTTGTTTTGATTCCTGCTTCCTGCTCTTTGGTATGTAGGAAGAAAAGACGTTTTGTAAGACTTGAGGTAAAGCAGGAAGCTAAAGCCAGTAGAAATATCTAGGAATAAAGCTCTCAACAAAATAAGCCAGGAGAAAACTTTTGCAGCAGCGTTTTGAATGTTTACGTGGGCCTGGTAAGTATTAGAGAGGTTAGGAGGATGTTCCAAGTCCTCAATTAGTAACAGAGTGCTAATACTTTTCTCTTTGGAAAGGATTTATGTTATTGTGATGTTTATCGTAGTAGTTAAAATATGCACAAAGGTTATGCTCCAACCCATTCTTACACTCAGTGCTCTCAAAAGCAGCTGATTCCTTAGTGTGACCTGAATCTCTCAGTCCTGTGAGGTCTGTGTGATCTAAGGTGCCTTTTTTTTGCTTGCTTTCTTTCTTTCTTTCCTTTAGCTCCTGGAGGCACGCGCATAGATGACAATGACAAGACCAAGATGACCAACCACTGTGTGTTTTTTGCAGATGAAGATCATGATGCCATCCGAAATTATGCTCAGGTCAGTAAAGGCATGGTTGACTGCTGTTTTCCATTTTTGTATCTAAAGGGATTACAGTGGAACATCTGCAGACTGTCTAGGCTGCAGTAGGCTAGTTACAGGGCAACTGAAAATCCAGTTAACCAGTAATCTGCCCTAACCTATAAATTTTAGGTAAGAAAATAGGATGTCTAAGATAATCTGGTCACAGCTAGCAATGCTTTCTTTTACAGAAAGCAGTCTTAGTTATTTCAGTCTGCTGTTGGTTCAGTATATTTTTAGAATCCACCCTTATTATTTTTGTTGACCTTTTCTGTATGCAGCCTGAGAGATTTGTATGTTAACATATTTTTAGAAACACATGAAGTATATGAATGACAAAAAATATAAAGCTCACACCTCCAACCTTTAGTTGTATAACTAGTTAGGAATTGGGCATATATTCTCAGAGCTGTCATTTCTCCTGTGTAAGTGATACAGAATTTCTTTTTGCAGGAAGGCATGCACAAATAGGCCTATGTGAAATTAGCACAAAAAAGCAATGAAGCCTGAAACATTATTGAAGAGAAGCTGACGTTGCATAACTCCTTAATGGAAGATAATAATTATATGAAAAAAATACAGTAAGAATTCTATTGAAAGTTCAAAGCCTCCATGCCATTCTGGATGCAAGTAGGGTTGCATAAAAATGCAATACAGTTGAAACTCCCATATGTCAAATGTCTATTGGTATTTAAATAACATATTTATCTTTTAAATAACTAGTTAATATTGGGATGCTGGAGACAGTAATTGAAGGCATAAATACCGCTGTCCCTGCTAAGGTGTTGAGGGTGGTAAGGTGCTGAAAAGGTACATGGTTGATTTAAAGTGTTCTAGGATCAGAACCTGCATTGGTAACAAATGTTTGCTAAATAACAGAAAGCTCCTTTAAAAACCCTTTCATAATCTGAAGAAGTGAAATATACTTATTTCTGGAAAGGGAGTCAATATATCTTGTGTGTATGAGCTTTATCATCTTTTAAAATCAGGGTATTCTACTTCAGGAAAATTTGTTATTGGTAAAAGTATTGATTCTGTCTTTTTAGATTTTAATATTTTAATGGTTTGATAATAAAACTTGGCAGTACCAGTCTTCCAAGGAGAAATTTAACTGTAAAATAAAAGATTGTATTTTGGAAAATGGAGAGGAAGGCTTTAGGATTTGAAGCAGTGAAAATTTCAATGTAATCTCTGCGTTTCAGACCAGAGAGTCGCCAAAATCAGTCAACAATTTGTAGTTTATGCCTGAAGAGATGTATCCTTTTATACATCTTGCCAGGTTTTTTTAATGCATAATGGTAAATAGAGCTCTTACTGTATTACAAAAAAGTGGAGTTAGGCTAAAATAGTGTTTAGACCTTCCTTATCTTCCAGATGTCTTAATCTGAGTCCCAGATGAGCCAGTAGTGTCTATTTTTTGTGGTTTTAGTCATGGAAACAATTCAAAGAGAGAAAAGTCTTCAAGAAAACAGACTAAAGCTGGTGTTGATACTTTAGCAGATGATTTGCTTATGAAGTGTACTTTTGTTTACAGGGACTTATGTACAAAATTTTATTTGGAAATACGAACAAGATGCTAGCTTACATTTTCGTTTTACACCATGTTTTCTGCCATATTCTATTAGAATTCTGTGTGTGTGTGCCTCTCAGCACGGCCACAACTTGATTTTTCCCTTGTTCTGAGCCAAAATACTACTATTAAGGATGTTTAGATGTATTTTGCTTTCTCTAAAAAATGAATTGAAACTTTGTAAATTTAATTTCTCCCCCCAACACTATCCAACCTGACAATAATGCTAGTTGTTCTCCACATAAACTTTTTTATCTGTGACAGCGAGTCATATGTTTTGTGCCCTTCATACAGTAGTGAGAGCAGTGATTTGTTTATTTAATTTCTTATCTCTTCCTTCTTCCATCTGAATGCACCCTGCTCCTGTGCTGCTTCTACTTTCATCTGTGGTCATGTGATGGGAAACAAATGGTGAAAATTAGAGGACAAGTGTTTCCAAGAACACTTTTGTTCTAAAAGCTTTGTGAAATGTTCTTGCATTTTGCCTGGCAGTAGTGTGTTTTGTTGTAAGCTGAAGATGCCCAGCAGTGCTACCTGACTGCCTCACGCCCATCGACTCACGCTTGCTGGCTTCCCCAGAGAGCGGCATTGCCAGGGGAAGGGTGCAGAGTTAACCTCCTGCTCCTCCTCCTTTCCCCTGCTTTTGATCTATGGATAGAGTGAAAAGTAGAGTAGGAATAACATTTTGAGAAGTATGAAAAAGAAAACTCTCAAACTGCAGTAAATGCTCGGATTGAGACATTGCTCTATAAAGCAGGAGTTGCAAAGCTTGTGGTGTTCCACTTGTGAACAAACTCTTAGAGAAGGATGTTTCATCGTCTACCATGAGACAAACAATGCAGCAGATGACTGCTGAAATACCATTCTGCTGGCTGCTTATTTCCTGGAAACAATGTCTAAAGGAAAACTGTGGAGTACTAGAGTGTGAGAAGCCAGCAGTACTTCCTACTTTTTCTTTCCTGGTGTGGAGATAATAAAAAAAGAAAAAAAAATTGTCTTATCATGGATTAATCAAAATTCTTTCTGAGTTCAGTAGTGACAATCATTTCCTTTTGACTTTTTTGTTTATCTGTGTTTCTTTAGGTCTTCAATAAACTTATCAGGAGATACAAATATCTGGAGAAAGCGTTTGAAGATGAAATCAAAAAGGTAATGTTGGTGGCAGTCTCTTAAGTGTTAATATTTTTTTTACCCTATGTCTAATATAATTGCATATGTGCAAATGCTATGCTGTTAAGTATTTTATTTAGCTCTGGTGGAAAAGACGATGGAATCTACAGGTGGCAGCTGTAGTCTGCAAATTTAGCTCTGTGGGAATACTGCTGGCAGCACTTGATAGAGAGTAATTCTGGATTAATGCTTCCTTTGGTTGCTTTCACCAAACTCACCACCTTATCCCAGGCTTTTCTGTGCAGAACTTCAGTGTGCTTTGGGGGGGTGTAGCCCTTAATGAAAGGAGATGTTTCTATCCTAATATAGAATAGCTCTCTGTGGTTTTTTCCCATAGAATAAATGCAAATCTGCTCTGCAGAATTGCACTTAATGTATGAATATTAAACTGCTCTGACATCGTGGAATGAGTCCTAACCACAAGTTTTTGTATTTGAGGCCATAGATTTGTGCAAGAAGTCGTGACCACTGGCAGAGTGCTCAGGTTTTGCCCGTTAGACTGTAGTGGATTATTTGTGGATACTGTTTTGCTTTGTGATACTGACTTCTAAGGAGACAGGAGAAACATGGGTAGAAATTTTTGAAAAACAAAACCAGATTTTATTTTGTCTATTTTGAGTTCCTAGTAACAGATGTAAATATCTTTCTGATGGCCTGAATAAGTAATAAACACTGCTGTGCTGTAAGTTAGCAGGCATGCTGATAATGGCAAAACCTGTCCTGTGACTAAAATGTCATATTTGTTAAAAGTATTAAGTGTATTTCTATATTATTTAAACATTACAAAGATTGCTTTAAGGGTCAACTGGGGGTAAGACTGGAGTATGATGTCTCACCACCACCTCTGAGTAAATTTGCCTCAGATTTATGCATTCTTGCTCATATAGGAAATTATTTTTGTACTTGTGGCCAGCATGCCTATTAACTGGTGCTGATTGCTCAATGCATCATTCTAAAGACCTAAATTTACCTCTGTCCCCACACAAATCCAGTGTTCTTGCTGTTAATTACTATAATCATTGACATGAGAAGCGCTGACTCATAGCATTCAAGTTTCAGAGAGTGTTCAGCATATTGAGCAAATGCCATGTCAATTCAAGCCGCCTCCTCTCTCTGCTGTAAGTTGCTTGGTTTTCAGTCCTCCAAGTTTCTAAGAATTCACTTTGCAGGCTCAGTGACAAGATGAGACCATGGTTAATGTATAATAATTTGGCTCTTCAGTTGAGGAACAAGTGCCTCTGATGTGAAGACTTAACTATAGTGTAGCTTGAGAGAAAGCAGTCATTTAAGGTACAGTGTGATGGAGTCGTGCTACTCATTTAAAGCCATTGGGAGCATCCTAGCCGTGGCAGCACGGGGTCAGAGTGGGCTTGTTTGCCTTGCAGACTAAAAATCTCAAATTTATGTACATGCTTTTTGTATAGTTTTCAGTGTCAGAGTGCATCTTGTATGACAAATCGTGAGATCAGGTGTGCATAGTGATCCTAGGCTGGGGTGGTAATTTTTCCATCTGCCCTCCCTTTATCACCCTTAGTGCTGGTGCAAATCTTGGCGTGACTCCTGGGGACCTGGATTTTTGGCGTGAGTGCCAGGTGCACTCTGTTCCGTGGTTAATGCAGTTTATCAGAGAATTAGAAATTAGGAAGGTGGTTGTGAAGGTTTGGGCCCGTGTATCGCACCTGTGCTGTCATTGCCACAAAACCCTTGAGGTCTGTTCATAATTGCCTTCTGCTTACCTTCTCTCCCCCTGCTCGTGTCAACTCACGCTTCAAGTGGCTGTTGTCTCACTGATGAGGCTGCTGGGGTTTTAACTATTTAATATTTTAATCACTGTGTGCAGTAGTGTGTATGAGAGCGGCTGCCCATGAAGAGGGTTACAATGCCACCACTGTCTAGAAACATGAATGTTTCTGGAAGGTGTTTCCTGCAAGATTTAGTGATTCAGAGACTCTGCTGCAGTTAGATCGTGGTGAGAAAAGCAAGAGAGCAATTCTTTGATGTTGTTTTGTGGGTCATTGTCCCAGTAATGAAAGTGATTTTTCTGGGAGATTCATTAGGCAGCTAAAGCACCTGGGGGAAAATTAGCCCTTCTCACAGAAAGTCATGCTAAAAAACCTAAGGCCATACCACAGTTTCAGTCTAAGGAACCAGATGGTGTCAGTGGGACTTCTCTTTCAAGAGAGCTTGTCTTAGATGGTGATATTCGTACAAGTATTTGCTTTATATCTTCTAGTGCATAATTTAGTAGTTTTTATTTTTGTCATTATTATATTTTGTCACTACTGTTTCCTAGCACCTTCCCCTGTTGTGTCTGCTTCCAGCTGTCAAATGTTTTATTTCTTAATTCTGCCCCCCCAAATTACAAATTATTCTTTCTCTAGTGATGTAAGAAAACTCTACATCTGAATTTTTACATCGAAATTATTTTGTGCAAGCAGTTTCAATAGAAGACAAGGATTTTTAAGTGCATTGCTCACCTGCTGGTTTTTAATATAGGCAGCTTAAGTTCATATAGCACTGCCCTGTATTCCTGCATAGACCTATGACAACTTTTTGCAATAATTTAGGTAATATACTCAGTTCCAAATTAGTGTTCATCTTTCTTACATACCTGTTTCTGTTCAGATCAGTGGATGAAGCATGCAGTATTATCTATGTAGCATGTTTCTAAGTTTAAGTAGCATTCTGTATAGTTTTTTAAATTATAAAAATCAGAATAAAGTACAGATAAGTATATTTTTGGTCTTAACACTGGTACATATTACTGAGTCGTTTGAGGATATGTGAAGTACTGAGAGATGTTATGAGGTCCTCTGTTCATGTTCCGTTTTTCCTAATGAAAGAATGCCAGATCAAGCTGGGAATTACGAAATACCAGGAGACTGACATTCTCAGATCAGATGGGGAGTAAACGGAGATGCTTTAAGTCAGCTAAATGAAAGGCAGAAACAGCCAGCCAGGTATCTGTTGTTAACGTTAGCTGCCTTCTCCATTGCTGACAATTGAGTGCTGTCTGCAGATGTGACAAACTGTCAGATGCGAAAGCAACAGACCACTTCAGATAATGAAGATATAAAAAGCCACCATGCTCCCTGTGTGGAAAAAATTCCTTTATTTTCACTATTAAAGTTTCCAGATTGCAAGAGGAGAGCAGAAGCACTTGTTTTTCTTGTATGCTTTTTAATGTTGCCTGCGTGTCTTTACTTGTACATATCTGTTACACCCAGAATTTGTGCCTGAAAGACTTTAAAGGCAAAAATAGCATGGAACAGCACATTAGGTCTGGTCTTGTGCTTATTAAGCATTCTGAACTCCCACCTGAATAGGTGGGAGTTCTTAAAGCTATGATAGAAATACAGAATTGTGAACCAGAACTGTGCATTTTATGCCTGGAATCAGTCTGTATCGGTAACAAAAGCAGTAATGCCAGTGCTTGGCTAACAGCAGGGAAGCATCAGCTTGGAGAAGTTTCTGTGGGTGGTTTGGTACTATTCTGAAGTGACATGGACATTTTGTGACTTCCCTGCTGAGGTTTGTAATCACGATGGTAAAAGACAAGCTCTTAAAGTAATCGGCAATAAAAGTCTGAAACAACAGCTTTGAGCTGAACATTTTGTTCTTTTTGATGACTTTTAAGCAGGTTTTTTAAAAGGTTTTGATTCTTCCTTTCACCCAGTCTCCCTGTAAATTAGGCTATGTTTCACAGTTCTCGAAAGTATAGAATAATGCCCAGAACAGCAGAAAATGACATATATAAGTTTATTGGAGCTGCTTTTCAAAAATACTAGTAAAGCAAAGATTATGCTAGTAGCACCAGCAGTACTTTAAGCAGCGAGAGATGTGTAGGAGACCAGATTCCTGGTCAGAATATACTGCAGTGGGGTACTATTCAAGAACACCATAGCTCAGATTCATTCCCAGAGACTTGCAAGAAGCACGTTTCAAAGGGAAGGAAGAGGATGAGACTGTGACCTTTGTAGATACATCGTTTCAGACCTTCCAAAACATTTGAACAGATACAGATTTCTCAAAACTAAAGTTGATAAATGTCTGGATGTTCTTCTCTTAGAATCCTTCTCCACCTTGGACTGCATAACTCTGGCTTTGCGGCTGGATTTGCTGCCGTTGTTGCTTTCATGGCTCAAATCTAACATGAAGGGGTATAGCTGTTCATGATCTACTCATTACAGACAAAACCTGATGGAGGTTACAGCTCAGAAAACCTGGTCTGTCACGTTAAAATAGTGTGACCACTTTCTAATCAAAATCCTCATTTGTTGCTTATATGGGAGAAGAAGGAAAAAGAGTCAAGTAGGCTACGCAGAAATCTAAAGCTGATTCCTCTTTAACCGTCTCAGTACTTAGCGTAAAGAGCAAAAGGTCTAATTCTGATTTTTTTTTTCTTGTGCAGGTCTCATTTTGGTACAGTATTGTTGATAAAACTTGTATAAAGAGAGCTTTAAATCCCCAGGCCTCCATTTTATGCTAGGCTTATATTGAAATTCTGTAAAAAATGTTTTCAGTCTTCCCATTAAATGTGGCCCTGGAGTTCCTTTACCTGCACCATTATATATACCAATTAATTGCTGCATTTGGAAACAGAGCACAGCATTTGTTTCTCATCCTTGTATTTGGAAATAATAATTCCATTCATTTACATCCTGAAGTTTTGTACTTTATTTTTTTCCTTTGTGAGTCACAGTTTGTTGAACTAAAATTACGACTTGAGATTTTACAGTTTCATTATCTTTCTTTTAAGCTAAAACTGCATGTTGCAATCATTTGGCTGAAGCCCACTAAAAAAAAAAACCCCAAATGATTTGTCTGTGGTTGAATCATTCAGGCCTGTGTAAGCTGTAATTTAAAGCTGATGTTATGTAAGTACTGCCGTATGAATGAGGGTTTTTTCAGTTCTGTTCGCTGATACAGAGCAGAGCTATTCATAAAACACTGCATGAGTTTTAATGACTGCATTAGGTATCCGGATTTTTTAAATATCACTGCATCCAGAAAGCTTTACAGTTAATGTTAAACTGCTTAGATATCTTGGAGAAGAGTTCTTACTGTCCATGGTAACAAAAAGGTACAGGGACATGTCTGATATTCTGTCCCTTTGCATAAGCAGGTTTTGGTAATTAAGAAATACCCTCACTTTGGCAGCTGGGTGGGATTTTTCAAACAGAATGAGCTGTTGTGCTTTGATTGCATCCATTGCTCATTTGGAGAAGGAAAAAGGGTGTCATGACAGCAGAAGGTGGCTGAATAAAGTGCTAGTGGCTGAAGAAGGAAACCAGAATTCCTTTTTAATTCTAGAAATGGATGTGTGCAGGTTGTTTTTTTCTTTTTGTGGTGACGGTAAATTCATAAGCTAGCTTCTGATGGAGTCAGCAGCTTTTTGCAATGAACGAAGCTGCCCTTTGCTGTCTGGCCTCCTTTTTCCCATCACCCATATTGTGATTGCTGACAACATGTTAAGAAAACATTACTGTTAACAGTAATGCTATCGACAAAATCTCATTTTGCATAACTTTTTTCCTGATGTAAAGGAAAAGGGGTGTAATATACTTCATCAATAAGCTTCAAGTCATTCATTTTATTTTAACATATGAAATTACAGTATATTTAAATAGACTTAATGGCTATTTTTAGACTTTAAGAGGTGAATACGTAGTTTATGTCTTGTAGCGCTTAAGATGGTGAGATTTGTAATTTTTTTTCTCAAGCTAGTTGCTTCCTCTTGTAATTAGTAGTGGGAATGGCAAGGTCTTAAATCAGCTTTGGTTCCTGTCTGTCCTTTGTCAGCTTTATCAAGAATGTCTGAACTTGAAATATATTTCTTATTTTAGCCAACAGAAAATCTGTTGTAATTGTGCTGTGTTCCCTTCCCCAAAAGGAAAACAGGAAACTTTCTCATCCTTTTATTGTTCACATGAGTAATAGTTTTTTGTAAGCTAGAAAAGGAACTAGAGCTGTGTGGGGCTTAGTCCGAAGTTGGAAGATGTGAGTGGAAGACTCCTGTCAGCCTGTTGAAATCACCAAGTCTGTGAGCCTGTAATTTCTGTGGGCCTCAAGCCCATAACAAGTGCTTTTTTTGTACACGTGTATGTATATTTGGAGAAGACAGGCCTTGTCTGCCTGAGTAAGGCTGTATTCTACATGCTCACGTCCTTACGGAAAGTGAAGTTATGAGCGATCAGTGAAATGGCACTGCCATGCTTCAGGACAGATTTTGACATGATTGCTATTAATTATAGTGGGACTTCTTGAGAATCAAGCAATTAAACTGTCTGCTGATGTTCATCTCTACCTGTTGTTATTGCCTAGGGCTCAAATTTTTTTTTTTTCTCTCATCTGACCCACAGCTTCTGCTGTTTCTTAAAGCCTTTACTGAGACAGAACAGACAAAGCTGGCAATGCTTTCTGGCATCCTGTTAGCCAACGGGACGCTTCCTGCTACAATTTTAACAAGCCTCTTCACTGACAATATAGTCAAAGAAGGTAATTTTCTCTACGATCTTCTTTCTTATATTAGCTTTAATCGGAGATGTATTTTATTGCTACATATTTTATATGTTGGAAGCCTCTAACTGTGCAAGAGAAATCAGTATTTTAAAGCAGAAGTGTATACAGATGGCAATGGCCAACATACTTTATGAAATCTAATAAGAGAGCAGTCAAACGTAGGAAAAACACAAAAAAAACCCCCAAAATAAAACCAAAGGATTTATGTTTTTTATTTGTTATACATGTGTGTGTAAAAATTATAGAATATATGTGTTATTGTGATACTATAAAAGCGTGAAATGCAACATCTATTCCTGAGATACGGCTACTAGCATTTTTGCAAGTGTGGCCAATATCTTGTGCGTGTGAGTGAAGTGGGACAGAGAGCACGTGCAGGCCAACTGGATACTGCAGAGGGGGAAAAAAAAAATGCATACCCTCACTTTGCCTTCATACCAGTAGTGGTAAGTATTTGATACACTTTCCCATGGACTTGTATTTACCATATGATGAGTAACTGTGTTTTCAATGTTAGGATCTAATGCCTATTTGAGATTATCTTTTTCTTTTTTCTTTTTCCTTTTTTTTTGAGGACTTTTATTTGGTTATTTATTTATAGCCATCTACCTTGGAGTCCTGATTTTTCCAAACAATGTCTTTCTCTGCCAGTTACTGACTACTTGGAATAATTGCAAATACACTGTCAGTGTTAAACAGTTTTCCTGAAATGTTTCTGGTTTTATTAGAGGGCTAAATATTAGCTAAAATATATTCTAACTTTCATTAAAAAAAAAAAAATATTCAAACCTCATGTTCTCTTTTGCAGCATGCTAACCACTACATTTGTTTTCTAAATGGTGCATAAAGAAAAGCCACAGCTGCAGCTTTGCTCTGTCATCACCCACAGCTTTTGGAATCAGAATTACACTGGGAGAAAATTCAAACAAAAGCACTAATCCATGTCTTAGGGTGATGGCACGAAATGTTTTTAAATCAAAGTCTATTCCTAATTATGGGAAGACAAGAGGCATCTGAAAGTGCGGATTTTAAAAACTCAAGTAATACGTTTAAAATGTAACGTTTTCAGAATACAACTGTTACGTACAAATTCTAGAAGAAATTCCATTTGCGTTATAAACCTAAGTTTCTAGGAGCCCTAAACTTTTGTCAGGAAATTACATATACTTTTGGGTTTTGCTTTATATATACTAAAAATGTACCTGTGTCAGCATTTGAGGAAAAGATTGTTCAATCAGTGTTCTGGAATACCGCTTTTTATGGAAGAGTAATTAAAGATGTGAAGATAAATAAAAAGCAGGAAAAAATATCAAGGTTTAAACCAGGTAGATCGTATCAAAATAAACTTGATACTTCTTTGGTTTACAAAAAACACTGCAGGCAAGAGAGGTTAAAATATATGAGGAAAAAATTATCCAAGGATGATGATTATCAGCATGGTAATTGGAACATTGGGAAAGAATTGGCTGAAAGGGAGAGAGGATAGATTGTGCTGATAGGAGATCGATCAAGTTTGAGGACAAATACTAATTCATGTTAGGATTGTTGTCATTGCTTTTACCGTGATGTATAGATGGGAAAAAATGTCTTTTGGGGATGGCTGAATATTTCTAGCAGAGAAGAGTCTAGGCAGTGGGGAAATCTCACCAGGGTTAAGTGTACCCTTACTGTCACCCATGCTGAAAAACCAGTGCAAGTGCAGAGAGCAGCTAACGGGGTTAATCAATACAATGAATGGCTGAAGTTGCATTCTGCAAATGGCGGGGGGTGGGTCACAGAGAAAGAGAAGAGCTATTTAAAGGAAAGGACAGTGGCAGCACATGAACAAGAGTATATGAACGGGCCAGTGATAGATTTGGACTGTAAATTAGAAGTAAGTTTGAAAACATGCAGGAGGGTGAAGCCCTAGAACAGCCTCCCTCTAATATTTGTACTGGCATGAAACTTGTTTCTTTTTAAGCTAAAACTTGCAAAAAGGTTTAGGACTTGGGTACTGGGGATGGCGCTTGGTGACAGTGACCAGAGAGTTCCATTCAATGTTGGTATTGAAGTCGTAAGCACGTCAGATACGCTGAACTGTGTTTGCAGGTTCAGAAATTAAAGGTGGACGTTACGCCTAGGTCCCCTCTTGGTTGATCAGGTTTTGTCTGTCCTGACTAGTCAGCGTACAGTACTTACGGTTGCTGCATCATGCTGGTTTCACTTGGGACCTGCTGTACGACACGTAAAACAAACCCAAACAAGTATCTGTAGGCCTCTCTTGGGTGGCATCGTGCGTCCATAGTGTTGCATACAGTACTTGTCTAAGGACTGTGCTTTATGACTAAGCGCTTGAAATAGGGTTGCCAAAACTGTCATAACAGTCAAGATCTGTAATGGGTGTTAATGAAGTTTACACTGCTCTGGGAATCATCTTTTCTGTTCTTGTTTGATGACTCATTTAGTCAATGTATCCTAGAAATAAAAAGAATGGATATCTGTCTGTAAAGTGGCTCAGAATGACGAAGCTACTTCTTACCAGTAGGTCCCATCTAGCTCTCAGAGCTTCGGGACTATTTGGAGGTGAAACCCAGAATTGTAACAACTGGCTGTAGCATAGTATACCGTTATCACCGCCCTCAGTGGCACTGTGGATGTTGATACGAGTGCAGTACAGAGAAGGATAACCGGTCTACAAGGGACCTTCCCAAAGGAAGAGCTGCCTCTCCATGTCTGAGACCTTGCACCTTCCTTCAGCTCCCTGCGCACACCACTTGCAGCCAAGAAGCCGGAGCAGAGCCGCGGTGGTGCTGCTTGAGGAACACGTGCTGAAGGAAATAGGAGGTGTGGGGCTAAGGGCTTCTTAGCTCCCCTGGGAAAGCTGCAGCTAGTGGGGGTAGCGTTTGTCTGATTTAATACAGAAAATAATATATTGTGCCTTGAGGAAGGAATTTTTTCCACTTAAAATAGTGTTTGTGCCTGGTCCTAACAGCTACTCAATACCTCCTAGGAGGGTGGGGTACAAACAGTTACCTTGAAGTTGCCAAGTTATTTAGCCCTATTCCAGGACTTGCTAAAAAGCCCTTTGAAGATACGTTTTTTCAGTTCTTCTTCCAGATTATCCTTTATTATTTTGTACCTTCGTGTCCTAACTGATTTAACACATAATTGATCCTGTTGCATTGGACTTGGTCTATAAATTGGGGAGGTAGGAAAAATAATTGCAAAGAAAATCTTTGAACAGTTGAATAGAGATTAACAATACGCAATGAAAAGATTTTTCAAACCATCTAGCATGCTTTAGAAAATCAAAACTGCATTAAAAAAAAAGAGCATTTCAGCTCTGCGTGTTTTGTCCCATTGTCATAAATGTATTTTTATTCCATGCTCTTGGAACCATTTTGTAACCCTGTAATTCTTATAAATGTCTCTAATTCATGTTGAAGATTGCTGAAGCATGTCTTGTGGTTTTTCTTCTCAAACAGGGATTGCAGCCTCTTTTGCTGTAAAGCTTTTTAAAGCATGGATGGCAGAGAAAGACGCCAATTCTGTTACCTCTGCTTTAAGAAAAGCCAACCTCGACAAGAGATTGCTAGTAAGTACAAAATATTTTCAATAATCCTTATCTCTCCTTGGAAAAGAGAAGGAAATAAAATGCAGATGGTAGTTTGCTGTAAGCATGTTAACTCCCCCTCAGACTCCCTTAGCGTTTTTTAAATATTTTGAATCACAGCAATATTGTTATGGCTATATTGATACAGGTTCAAGAATATTAAATATCACACATTTTTACATTCTGTCTCTGTTTTTCCTGTAGTTAAATGCCTTATGAAAGACTATATATATGGGACTTGGAAACTAATTAATTTTTTTTCCTCTAAACACTGCTAACCAAACACACATCACCAGCAGCTGTGCATAAGGACTACTTTTTTTTTAATTAATTTTTGAAACATGTTTTACTTTTGTAAATAATAAATAAAAAGCTATGATTAGAATATAAGTTAAAGCAACAGTGTTTAAATAATATAACGAAAGAACAGTAAGCTGATTTTCTGCAGCAACAGCCATCCGGGTAGCATAAATGGTCCCACAATGGTCACAGCAGACCTAGTAGGAGCAATACAGGAAGGCTTTCAGCCTTTGGACTCAAAACCTGTGTTCTGGGTTTGTAGCAGTGGCCTGAGGTATTTAGAGTATATATTAATATGCAGCGATGCCACGTGCCTTTCTCTCCCAGTGTCTTTCTGAAGATCAATAGGGGTTTTGTTAATCCTCAAAAAGATGGCTGCTGCGATAATCCAATCAAATGTGCTGCATCCTGTGCAGGGCTGCCTGGAGAATTTCAGCAGTATTTCCTGTTTCTACCTCAATAATTTATGATTAGGCAAGAATCCTTCAAAAGGGAAGGAACCTTTCCCACCCCTTCATCTCTTCAATTTGTTTTTGATTTTCAGAATCCAAGTCATAAATAATTTGCTATAAAGCTGGGAAATGGGCTAATTACGCTGTTTATTAGGGGGGGGGGAAAGCAAACTGCATCTTATTTCTATTTCAAGCTTGGCTGACTTAAACTTTCAGCTGTTGGCTCTCATTATGCTGCTATGTTAAACAACTATAAAGTATCAGGTGATCTTGCCTAGCATAGATGTCTTCATGGAAGTTTCTTCTTACTCTCATTTCCAGTAAGTAAACAGATTGAGGATCTCTAACCTCTTTGTTAAAAAAAAAAAAAGAAAAAAAAAAAAGTGCTTTTCATCCCACAGATCCTTGTTTGACACCACGAACTGGATGGTGAGCACTGAATCCTTCCCAAAATGGGGCATTTGCTGTAGCAATTTTTAAGAATCGTTTTAACTTCTCTAAGTGTCTGGACTTGCGTAAATCATAGATTGACAGTGTCTTTGAATTAGAAATGGCTACAGGAGTTAATGTTAGCATAGTGGGTTTTGTGATTTTTGTTAAATAATGCATTAGTGGTAATCATCGTTCAGCAGAGTAGCGACGTCAGGCCAGGGTGCCCGGGCCATATATGTATTGCTAAGTGCATTTTTCGTAAGAGGGAAATGTGTGGACACACTGGAGGGCATGGTAAATGGCTTTACCATCTATTCCTTTGTACTTTCCTTACCAGATGCTTGGAATTTGGAACAGGTATAGTTTCTCTGAGGATTGTTTTGAGCGACATCTTAAGCTCAAAGCTATTCATAAGTTCATGCGTTTCATGTGGAGTGTTAGGTTTTTTGTGTAACTGACCGTCATTTTTCTCTTCACTATAACGAAACACAACTTTATGAATGGAATGTTGACTTTTCCATTGTTAATACGAGCATTGGCTCTTTTTACAGTGCAATAGCAGATGATTTCCGCTGTTCAATCTTAAAAAATATTCCTTCCGTTTTGTCAAGAGTCAGAGTTGGTTATTTATTTAACAGAGACCATTCCTGTCTTTTTAGGAACTGTTTCCAGCCAACCGGCAGAATGTGGACCATTTTGCCAAGTATTTTACTGAAGCAGGTCTAAAAGAGCTCTCAGATTTCCTTAGAGTTCAGCAGTCACTGGGGACTCGTAAAGAGCTTCAAAAAGAGCTACAAGAACGTCTCTCTCAGGAATGCCCAATTAAAGAGGTAAAGAGTGGTTTCTTTACAACCTCTGTTTATATAATCATAGTCAAAGACTTAAATCAACATTAGGTACAGAGGAACAGATATAAGTGCCTCATGGATTTCCTCTGTTTTTCTTTAAACTGTTCTAATTTATTCATCAGTTCACTCTGTGCTTAAGACTAAAGCAACAAAACGTCCTTGGGATTTGCAGGTGCAGCTGACTGGGTGGTTGGTTTGTTTTGCTCAGTTATGCTTGATGAAAATGTATTTCATTTAACTGCATTAACTGCTAGGTTGGAGGGGAGGGCAAAACTTGTAGTCAAGTAGTAGTAGTGTTGCTAAATGAAAACATGCTAAATGCTTCCTTTTTGTTATTCTTGTTCTAATTTTGTTTCTTATTACTTGGGTACCACGGTGTTATTTGTAAATGACTGGAAGTATTTGGTAAATCAGCATCGTTTCTGGTTGATTGAAATGTGGCTTAAGACAGCAGTTTATTTCCTGCTGTAGGTAGTGCTTTATGTAAAAGAGGAAATGAAAAGAAATGAGCTGCCAGAGCCAGCAGTGATCGGTCTCCTCTGGACCTGTGTCATGAATGCTGTGGAATGGAACAAGAAGGAAGAGCTGGTGGCAGAGCAAGCCCTCAAACATCTAAAGGTTCGTGCATGGGTGAAGAGGGGAAGGGCTGCAGTGAATTAACAGAATACATTGTACACTGTCCAGCTTTTACCGCTTTAAATCCAGGAGGTAGAGTCTTGAGGGCTAACACTGAGCACACCGAGCATTAGAGTGTCTTGTGTACAGTCTTCTGTGTGCAAAATTGAGGTAGTTCAGATTGAATGCCCTGAGGCATACAGCGCAAAGAACCAGGGCAGCCTGAGCACTCAGCCTTGCGCTTTCTCAGCGCGCAGGATCCTGAGAGGCTCCTTGCCTTGGGGACGGTGCTAAGCAAATGCCAAGACTTAACTCTGCTCAGACCTGACCAGTAAGACTGCAGGAACTGCCCTTGCAATGTCTTTGCCAGAAGCAAAGTAGTTTTGGGAGCACAGTGAGGTGGCACCTGTGCTGACAGAGCTGGTTAGATCCAGGCAGTACTGCTGAGCTCAGAATCTGTGAAATGGTTGTTGCTAGTGTCAACTGTGGGAGCTGGATACTCAGTGACTTGTGAACTAAACAAGGCAGGAGCTGGTTTGAGAGCACGTGCACTGTATAGTGTGGTTACTCTCTGATCCAGGTACTGTCCTTGTGGATAAGAGAACTGAATGCATAGAAAGATGGGCTGTAGTTTGCTAAGTGATGACAGATTGCAGTATCACAGTTGCATGTTGGTACAAAAAGTCTTATGACCTCGAAGTGGGGAAAAAAAAATAGCAAACAAACAAAAACCCAAACCTGAAAACAATGCAGAGGGATCAGTGTCATTGCAGAGGTTGGTATTCCTCATCGAAGTCTGAAGGAATTGTGCAGCGCAAGACACTTGAACTGAGAACAGAGGCAGACAGGCTTTTCAGCAGAGTTAGTCTTTTTTAGCTGGTAAGCCATGAGCAAGAGAATACTCCCTTATAGCCAGGGCTGCAAAGATTTGCCCCAGGACAGAGCAATCTTAGTTTAGTCTTTATGGTAAAATGGATCTTAAGCTTGATCTGAATTCCTTTTTTTCTTCATATTGGATGCTTCTCGGTATTTGGAGTTCCCATGTTGGTTTAGCTCCTACTACTTCTGTCCTTTCATCTGAATTTGGTTTCTCAAGAGTGACATCAGTCATCCTAGAAATGCAGTCGCTTGGGATCTTGTGTTGTCGTTGGTAAAACTGAATGCCTTGAAGTCTTCTCAAGTGACCCAAATAGCGGTAGAAAGACAAGATAGTTTCCAGAAGGAGGAGAGACATTGTTTTTCTTGTTCTTTTGATGTAAAAATTGATCATATCTTTGAGTTGTAACAGAGTATCCATTGAGATTTATTGTATAGTACTGCAGGGCAAATTAACAAACATATTTTGAAATATTTGAACATTGGAAAGAGAGAAACATAGCTGGCTTTGTACAAATACTGTTGTCTGGCTGCTTAGTCCTGTGAATCTCTCTGACCCAAGCCATCAGCTGTGTATGCAGCCCCACTGAACTAGCTAAGGCATCTTGCCTATGTAAGATAGGCATCTTCGCAGGTATATATCCACTGTCCGTGAACAGATGGCAAATTTGTATGGGGGTATTTATTATTTGCACTTAAAGTTAAGAAATTTAGACTTTGCTAGCAGCTGCTTTACATTTCACTGTTCAAATATGAACAGCTTCTGTGTCACATCCTTCCTCTATGGGATAGGCAGAGACAGATACTGGGTTCTTCTCTTCGGGCTCTCAGCTGACCCAGCGTGTGAGCCAGCTCCAGAACTCAGGTTAATGCTGACACTGAGCCTAGTGCCTGTGCCCTCCTGTGGGTCAACGTGCCCTGAAGCAATCATGGAGTTGTTTTGCCCTGGTGGTGTGAGTCAGGATGTGTATCAATACATACCTGACATGGGACATACCAGGGGGTTTTATTGTTGTATGGCTGTACCTGACAGATACCTTCCACGAAGCATGGTTCCCAAAGGTTTGACATCCAGGTGCCAGTCTCTTGCATTTATTAGGTTTCTTTTAGTAAGCTGTGTATGAGGGACCCCTGAAAAGACATATCAAGGCACAGGATATTAACCTAGCTTACAGTTCGTAACAAGCCATACAGGATGGGTGGCTTCCTAATGGCAGTTGTGGGCAGCCACAGACTAGTAAATTCCACATGTGCCATCCACATGGTTGGACTAGCAGGAGCTGTACTCGGGAGGAGATGGCACAAGCTGTTGAACCCTGAATCTTATAGGATAAACTCCTCATTGTCCCAGTAACCTCACTATGACACTGGGGCTTAGCCCCTAGGCCACCACTAGTGCCGAGAAGAGACGTTCCCTGTGGGTGGGCGAATCTTCCAGGCAATTTGCACGGCAGGCAAGGCTGTGGTGTGAGCTTCATGGCACCGCAGCTGCTGACCTGCTGCTGCCTAACCTAAGGCAAATGGAAAATAATGCCACTTAGCTCAGCCAGCAATGAGAGGAAGCTAATTTTCTGGTTCCTTAGACACTTGTGAAGCTTATCACTGTAAGTCTGTACCAGCTGAGGAGTGAGAGAGGAAAGCCAAGGGAGTCAGCCGGATGTGGCAAAATGAAGTTATCTTACTTGTAAACTGAAAAGGTAGGATTTTTATTGTAAACTAGTTAACATTTACAGACAGCAGCACTCAGCAGACCTGTGGATGGGAGTGGGTTCTGCTGATGCCGTTAAATAAACAAACAGCAGTGTGTATTGCTCTGCCTCCCTGCAACTTGCCTCGATACCCGCTGGATGCTTCAAGGGCCGAACGGGGCAAAAGAGGGAGTCTCGGTGCCCGCAGCCTGCTGCACCAGGTCTGCAGCATTTTTACTAAAACAGTGACAGTGTTTCTAAAGATGTGGCTATACCTGCCAGAAGCGGGAAAACTGGACCTCTGGTGTTAGCTGCCTCTGGTCATTTCTCATAGTTACTTTGTAAAGGAGCTTCTTCAAAAGTAATAATGCTGCCTGCCTGCCTAGCTGCTGCTGTTACAGTTGCTGTGTGATTCCATAGTGTGGTTTTGGTTGGAAAAGGCCTTTAAAAGAACATCAAGTCCAACCCTTAACCCAGCACTGCCAAGCCCAGCACTAAGCCGTGTCCCTAAGCGCCGTATCTACGCGTCTTTTAAATGACTCCACCACTTCCCTGGACAGCCTGTTCCCATGCCTGGCAACCTTTTTGGTGAAGAAATTTTTCCTAATCTCCCAATCTAAACCTCCCCTGGCTCGACTTGAGGCCATTTCCTCATGTCCTATTTCTTGCTTTCTCTTTCTTTCAATTAATAGCTGATAATTATTTTGCAAAAAACATTCAGGACTTTTCAAATTTTAGTCGATTTTGATGTGTGTTAGTAGTTTTTTTGCATGGATCATGTTGAGTAAAACCCTTAGGTTTTTTTTTAACCCCTTGTAAAGAAGTCCTGCAGCATCGTACTTTTGAAGGTGCCCATCAGTGCTGCTGCTGATGGATGGTTTGGTACCTGACCGTGGCCAGCAGCAGCCCTGGTCGCACAGACCAGAACTCTGCCATATTAGGGCATTGCAAATCCAGCTGAAAAATGCCGAACTGACAGTCTTATTGAAAACGATGAAGAAAGGCTGAACTGAGCAGTGCAAGAACAACTTAAATAGTAACCTGAATGTATATTTGGCCAGGGGCTCTGAAGATCAAGGGTAATTTGTCTTCCCTTCAGCTCTGAAAAATGCTTTTAGTATTACCGTAAATTTAAGACTGCAGTCCTAGTTGGACTTGTCTCACAGGCTAAGAGGAAAGGAAACTGGAGACATATGGACAAAAACACTGCAGTTTTTAAGGGAAGAGTGAACAGGATATAGGCCTTTAACGTAATTTACATTTTAAAATCTGAAATAAGAGAGGAAAAATTGCATAACAAAAGAGGTTTTGCTTTATCTTTCATTATATTAATAAACTCCAGGAAAAGATAGTGAAATGTACTGCTACTGTTTTATCAGAACAACATTAGCAGGTATTGCTGTGCTTTGAAAACCTTCATGTTTAGCAAAGCAAAGGTTGTCATGATACAGTGATGGTGATAATAAGAAAAAATAATGACACTTCATCACAGTTAACCTGGAATAATTTAACTTAATTCAGTTTCCTGGGACTTCTGAAACCCCTGTGAAACCAGGGATTTGTATTTTCATGCACTTCATCCTTGGATGTCTTAAGTTCCAAACATCAATAAAATATCACTTCTGAATCAGTTGCATGCTGCCTTGTGAAGTATACAAACAGCAGTTCTCCAAGATGTGGACTTTGAATTTTGTAAAATCTCTAAAAGTGGTGCTAAATTTTAGCTCACAGCACATCTTACAAAACCTTATGGATATTTATGTATGTGCATTGTCTGTGTTTAAATAAATGCAATTGGCAAGTAAATCTAAGGTTTCGGTGAAACGGATTTTCAAGGATGAAATTTGTGATACATAAGCAAATAAAAATTTTAATCTATTTTTATTTCCAGTATACTGACAGGCATTTTGTTTTTTAACCTCTCTTCCTTTCAGCAATATGCCCCCCTGCTTGCCGTGTTCAGCACCCAGGGCCAGTCAGAGTTGATTCTTCTCCAGAAGGTGCAGGAGTACTGTTATGACAACATCCACTTCATGAAAGCCTTTCAGAAGATAGTGGTACTCTTTTATAAAGGTAAAAGTCTGTATCCACTGTTGTGTACCGCGCGGGCATTCTCTATGCCAACAACTCACCTACAATGTAATAGGAAACAGACGTTCTCTGGGTATTGCATGTGAGAAGGTGGTGGTGAACTCTGAGATACCTTATGCTTCAATAGTTCAAAGGAGTGTGTGGCAGCAGGAAGAGCTGAAACAAGCCCTTCTCTCTCCATTCCATTTATCTCGTAGTCAAGAAGCGTGAGACAGGATGCAAGCACCATCCACAGTCTGGTCAAGTGCACTTTAGTCTTTGAATAAAACCAGTTCTAGGAAGACACTTCTATAAATTCCTGGAGCTTGGTTTTAAGAAACCTTGAAAGTGGAAACTCTCGTGGCAGGAAGATTTTTCAGGGGTTTGGGGTTGGTTGTTTTGTTGTGGTTTTTTTTTATTACTCCCTCCCTGCCAGAAGGAGCTTGCTTTTTATTCTTCTTTCCCTTTCCCTTCCCCTGCTAGTTTCTTGCAGGTACCATAGTTTGAGGGATTTAATTTTTATTGTGAAGTTGACTTCCTTGCAAGTTCTTTCAGATCAGGTTGTCACAGCGACTAATGGTCTTGCACTGCATGCGACGGGTTGGAGCCAAACAGTTTGCTCTGACATTCTTGCTATAAATAGTTGAAGGAGAAAAAGCAGCAGGAGTAGAAACCCAGTATTGATCTTTGTTCACCCTGTTGTGTCCAGGTACATGTTCAAGGCAAATAAGTTCAGACTGTTTAAGATAATTTCATGGCTTCAGAATGCAGCAGTAAGTGAATCAGATGGCCTTATTTCCACCTTTATATCAATATAGCATGGCCTCAGTGATCAAATGAAAAAATGATAACGCCTTGTCCCTCTGCCTTCAAACTCTACGATTTGTAAAGACTGTTAATGACTGAGGACAAACGTGAAGCTGCAGCCTGCAGGAAGCACTTTGTTCAGTTTTCTTTGAAAACAAAAGTCCACTGTGGACGTGGTGAATGAGTGCTGTAGCTGCTGTGCAGTTGGACAGTGAGTGATGGTTAAACCAGAAACAGTTTTGTGCAGGACTCCCTTCAAAACCTCTGTAAATTCATTACTGCATTAGCCTGCAAGAGCAACCCTCACATTCCAAAGTATTTTAAAAAAAGAAAATAAGTCACTAAATTGTACTTTGAACTTAATGTGCTCCAAGAACTCTGTTCCCATCTACCCCGCTCACCTGGCACACTCTCATTCTGACTCGAGACGTACTCGGGCAGGCTTGTTAGGAAGGGTGAGAAGACTTTAGCCTTGGTGCTACAGGTCCCACGACATTGTTTAGGATTCGCAGGACGTGTAGAGGAGCCTTCGGAGCTACCTAGGCATGACCTTGCAGCAGAAGCCGTAAGTTCAGTGTGTCCAGCATGTGCGGTACTTGCCGTGCCTGTATTCCTGCCTGGAATATCTCGGGTCGGCGTGCCGGAGCACCTGCCTCTCTGCCATCTGAGGCAGTCACAGGACGGCACAGCTCAGCCCCTCCTGGCCCCGCTCAGGCTGGAGCTGATGTGCCCCATGTGGCAGGCTGGCAATGCCTCCTAGCAACTGCTCACCTGACCTTGCAGCCACTGGCCACGGGGCCCTTCCGAGCACGGGACACAGCAAGGAAGTCATCAGCTCCATCTATTTAAAGCAGCTTTGGAGTCAAACAGCTGATGCTGGGGCGTTAGATCTCCCATTCCTGTTTCTCCCATGTGATGTTATTGTGCTTTAACTGCCCATGGCTTTGGCTTGTCCTGAGCTGTGAGGAAGACACCAGCCTAAAGTGGGGACCGAGTGCTGCCTGCTGCCTGCCTCCACTTTATCTCAGTGCTGGTGGATCTTACCCTCTCCTTCTCCCCAGCTCATACATACTTACTAACTAGAAACAAGCCATCGAGTCTTTTTAGGGACATACACTTCATTGTAGATAAGTTGCTGATGACAGCTTATCTTCTCTTTCCTGACAGTCAAGGAAAACAGCCCCCGAAAGCTATTACTGGCTATGTTGGTGGTGAGAGAACAGCAGATGCCCATGTTCCCCTTTCTGTTGTCCCTCAAGTGTAACCTGCACAGGATCTGGAGAGGTTTCAGGGTGTCTAATGAACTTCTAGTGATAAACAGAGGCCTCTGAAGTATCTGTGGATGGCAGACAGAAATACAGCTCTCTACCAGCATTAATGTGGACAATTTATTTCCTTTTACTCATTATGAGAGAGTGCTTCCTGGGCATGAAGATAGTCACCATAGTGATGGTAAGGCACCAAATGCCACCCATGCTTTGACAAATTTAGTTGTATGACCGCTTTCCTCAGCGTGTCCAATATCTTGCATTTAGATCCTTCCCATCTTTCCATCATAAAATAGCCCTTGGGTTACTTCCCAGGGAATTACATGGAAATACCTGAACATAACGGGAATGGTTGGACTCATTAGCATCTAGAAGGCCTGAAAGCCTATGGTGTTTTTTTTATTCTGTCTCTAAACAGGGAGGAATATCCACTTTTTCCCCAGTGAAGGCCCAAGCTCTGTTTTCCCTTATGTTGTAGCAGCTTCTTACCAGCTTGCCGGTATAACCTGCAACAGCAGTTCTGTAGTCTTGCCTGTAGTTGAACTTGTTGACATTATTACTATTACATCTTTGTGCTCCTGGTACAGTATAAAAAAAAAAAAAATCTGTCCAGTTTTGTACTGATCCCTGGCTATGGTGTTGCTTCTCTGGTTATCACTTAAAGCCAGTGCCACAGTAAATCTGCCAACTGCATTTGAACCAATAACCTGAAAGCCAGTTGGAGAATCAGAATTGTTGAATTCCGAGCGCCATCTGTTATGTTTGCCAGCCTCCTTGCTAGTCAGGCATGCGCTGTAAGATGTGTGTGGTTTTTTAGTCCATTCCATGTTGCAGTGTGTCCCTTAATTGTGGGTAAAATAAGCATTGGGTTACATGCTTTATATTGTATTCACTTGCAGAATCTCCTTTCTTTTAGTTTTTGTCCAGCCTGGAAATTTCAAATGTGAAATCTTGACACTGTTGAAATTAATGACCATTCCTTTCACAAGGACCAGAATCTCACCCGCTGAACAGCAAACCCGGTAGCAGGCACAAAGCGTCTGTGTACTTTTGCATTAGAATTCAAGACAACGTTTACAAAATACAGGGGGTGTTGGGGGGAACAAAACACAAATACATGTTAAGTAGAACTCCTGTTTGCAGCAGCATAATTAGGCCTCAGAGATGACTCTGGCGCACTGTGGAGATCTTGGAACCAAATGATGCAGACTGTCTTTCCAAACGCGGCAGGAATCCTGTGCTTACAAGAACTGAATTTTCAAGTTCCACTTGGTACTACACAGGTTTTGTGTTTTGATGGAACACAATTATCTTTAAATAGCTTCATGATTCGAGTACCCTCTTTTTGGTACCGGATGCAGAATTTTCCCAGCAAAAAAAGAACATGCCATAAAGACTGTATCTGTGCTGTGGGTGACATTCCCTGCGTTCAAAGAGCCCTTGCCTTTAGCCTCTGTCCTCCCAACTGAGCAAGCTGCAATAGAGTTGAATTCTGCCCATTGATTGACTGTGGTGGCAGCTGACAGGGTGTGCTTTTCCCTGTACCGCCGATGGCTATGCAGTTTGAGTTGAAAGCAGAAATTCATTCAAACTGGGTGATTTAGTACAAAGCCGACACTCAAACCTCAAGTAACTTTCCAGTTAACCCTGCAGGGAAAGACACTGGGCTCTTCAGGGTCTCTGCTCCACAGCTGTTGCCTTCCATGAGGGACGTCCCTGGAGGCTCTGGCCATGGGTGGTTGGAGTGGCAGTTGGCTGCACCTGCAGGAACACCAGCTCTCATGGGCTGACATCACCTGGGACTGCAGTGAAAATGATGTGCACACACCCACAAACCACAGCGGTTGGCTTCAGCCATTAAAATCCATCCATAATCAACTTCAATGTGGAATAACTATATATACATAACATGAATCATTCCCTTCCTCCTCCCATCCTCCCAGTGTTCCCATTGCTTCAAAGCAGCCTAGAGGTATGATTAACTACACCCTGTCCTGCATGATTGTTTAATTGAGCATCTCTGTGCTGACAGGAGAGTATCATCTCTTATGAGCACTGGAGGCATGAATTTATTACAAATAATATTGCTCAGAAATGAGAGGAGAGTTGCAGTTGTCCTTTTTGTAGTTGAATGCATTTTGTTCTTCTCTGTTACAGTGTAGGAGGCTTATTGCTATGGAGTTACATACAGGGAAATTTTTCATCCACCTGACTTGACAATGCTTTAATCCTCAAGGCACACCGGGAGATTGCACGCTGCTGTTATCGGGTTTTGGGGAGAGAGAAGTTCCCCCTTCCTCTTTGGCAACAAACCCATTGAGATTACAGTCTGCAAATGAAAAAGATAAACTTAAATCCTATTAGTCTTGGACTAAGATACGTGCCTACCTGGAGGTGCTTCCCTGTACGGTATTGTAATACGGATGGTACTGCAGCAGCGGGCTTCTGCGGCTTCTTCTATACAGCAGCTTCATGTTTTCAAATGTCCACAATGCCCAAGAGCTAGCTTGAACGCCAGGAGGGGGTTGGTCTACTCATTTATTCCCCCCACCCCCGAAATCTCTCCTGATTTCCTTTGCCAGTCCCTAAGGACCATAACACGTGTCACACCCAGAGTACTTCTGCAGGTGCAGCTGTTTGAACTTGAGGAGTCTGTGGTTGTTGTAAGCTTTTTACATGCAGGGATTAAACTGCATCAGGAGAGTCCGTGTGAAATATTTTCAGGTTTGCTGAATGGAAATCCTGACTTGTTAAATGCCTTGGAGCTGCTGCTAAAGATTGCTGGCCAGCATTTAAAGCAACATGCCTGAAACCTCTTTCTTAGCGCCCGTGTTTGCCCTGTGTTGGAGAACAAGTTCATTGTGATTTCAGGCAGATACAGCTTTGTGCCACTTCTGGGGTTCACTAAGCGCAACTTTATATACACTGAAAAAGCCCAGAACCAGCACAGCCCTGTTTTCCCTGTGTTTTCAGCTTACTGTCACTGGCAGCAAACTGCAGAAGAGGTTTTATGTTGGAAGTGTGTCTGAGAGACAAGGTGACTTCCAGTCACACACACTCAATAAATTCCAGATTTTCAGGGAGACTTCATATTCCGTTACTGTTGGATGTCTTGGGATAGTTTTGATTACGTTCAAATGTATCCCTGGTTGCTTCCATCTGTTTATTATTCAACAGCATATGTGAAATGTGGCTACTCTGTCTCATTTGATGAGATGGTTTTGTGTTTTGGTGTCGTTTATTTCAGTTTGCCGCCTTCTCTTCCCTGCCACGTCTGCTATAACCTTTAGGCTGAGGGAGAAGGTGGTGGTCAGGGTCGGCACTTCGGCACACTCACACCCGTGGCACCAAGGAGCTCAAGGAAGCAGCCAGGAACTTCACATAAATGTGTTAATGTTGCAGAGCAAGGGAGGGTAGTTTGTTCAAAGACAAAAAGAATGGAAATTTTAATGAGATGTAGAAAGCTGTCTTTAGTCTTTTTATAGAGCAAACACAGTTTGGGTCTTTTAGGTTTTGTTTTGGTTTTTTTTGTTCTTGCCTCTTGCGTTACGTAGCTGCTGAAATGCCATTGTGGATCCCAGATTTTGCCTCCACAGCCATCAATTACTGAGATACTTGGCTTGGCCGGATCACAGGAGCTTTGTTCCTGGGGCTAGAGGTTTGTTGCTAGACCTAAATTTGCATCGTTGGAAACAATAAGTGTCCTTGCTGTTCCTTAGGATTTCTTCAGTCTGAATCTCACCCCGCCTCACATTCCCTCACTGACAGCTATTTTGTTCTTGACGCTTGACAGAAAAATGTCATCTGTGCTGTCCATCTGGGCTGGTCCCTTAAAATGGGTGGTCTGAATAGTTGTCTTAAAACTTATTAGTTAAAGACAATATAAAACCTTTAGGGAAAAATGCTTGCAAAAAATCCCTGCTGGCTGTCCTGTAACTGTTCAGTCAGTAGGTGTCGGTCACTTCAGATTTCTAGAACCGTGCACAGTGCTGTCATCCAAGAGCAAGAAAAGTACGGTGTAATTGTGGTAACTTCCTAAGGTGTGCAGAATGATTAATATTTATTTATTTTTAATTATTTTATCTAACCATCTTACATGCTGTACTTAAAGCAGATGAATAGAAAACTCCTTTACAGAAGCACAATATTCAGTACTCTATTTTAAGCCTAACGCATTACACATTTTATTGCATCTGGAATCCCTTATACGCATCAGATGTTCTGCAGTTGTAGCCTAATACAGTTCATGCAAAGCTTGCTCACTGGGATCGTATTAACTTATTTTATGCTGCCTTTAAAAAAAAATAAATCTTTCTTCCCTCATGTTCAAGATCTTCTAACCTCTAAAAACAGCATTGATTGTTTACACACACTGATCTGTGTTTCAGCTGATGTTCTGAGTGAAGAAGCTATCCTCAAGTGGTATAAAGAAGCGCATGTTGCTAAAGGCAAAAGTGTTTTTCTTGACCAGATGAAGAAATTTGTGGAGTGGCTGCAAAACGCTGAAGAAGGTATGGCTTCATTTAAAGAAATATGGCAGTCTCTTGGCAAGTGACATTTATTTTTCCAGATTTTGGTTGTACCAGGCATACCAAGTGAACAGACTCAGAAGAGAAAACAGCCGGTGTGACTGCACCAAATTGTTCCCAGTTATGCCTGAGCCTACCAACACTGGCTGCCTTTTAATGTTTGTGGTGTCCGCGTGAAGTCCTTGAGTCATCCGGTACCACTTGTCTGCAGATAAATTCATTAAGCTTCTGCGGGGAGGAACGCTGCAGTGATGACAGCGTGAAGTACCTTGGTGTTTGTGTGTGCAGCCTGATGGTTTTCTGCATCGGGGCCTTTTCCGCTGTTACCATCTGCACTGGCAACACGGACGCGGCATAAGCCCGCCTGCGCCGCTGCAGCTGAGACTGCTCTTAGCTGAATGACCGGGCTAAGGTCCGAGGTCTCTGTTTGCTGCTTTAAGACAGTTCCTGGGGGGCGGGGGGGGGAACTACTTTCTTTAGTCCCTAACTCTGTTTTTCTCATGTTCTGCATAGGAAAATACTTTCGTTAGTAGCAAATAAATAAGTTACCTTTTTTTGGCCTTGAAAAGGAATTCTAAATCAGTTGGAAAGGTGAATCCGTGTGCACTAGATAGGGATACAATTATTAGTGTTCATTTGCCTCCATTTAACGTAAATTATTTGAGAAACTTGGAGGGAATGTGTGGTAGTGCCAAGGAGCAGGGAAGACTGCAGCAGTTCACCTCTGCAGGTAGCAGTATAATAAAGCTTCTTTCTCACTCGAGACGTTGGACTAGCGATCTTGGTCTAATTAAGCATTTCATTCCCCTTTTGATCTGCCTGTATGCCTTTCCATTGCTCTTTATTTTTATCCTTTCCTGCATGTCCCCCCTGCCAGATGTCCTTAATTACAAAGTCCGGTACAAACAGGGACAGAATGTTGTGTAAGAACATGCGGGCCATGTTTGCTCTGAGAAATGTGAGCTAATGTGCAGTATTTGTTGGCAGCAAGCCCCTTCCTGTCAGGTGAACACAGACAGAAATACGCTGTGATGCAAAGTAGCTTTAGGTGAGGAAAGCACTGCGTATGTTCCCGCTTCTGAATTACTTCTCCTACTTACACTTCTTGAATTACTTTTACGCTATACAAATAATAAAAAACCTTGTTGGTAGAGCTTTCATGCCTGCTGTAGGGTACCACCACACATACCTTTCTAGATAGGCAGATGGTGGTGGTGATGATGATTGCTATTTGCGGAGCAAATAGTTTAAAGGGTGCTTCCGGGAGGGCAGCAGCACAGCCTACTCGTGGAGATTAGAAGAGCGAGCAAGCAATGCTGATCCTTTGCTAAAGGATCAGATACAGATTGCTTGGCGCTGCAGACAAGGACTAGAATAATTTGCAGTGATCTGGTTAAAATTCTGGTGACAGATCTGTAAACGAAGAGCTCCACAGCAGAGGGTAGCGGAGAAGACCTTCATCTCCTGAAGCTGCGCGTTTCTTTCTGGCTTACTCCGTTTAGCCTGCTGGCCTTTCCTAGCAAGTACTAGGTGTGCCGAAAATTTTCGTCCGAAGTGTGGAAGGGCATCTTGTTGTTTTTATGGAACCACTTGCATCTCTGTCCTTGTGCAACCTACCTGAAGTGTTTTACTTTCTTCTCTTCCAGAGTCAGAGTCTGAAGGGGAGGAGAACTGAGGCGCTTCAACAAAGCACAGTCTCAATCTGGGTTAATGCCAAATGCGCTTGGGAGTGCCGTACTGTCCAAGCAAAGAGGCTTTACTTCAGTGTCATACAGAAAACTATAGGCTAGGCTTTCCTTTTGTTTAGAAGAATAAAGGTTTTTAACGGAGCCCTGAGGCATTAGATGCTTTACTTGGGACTCTACCTCTGGCTCATTGTACACTAACTTAGGCAAAGACATTCAGCAAGGAGCCATATAGAAAAAGTGAAATGAAATAATTATGGACTCCTTTTTATTAACGGTCTTTTTCAGGTACTATGGTATATGAACACTCCAATTTCTGTTTATAGAACTGTTTGGTCTGTGTTTGTAGCTCAATATTGGCTTGTGTATGTGATTTGACACCACCACATTTTTTTGAATAAATGGCTTTTATATCTTAGTTGTGTGGTGCTAGTGTGTACGCTATCCAAATTGGGCTTGCCAAAGTTTAAATGAAAATTACACAAGAATAGCAAGAGACTGTTTTCATATTTCTTGCCCAAAAAGTCAGCACCTGTAGTTAATTGGGATCACTCTCTAATCTTTATTCCCATATTTTCCTGTAACTCTGGACAGATTAACCAGATTCCATTGCAAATGTTGATTCATCCCATTAATTAAAAGAAAATGTACAGGAACAAATCTGTAGTGTCCCAATTTTGCATATGCAAAATTTATGCAAAAGTAGAATAAATATGTTGGTTTCTGTTCAAAATACACTCAGTTATTGGTGATGGCTAAATTTTGCAAGAAAAACCATCTCATTTTAGAAGCATTAGCTTCAAAAGATGCAGGACTAGAAGTCATTACGTGTGAAATCAGAAATTTATTTACATCAGCATGACGTTACAATCAGATATGTGACTGAAATACATAAATGAAGATACAAACTTGTCAAGACTCATCCTACTTTCTTTACTGTTCACCTTGTGCCTTGATGTGACGCCACTCACAATTCCAGTGCCTGGGACCTGGCAAGGATGTTGCGTAAACAGAGCCAGTGCGCAGGTTTCTGAAAACCCGAGCCCAGAGCTGGAGGTCTGACGCTGTGGGAATACTCTGCCAGCACTCGGGATCAGGGTTTCTGCAGTCCTGTGTCGTGCCTTGAACTCAACAGCAAAGGCCCTGTGCAGCACCCTCTCCCCACTTGCACTTTTTTTTCCACACAGCAGTAGATCAGGTAACAGTTGCTGCCATTTCATTTCTCACTGGCAAGGAGTCTTCTCCTGCCCTGCTGCCCCCTTTGCTGCCCGTGTCTCTGACTGTGCTGGTGGCCCAGTCATGAGGGCAACAAGCCAGCTTGCCCCATACATCAGCTCTTTAAGAAAGCGGTACTTAAAACACCCTGCATCCTTTCCTTTAAACACAGAGTTAAAGCCATATGAAATAGGAGTGATTGGATTAGTAAGGTTTTGAAAGGAAACGCTTGTATTCTTACAGGAGAAAAAGCATGAAAGCCCATAATTAACTAATGAGGATGTGTATTTTGTCATTAGAAACCAATAAGCTAACAGCTATTACAGATTCTTCTATGGAAACCACCCATCATGTGGTTGGAAAAGTCTTGTCTCAATACGTACCTAGCTTTACTGGAAATAGCAAAGAGCAAGAGGAAATCAAGTACTGCTGAACGCCACCTCTCCAGCTACAACAGCATTTATTTTTGTAACACGTATTGATCTTTGAAAGGGGAAACATATAATGTGGGTATTGCCAGTAGCTTAGAGGAGACAGTAAGACAGTCACACTGAAACCCAACATTGACAGGTTAGCTGCATGCTTTCCAGGGCCGTCTTTGTTACTACAGAAAGTAGTAACGCTGACCCTCTGCTCGCTAACTCCGCAGCTGGGAAGCGGTAGTATTGAGTTGCTATTGATAGGGAGCCGCTATTGCTAAAAACATTGCAAATTCCAGATTGTGGTTTTCTGAGGTACTACTGAATATTCAGTTGGATGTATGTAAAACTGCTTTTCTATATGATCTAAAACCGAGACCAATTTCAGAAGCGCAGATCTAGACTGGGATGTGGAGGACACCATGAAGGCACCAGTGGTGAGACAGGGCTGGCTGGGCCATCTGCTGGAGAGAGCCCTCACGGGCGCAGGAGGCACGTCGTGCCAAAAGGCAGGGAGCCTCCCGTGCCGGCTGCGCCTGTGCCCTCGGCACACAGCGGAGAGAAGCAAAGCCCTCCTGCTCGCTCAGTGGGGTCGGCTTCACTGCAGTTCAGGTACCTACGAGCCAGGCACGCGTCGCTGCCGCAGCTGTCCCAGGCTCCCTTTGTAGTTGCTGCGACTGGAAGAAACGGGTGTTTTTAGGATGGGGCTGCTGGCCAAGCTGAGGCCTGTGATTTAGAGCAGGGTGAGGAGCTGCATTCTGGACTGGTGGTAGTTGTCCCGTTTGGAGTCAGGCAGCTCCCCAAACCCAACCTCTTCTGTGTTTGTATTATGTCCGATGTTTAGCTGCTGGGAACCCCTCTCAGCTTGCCCTTCCCCAGCAAAATGATTTGTCATTTTGCTTAGGCACCACGTGTTCCTCAGTCTAGTGTTCAGGAGTTTTCCCCACTTAATCTTTAAGAACAGCTCAGATAGGGACTTTTCACACACCTGTGTATTCTCATCCAGCATTTCACACATACACTGGTAACCAAACCAGGTAGGGGCACAAATACATCTGGTTTGCATCAAACTGAATTTCAGCACAAATGTGCATAATGATTAAGTTTTCCAAGAAACCTGTAGTTTAGAAGCTGGCTGGCAGGCTTTTGATGTGACTCTCTTCAGGCAAAATACCATTTCCTGAAAGCCTTCACCAAATCTGCATTTCAGTTATAAATGTCCCCCACCTGAAGCATTTCTTTAACATAACCCTTGAATTAGTGTTTCTCTACTTGAAAAAGTAAAGCTACATTCAACACTAAATATATTCTTCAAATATGGAATCAGCTGTCTTAAATAAAAAGATAGATACCTCACAGAAACTGCACTTCACATAATATATTGCATTTAATAAACATCAGCGGAATCTAAATGTCAGAACTGTACTTACCTCTTTTGCTCAACAATAAATTGCAATAGGATGCACTTGAAAAATGGGGATTACTGAACCTGGAGGCAATTTCTCCCTTCTGAAATCGTACTGAGATTTTAAAGAGCAGCGCTATTATTTGCATTGCTTTAAAACATTCTTTGGCATGTAGGTGCTCTTCAGGAGAGGGACCGCATCTGCCTCGGGGTACCACAGTGAGTCAGGTTTTACAGTCATCTTGGTTAAAGCACCGGTTAGAAATCTGAAAGGTGGTGATACAGTCCCTATTGCTCACTGCTTCGGCTACCTAGTGGCATTGCAGGCTTGTCTAACTTGGGCCTCCCTATACAAAGGGGGCTCCTGCCCCACAGCAGTTCGTAGTCCTACAGAGCACAAAGCATCACCAAGCCAATGCTCCCTTCAGTGTTTTCACCAGTGATCCTGCTTTCACCCTTACCATGTTTTAGCCAAGAGATTTGCCCCCAGGACACATGGTGATGGCCTTCCAGGCCAACATCCCTCTAACCTGCTTGGCCAGCATGGCTTGCTTCTTTCACATCTCCACCAGGCTTTTGGTTTTGTGCTGTATTTAAGGAGAAGTTAATTCCTGCTCCTTAACAGCCACATGGGCCTTTACAGCTCCACATAAATGGAAACAAATCCAGGGAGGGGAAGTTACACCACCAACTGCAGAAGATGCGACTCAGGCAGGCGAGCACTTCCAGGCTGCGTGCAGAACCTATATTTGGCCCTTGGCAAAGAGCTGCTGCGCTGGTGTCCCCGATGACCTGACTTTTTCCTGGCAGAAATATGATCACCAGCATGACAGTGGCCACTGGTTTCCTCCCACAGAGGCCTGGTAGCTCATGTCACCCCATGCATTAGCAGGGGTTTTTAGATGCTCAGCCCCATCTGGGTTTCTCCTTTCCAGTTTACCCACATTACTCTCCAATGAGAAAGAAGTCCTGAGCTTACAGTGGGCCTCAGGAGCTCCGGTGGGAGCTGTGCATGTTGGAGTCTCACCTCACCACTGCTCCCTGCTGCGGCACCCGTGGCTGTGCTGGGAGAGCAGTGCCCACCTGAGGCAATCCAGACAAAAAGGAGAATTAAGAGCATGCGCTCGTTTCCTGCTGCCTGTCCCATGAGGGATGCAAGAGAGAAACGCCCTTGCCAGTCTCCGCCATCACTGAGCAGCGCCACACGGACGGCTCTGTTTTGCAGACGTCCCCTACTCACTGGAGAGGCGCTGCTGGACTGTGTATGCCAGGATCCACCATCTTCTCCCAGCCAGCATGAGGGAAGAGGGCAGTGCTGGAACTGCTAATATGACAGCGCTGCCGACTGACAGGTAACATTTTGGTACTTGGATCTGTCACTCCCATGGCTGCGGGCTGCCAGAAACTCAATTACCTCAGTCCAAGTGTCTCATTTAACAGTTCAACGTTAACAACTGCCACTGCCTCCTACACTCATCACTACCACTTCCACTGATGGCATTACAAGGCTTGAGTGTCTGCAGACTGCTCTGGAACTCCACTAGCAGAGAGAAACACACCCAAACCACCACATTTCTCTGATTTAGGAACACACAGGAACAAAAAAAAAAAAACATCCGACGCAGAATGAGCAAGTGACTGTATCATGGCAACTTCATCCCGATAAGATGCATTCGCTTTGCAGTCTCTTCAAGTACATCAGTTCCCTGAGATTTTTCTGTTTATTTTTCCCTGCTGAAGTTTAGGAACATTGCCAACAGGCCAACATAACTCTCTCTACATCATTACTAGTTATTGCTGGGATATTTGCATGACACTGACAGCCATAAATTACACCAGAAGAAATAACAAAGCAGTATTGTTGATGTATCCAAGGATATGACCAAAATAAGGTTTGCAGAGAAACGTATGTTATTAGACCCACTAGTCTAGCTGGGGAAAATCAATAAGCTTTCAAGTACATCAGTCCGTCTCCAGGTCCAAAATAGAAACAGCAGCCTTGAAAAATAAAAACCAGCTGAGAACAACTGCTCTAAAACTTAGTTAGATTTATGTCAATAAGACCACTCAAGAGAAAATAGATGGTATCTGTGATACTGAAGGATATTCTAAAGGGAAGTGGGCAGGCAGATAATTTATAGCTTGCAGACTAAGTAGGACATGTCAGTGGAAGAAAAAGTTGAAAGATGTTACAGAATCTCTCTCTCTCTGACGATGCTGATGACCTAAAGCAGTGCAAATATAGGAGATTCTGACTTTTCCACTTTTGCTGAAGGGTCACAGACAGCACTACACTAGCTGGGAAAAAGTGGTATTTACCATGTGGCTGGGTGCCCATCCCTGCATCAAGTCTGCCCCTTTCTGCCCCTGTGATCCAGGCCCTTGCGATAACACCAATGCAAAGACATGTTCTGAAAGACCCTTAGACTATACTTCCACAACAGAAATTTCTCCTGTTTGAAGAGATGGAAGCAGTGCATTGACAGATCTGGAAGATCACACTTTTCCTACCTTTTGAAAGTAAAAACCTGTTTATGTGGTTTTATCAAGACAGTGGGACTCTGGGTTAACAGCAATGATGTTATATTTCTTCTTGCTACCACAGACTTCATTTCTCCTGCCTTTTGCTTTAAGCTTAAGACATTAGTGAATCTAGAAACCTTTGAACCTGTAAAGCTGTTCCAGAAGATACCATTAAGGCTGATTTTAAATTGAAGGGTATCTCGTTCCGTATCCCACTGAGAATGTGCTGAATTTTCTCTCCCTTCACAAAACACACATAATTCAATAAATCCAACATGGAAACACCTCCTGTTCCCAGACAGATCACCTCTCACTGCATTCTCTCACCTTTCTCCCCCATCACAGGTTGTCCCAGTTTTCCAGAAAGACTGGGAAAACCTTTTGTCTGTCTTGGCTAAACTTCTGGACCTGCAATTGGAGCCATCTGCCTTTCCATGCCACTGGCTGTCAAAGCGCCTGTGCAGCAACATCTCCTGCAACCCCTCACCTGGGGGACGGAAGGGGGACTCCCCTTTCCCCAGGGGCTGGGACCAAGCACCATCATTTCAAACTCGCCTTGGTGCCCCTCCAGCCCACGCACGGCCTCCCTGCACAAACCACATCCGCTGGCACAATTCCTCCATTCCTCAGGGAAATCTGCACTGACCCCTAAAATAATCACAGCAGCCAGATTCACGGGGATGCAGTCTCTGGGGTCCCCAAACAGGCCAGCAGCTTGTCAGGGGAAACGCCAGCACCTGGAAACACTGCAAAGAGAGAGAGAGAAAATACCAGCGTCAAGAGAAGTACAAGATACAAAAAACAGGGCAGAACGATAATTCAGAATAACTGCATTAATCAAAGTCATGTGCTGTCACTTCTGCACCAAATAGCACATATCTACTGCTCTCTCATGGGCTGCTCCTCTTGTAGTCACACCAAGGTCCCTGTTACCAATGAGCAGAGATTGCTTTATTTCAATTTCTTCCCTTTTATTTCAGCTTTCAACTACATTTTGTGCAGATTCCCATTCACAGTTTCTTCTACATTGTTTTAATTTTGTTTGTATGGGTGGTTTTCATTATTTTTATAACAACTCATTGTAGTTTAGTGATTTATGTAGCATCTATGTCATTATCTTTGCTATGATTTAGTGGCTGTTGTGGCAACTGAAATGCCTTTTATTTTTAAATAAACCTTCCTGAAACAGCAGCTGATGGTGCTCCTTTAACTGAAGAATTCTCAGGGCAAAATGCAGCTCAAATGACACAGCCACAAATCTGGATGATTTATTTAAATTTAAAAAACACAATTCTCCCTTCAAGGGCTAGAAAAGCAGATGCCCACTTGTTTATGTTCTGCCTCTGTGAAACTCACCTTTATACATTACTAAACTTGGGTAGGATAGTTGAAATGCAAGAACGAGATGCAGGCAAGAAGAATCAACACAGATAAATCAAAGATATATTAATGCATCTACTAAAGAAGTTCTAAAGCCACTGGTTCTCATGACCCTAAACCCCAAATGGTTTCCACAGGGTCTGGGAGAGGTCTGAACGCTGTAAGTGGATACGGGCAACTGACTGAAGAGGAACACATGGTGGTGCTGATGTTGCAAAGCAACCCTGAATTTTTAACATGAAAAAGGCACAGAGGAGAAGTGTAGCCGCCCTCGTTCTCAGAGGGGAAGAAAAAGGACGACTTCTTCCCATATCAAGGGAAGAAACCACTAGGGACAATTTTAATAGTATAGATGGGAAACAAAAAGTAAACAAGAGGAAAAGCACAAAAGCGCTGCCTTCTACAAACAAATGAGAGAGTTAGAGCAGAGCAACAACCTGCCAGCTGAAGTCCTGCAGGAGGGTCTGAACAGTGCTGTAGATGACATTTAAGCTGGAAATTCGTTTCCATGATGAAATTAATGCTAACTGTTCTAAGAAGTCACTTAAAATATCAGGAACCCAGAGATATGCTGGAATTCCCAAGGGTTCTTCCTCCATCCCATAACATGGAAATACTGGAAACCCAGCTATTCCCCCAAGAGCCAGGCAAGGGAATCAGAAACTCCTTCCAGTTTTGGAGAAGGTATTGAACCCATAATTATGGTACTGACACACGTCTCATCAGCCATCTTTCACTGCTGTGCTAGCCAGTCACGTGCAGAAATATATCCTTCTTCAGAGGCAAACAAAAACACCCCAACAAAATCAGAACTCACTCTGCTCAGTAAAATAACATTAAACAGATCTGATAAAGCACTGTGAAAAAAGTAACAACTACTGACTAAATATATCAAATAAATGTGTTCTATTTCCCAAATGCAGAGGTCCCTACATCATTGGGTTAACGCAGGGCACATGCCTTTGACACAGGAATGTCAAATACAATAAGCATACAATTTAAAAGAACTGTCTTAGAAGCTTCTGTAGATAAGGATTTACCCAGCGTTTGGAGTAAACCATGTACTTTTGAGGGAATCTTCTGCTTTGTTCTGTCAGACCCATGACCTTCCTGACCCTTGGCTCAGAAGAGCAGATGACACTCAAGGCGGACATCAAGATACCTGGAAATACTGCAGGATTCTGACAGCAGAGACTCAGGGAATGAAATGGTGGAGTCTCAGCCCCAACACAGATACAGCAATGAGAAGCAGATGAGAGAGGCCTGAAGTTCACTCCTGCTGGTCATAGTCATCTCAGAAAAAAACTTCTTAGCACCAACAGTCAGTATTGAGACTGGAAACAAACACTGACCTGCTGCTGGCAGGGAGAGGGCTATAAAGTCTACCTGGCTTTTGTGGGCCTGCTTCAGTCGTTATCACTATATCTCATATCTATCATCACTCCCATCAGCAATCCCACTGAACAGCTGCAAAAAAGCACCACAGTGCACTCACAGGTGATCGGTGCTCCAGATGTATCTGCTCCTTGTACGACTGATTGCTTGCTCTACCTAAATTACACGAAGAAATATTTCCTGGGCAAAAGCAGCCTTCAAGAGCACTTTACTTCAAGTACATCATATTCATTTAAGGCTGGATCCTTTAAAAGATAGGTTCACATTTAAAAATGGTTTGCTACTTCTGAAACGGCCTTGTTTTTCAGCAGCATCCCATTTATTGCTTTGTCAGCTGCTCTCTCTCAGTGGCATCAACAAGGCAAGCAGCACAAAGTACACTGCCAGCTGCTGCAGCTTGGGCTGCTCTAGGGAAACTCTGCCATCAAGTTGCAATACGCTTCTAGAAGCAAAGCCACTCCTGTGGTGACAGGCTGGCAGCTTCCAGAGCTGATATCTCTCACTCACACATAGGAAGTGGAAATAAAACACAAGATGGTGTCAAACACACTTTGCAGCTCATACTAGCAAGTAAACTAATTATTTTTAACTTGAAAACCCACCATCATTTAAAATTCTCTGCAGAATTAAGTTCACGTTTACCTTTACATATGCTTGGAACTCAGTGTACTTTCTGTAAAGCACTGTCACTGCAAATTTTTGTATTCTCATTTTTGGATTCTTCACTCATTTTCTTAAAAAAAAAAAGAAAACAGAACAGCATGAAACCTGCTGTGTCCTTCCTTCATCCCTTACTGTTTGCTTCTCTTACTCTCTTGCACAAGGGTTCTTGACTCATGTGAAAGTACATAATTAAATGGGAACTGTATTAGCACACTGGCAGAACACTCTTCTCTTTGTGTAAACTGTATAGAAAAAAAGCAACTTCACAGGAAAAAAAAAAAAAGAACAAACCAAAGTTAATAACTGGCTGATTCACATCAAACCGTTTTTGACTGATGGCTGTCTCGACCAGCACCAACTAGAAACATGAAAAACCACAGCTTCAAAAGCGCAAAGCCTAAATTGGGAATGCTGGCTGGCAAGCCAGACAACAGAAAGAGGCAAGTCTTGGGACTCTGAGAGGAAACTTTGGTGAAAGACAAGCCATGTCCTATCACCTTTATCTTTCCTTTAGGGAAATTGTACCAAGCGAATTCAACTGACCAAAAAATCCTGTGTGCTTAAGGCATTCATTACTTATTGCAGACATCAGTATCTGACTGCCAGCTTGTGTAATGTCCCCAATGCAGATGTTTTGGCACTGATAGTAGAAAGCACTGACAGTAGGCTCGATAAGCAGCTAACCTGTAGGACAAAATACGAAGCTAAGTATAAATGCGTAAGCCTATATATTGCTTGGCTTCCATAAAGCCAGAAATACACTCCACACCAAGATAAACAGGCTGATTTTCACAGGGATATGTCTACTACTGTACTGGAGCTGGACATGATTGGACAGGAACAAAGCAATAAATTCAGAATAAGCATGAGACTTTAGGGTTTCGCTCTCAAATTCTGGATATCACCTGATGCATCAAGTAACAGACAAGGTTTGTTTCTTCTATTTCATAGTTATTAGGTACCTATTCCACTGGTAGTGTCATCTGCTTGCAAGACGACTACTGGAAAATAACGAGCTGTGCTCACAGATGAACACATCATGCTGCTTTCCATTTTTATGCGAGGGCACGATACTCCTCCAGTGCTTTCAAGGGAAAAGCCCAAATGATGAAACTGTTTCCCAGCTTGCGCACAGATGATGATGGTGATGTGGCAGAACTGGCTGGCAGCAGCAGGTTATTTTCCTAACTAGAGGAAAGAGCCATAGGTTTTTCTATATGCTCCTCATGCACACTCCAAAGTACTGCATTCACATTACTAGCAGCTCACAGCTGTAGGTCTTTTTGCAAAAAAAAAAAAAAAAAAGAAAGTAGGCTGTTCTAATAATGAGATATTTTAAAGAAAGATGAATTGCTAGGGGCACAGAGCATTATTACTGAACCAATGGCTTCAAAATGTACGTCAGGTGTCTAAATGAGTAGTGACGCTTGTTTAAGATTTGGTATTAGGAAAGAAATTGGGTTCTTTAAATTTACTTTCTGAATTTTGAGCCATTTACTGCTCATGTTTTCAAAGTTCTGCTCACAACTCAGTTGTCCATTTCTGAAAGATTCTCACATCACCACAGCAGCTAACTTTCCTACAGATAAGCCATGCTAAAGCAGCAGGGTGAACATACTGACTGTGCTTTACAGAAACCACAGAAAGAAACAACAGATAGACTGCCAAATTTTGGTATTTCTCTTCTTCCTGTGAATTTCTTTCACGTGGGGATTGCTGGTTTGAACCAAATGTGTCTATTCTCTCACAAGTGATCTATCCCACTTCAGCAGGAAGTGAAAGGGAAAAGCTGTCACCAGCTCATGATGTCATGGGGAAAAATGGATTGCTCTAGCTCCCGAACAAGTTATGTAGGAATGACAACAGAACTTATGTTTTTAACCTAGATAAAAGGAGGATGGGGGCCGATCTGACTGCAGTCTTGCACTCCGTAAAACAAGTTAGCGTGAAGACAGAGCCAAACTCTTCTCAGAGGGATGCAGCAAGAGAACCAGGCAATGGTGACATGTTGCAACAAAGTTAATTCTGAAAGCGGAAACGTTTTCACAATGACAGTACTCAAGCACTGGAACAAGTTGACCCAAGGGGTTGTGGCTCTCTGTCCTTGGAGATGTTCAAAACTTGACTGGACGTGTCCCTGAGCAAACTGCTTTGGCTCCAGAGTTAGCCCTACTCTGAGCAGAAGGTTGGATCAGATGAGCTCCAGGGGTGCCTTCCAACCGGTGCTCTCCACAGCTCTGACAGGCACAACACAACTCGGCACGCAGCCCACATGCACAGCATGAACAGCAACACAGTCAACAGATAGACCCAGTGACGAGCACTTAGCCAAGCAGCTTACATCAGAACCTTGGTGCATGAGCTTTCCTTTGTGATGCATAGCTTTTCTCCACACCCTTCTGCTCCCACAGTACAAAGTCTTGCTCGGACCACCCTCTACTATCGTTTCACGTACTTGTACACACTTTGGATTTCTGCTTCTCAGCATATGATGCCTGACTACTTCAGGATTTTTTTGAAGTCTCCCAGGGAATCACCTGGGAGGGCATTCAGCAGGTGGTATTCATTTTCCCTTCAAACCAAAACCTAGTAGTGATGGTTTCCACCTGGACCCGAAAAAGAGGAAATCTTTGGGATGTGATGGTAATGAGAACCTGCAGCAGACATAAAAGACCTATAAAAACTGCAATTAATCTGAAAACTATTTACTCTCCCACTGCTTACACCCTACTATTAGTCCACAGGCATTAACATGTCCTGTTAATCACAGAGTTATTGTCTTCACTTACATTTAATGTTGAAGTTTGCTGGTTTTATTTCAGACCTGATGAATAGATGCGACAGTGGATCAGGTGCCAGCACACTGCACTGATACCCCGTTCTTGCGGGAAGTGTATGGTAAGCACTGTCTCGTGAGAGGCTGCCTTCCCAGCAGTTACCCACCTCTCCAGAGAGACAAGCATACACCTTATACTTAGCAGCACAACTAAGGCTGGGTTTGGCTGTGGAGGCATATGACCACTTTGCTGCTTGGATCTAGAATTTTCTCTTCCAGCCTTAACCTAAACCAGCCCGATTCAAGGACATCCCTGAATTCTGGTCTCAAACAGAAGAATTGGGCTTTGCATCCAATTGTTCATGTGCTACTATTCAAAATATCATTATACTGCTATTTTCAGCCTCCCATTGTTTCTTTAACACGATAGATGCAACAAATTCTCCTTATCCTAATCCTCTATCAGCTTAATTCAAAATGGATTTTAAGTGTGCCGAGAGGCAATTCTTACAACTGAGATAAGATCTTCAGAAAATCATGAGAACTAGCTTCTGAATGTATAAAAAGAGTATTTGACTCTTACCATTTTTAGAAGACCGACCTCTGAAACACACTTTCCCTTTAAAGTCATTGTCCTGGCACTATTTTAGGTCTTTGGTTTTTGTTTCCCCCCTCATCTGTCTATAAACATTAGCGAGACAAACTTCACCCAGCCTATCTTTTGTCTGGCAAGCACTATTCGTGGGTCGATTCAAAAGACATGGGCTTCAGCTGAATTAACAAGTAGACACACTATTGTTACACTCCAATGTTATTTTCACCCACTGCATGGTAGATCCGGTGGGAATTATGAAGAATGGCTTAAAAAGTGAGACTGGACATGCAGCCGCTCCGTTCCGAACAACGGCGTTCCGCTTGCCTTGTAGCTACTTCTGCTTGAAAAGAGTCTCTCTAAGTTTTCTAATAGCGATTTTAATTTCCAGGTTTAATGCAAGAACTTTAAACCACTTTGATCAGAAGGTTCACCAAAAAATACCTTCAGCATCTTTCCAAGAGCAAAGATGAACGAACCGTTATTCCTTTAGTAGTCATTTGTGACCACTTGTTAGACTTACTAAACTGAACATTTACTACGTCTTTGTGCTTTTGGAGAAGCCAATTTCCAACCTAGCTGTGGGTTGCTCTAGCCACTGTACTTAAATGGCCTGTTTTCCTGTCCTAATTTCCCTTTCTCAATCTGCAATGCTCCACTTCACTAAAAGATAAATAAATAAATAAAAATATCAGACAGTTTTGTACACTTTTTCTTCTCTGCAGAGAAGAATCTCCAATCCAAACAACACAAGCAAGTTTATTCTGTACGCCAGAGTGGTGTCTCTCTCACGTCTGGCTTGTAACGATCATCAACATGAAACACCACCACACCACCTTGTGTGGGTGCCCATAAGACAGCACAGATCACTGCAACAGCTACACCTATCCACGCCACTCCTCACTGCCTGGTGCCAGAACCGGCTTCTTTAAGGTTGGGGGTGGAATCGCCCAAGCGCAATAGCACCACTGGGGAACTGATTTTGTTCCAGGAAGCTCATGACTGCGTCCAAACACCATGGCACAGCCAATTCATTACTACACAAGTCAGTAAATAACTGGGCTATGTCCACAGGACATGTGCAATGAGTTCAGCTTTAAAAAAAATAAAAAATAATCTTGACTGTTACTGCTGATAACATTTCAAGTGTATGTTTTGACTCCAAGTATCTACCTGCTGCCTTACTGATGACTAAGGTGAATAACTGACATGACTGAATATCTGAGGCAGTTCAGGTGACTGAGATGACTCAGATTTCCCTTTCCAGTGACACAAGAAATGACTGGACATTGAACCTCTACTTTCCATGGAGAAACACAATTGATCGTAGACAGCATTTTACTTCACAGATTTTATTGACCCTAACACAGATCCTACAGCCATCAAACTTCAGACACACTTACTGGTCCAAGCACAGGAACATGCTTTAACGGTGAACTGCCAAGGTAGGACAAGCCCTTTATTTACTCCAAGTTAAGCCAGCTGAAACCCTGACCCTTTGCGCATATACACTATTCACCTCAACAGTAACATCTAAGTGTCAACTGTACACAATAAATTCTCTGAAAACAAGTTAGACAGGACATAGTTGGTTTATTTTTTAGGGCTGATGCTGTAAGCTTTAAAAACAATCCTATGGGACTTTTTTTTGCATATATAAAAGGAAAATGAGAAATTCCCTAGATGCTGCATCATCACAGCAACAAGAACGAAATTACCAATTTTAACACTGTCATTTGCAGCTTTCCTTTAGTGTCTTAAAGGAAGCAAAAAGACAGATGCTAGACTTCAAAAAAAAACCAACAAAAAACCCCACAACAAAACCCACAAACACAACGGATGAAGTACCAAGACAAATGTAGCCAGAGAAGAAAATTGTGCAAGCTGCATTCCAAGTTTTTTTAACATCCTAATGGAATTAGCACTGGTTTTAAGGTGCCTGATCACCTTGCAGTGGAGTTCATACAATCTATACTAATTTTTCTTCCTACTATCACAAGTATTTTGCTTATACATTTAAGAAGAGAAAGTCAAATTAAAGTCTAACTTTAATAATTACAACTACAGAGATTGCAGGTGGCATTCCTACTCCTGGAAACACCTGGCTTTTTTTTAACCCTGTTTTCTCCTCCCCGATTTTGACATGCATGAGAGACTTTATACAAACAACAGGGGAAGAAAAATGACTTTACAAGAGAAAGAGTGAAATGGAATACTGAAAGTGCTGTCAATGGCTCATTGAAAACCTGGGAAAAATCAAGCGATAAAAATCAATTTCTGCAAACAATGTTTCACTTACAATGTTTTAGACACTATTATAGCAGAGAGTAAGAAAAAAGGTCACCTGTCTTAGTTTTGAGACAATACTTAAAGAGAACTTTGTATATACTTGAGCCTTCACATTTTAAATTTGTGCCTCAGAAGTGACACAGACCTTTAGATTTCTGGCACATAAAAAAATAACATAAACCAGCAGCAGGGATCACAGCCTACAGAAACAGAAGAGATTTGCCTACAAGCTGAGCTTGCATTCAGAGTGTTTCAGCAGAAGGTCCCATGCAGAAAACCTCCTGAACCTGACCCAGCTGATGTGAGCTTTACAGGGAAACGAAGAGCAAACTACCCACACGGCTCTATTTGAAAGTCTTTCAACTAGTAAGAAGCCTGCTGGTATGAAGTCCCAGTAACTCTGTGTTTTCACTCCCCTCTTCCCTTGCAGGAGCATTTGCTTGCATGCTTTTGTGCTGTCTGTAAGTGCACGTCAGCAGCATTACAAGTGCCCAGCATACTCCCCCCCCATTGCAGTTTCCCATGAAAAAACGACTAATTCACAACATTCATAGCTCCTCCTGTTGCCAGCAGTGCCATTGAAAAACACTAAAGAAGGGCAGGAGAACAAAGACTGTGCAAGGAAGCGGAGAATAAGCATCAGAGAAAGCGAGGGAAGAAAAGGGCATATTCTGCTCTCGGTTATGTCTGGCAACTCAGGATTCATGTAACAGATGGGAGTGCAGAATTTGTCCCCTGTACAGACAAAGGGTGAGGAGAAAAATACTTAGTATCCTCACTTGCACCAGCTATTTAAATAATCTTTAAAATAAACAATAAACACTATCTATGCTTTCCCTACAGAGAAGGAAAGATTTCCCTCCACTGCAATACAGGCTTTTTATAACTAACAATTTGTAATTATCCATTTAAAACAATTAAGCCAATTTAGTTCTAGCCAGAACACAAGCTAAGTGCTACAGCCCGACAGCGAAGAGGAGCACAGACATACTCTTGACCACTACCAGGAATTACAGCAGTCAGCACAGCCAACTGCTGTAACAGTGAAAGTATTATTCTAAATGTGAACCATATTATTCTGAGTTTGTACTATAACTTGTCAACAGAACTGGAGGGGAGGGCGGAGAACTAGATCTCAGCTACATTAATTTGTCATAGCACTATTTACTTAATTGAAGCCTCTGATTATTTAGACCAGTTGAACTGTGCCCCTGGGTTTATGGTGCGAGGTGGGTACAAACCAAGTTGCATTTAATCATGGGGTTAGATACCTACCTGAATCTGAAGTAAACCTGCAATAGGTACTTCTCATCCACAAAGGACTGTAGAAGCACCTACGGAAGAAACACCAGCATTAATTAAGAAAGTGGAAGTACATCTTTTAATAATTAATAGTGAAAGAGATCTTCTAGGAAGGGCAGCAGTGGATGATAATATTGAATAATTCAGCACTATAACCAAAGCAACAACAGTACAGTAACTCTATATGTGAACATTTGCAACAAAATCCAACAAAAAACATTTGATATGCTGATGGCTTCTTGCGTTCAGGAAAGGGTATACGCTGAAGATACTCTTTCCTAGCAAGACAGCATCAAACAATTTCTGAAACCAGTCTTCACAACAAAATTAAAAGCAGCTGGTAAAATTGCAGTGAAGCACATGACTTTATACCAGGCTTCTCCTCTGCCAGATTAGGGCTCAAAGGATCAGAAGTGTGGCCCGGCAAAGGCAGTAGCTCCAGTCAGTAAATACGCATTCCCTAAGAGGCCAAATTAGCCACAACATCAAGTCAGTTTAATTAGCAAGGGAAAAAAAAAAAAAAAACACAACGGATTTTTCATTCATTCTGTCACTTCACACAACTCCGGCAGCAGGGATAGTCTGTGTCTGTCAAGTTTAGAAACAAACAAACAAGAAAGCTTTAGCAGCTGTTGAGCATTCAGACTTAATTTGTGGTCACAAATATTGGAGAATTTTAATTTGTTGCCTGGCTAGCAGCTGAGAGGTAGATACACACCACTAAAAAAAGCAACAATTCTTCATTACCGCATGAGAAAAATATGCGCATTATATTTAATTGCAGAATTCTGGCAAAATATCAAAGAGCATGGAAAAAAGATGTTAAAAGAAAAAGATCTAAAGATCTGAGTGACAGAGCAGGAAAGGCAAAGCCTGCTGCTGTTCAGCCTTTGTCTCACTGCTGGCAAGGATTATTAGCCTGCTGTGGCTTCCCTTAGCAGACGGAAGCCAGCCAAATTACATAAACCAAAATGTTTTTGGAATTTCCATCTTAAATTGTTTTGATGACAAGTTCCTATTAAGGCTTGCTGTGAATTCATCAGAAAGTAGATGCAGCTTCCTCTGCTTGCTAGGAACTGACCGTCACAACCTCTGCTCTAGCACCAAAAACCCCAGTGAAGTAAAACTACCGCGCAACGTACCCTTGCAGAGAGCCCAAGGGAGGAACGTTTGTCTCTGTGAGGCCCAGCACAGAGATCAGAAAATACCTCGGACGCCAGCCCTACAACACACGTACGCGCTGAAGTAACTCACAGCTACTAGATGTGCTGTAGTTCTACAGACCACCGCAGCGCAGAGCCCAGCCCACGGCAACCGGAGCGACAGGATTTCCGAGGGCAGCATGAACTGGGACACCACGCAGGCCAAAAACAGTAACAAAACCTTGGCACGGGCTAGCAGGGAATTATCGGCCAGACAGAGGATCCTGTTGGACCACCTGTACGCAGAACTGTTGAACCCTCAAACTCAGGAAATATACAGAAGGAAATATGTAAGAAGAGGTACAGTGGAAATACGACTGTTAATGAAAATTTCAAATACATATATTTTAAAAAGAGAAGTAAATACGGAGATGAATAGCTGGTAAAACTATAACAGTACTCCAAATATTTTAGCACCCTGGCAAAGTAAATCCCTGGATGTTGCCTGGAATCGGCCATCGGCCACAGCTGTGCACCATCACAGAGGGCAGGGAGGGACCTCTCCTTCCCTGACGGACAAAGCGGCCGAGGAGATNCTGTTGGACCACCTGTACGCAAAACTGTTGAACCCTCAAACTAAGGAAATATACAGATGGAAATATGACTGTTAATGAAAATTTTAAATACACATATTTTAAAAAGAGAAGTAAATACAGAGATGAATAGCTGGTAAAACTATAACAGTACTCCAAATATTTTAGCACCCTGGCAAAGTAAATCCCTGGATGTTGCCTGGAATCGGCCATCGGCCACAGCTGTGCACCATCACAGAGGGCAGGGAGGGACCTCTCCTTCCCTGACGGACAAAGCGGCCGAGGAGATGCCCAAACTCCCCCAGCCGCCCCGAGGCAAGGCCCCAGCAAGCTTCCCCCTCCTCAGCCCATCCCGCAAGCAGGGGGCAGAGCACACGGCCAGGGCCAGGCAGCGGGACAGGCGGCACTCCCAGCCCCGGGGGCTGGCGGCCTGGGCCCAGCTGGGGCCAACTCCCCGCAGCCAAACCCCCTTCCACCGCCCCAGGGCCAGCGAAGCCCCAGCAGCCTCCGCAACAACAGAGAAAGGCAAGGGTATGGGACCTACACCGCACCAGTGAACACTGCCCGGGAGGCGAGGCCGGGCCGGGCCCCTGCAGCGGAGCCGGGGTGAGACCCAGCCCCGCGGCGCCCGCAGATAGCGGGTGGCAGGACCGCTCCCAGCCCCCCCCGCGCTCCTCATTTGCATGTCTTTACCTCCGCGACAGGCGGCGGCCAATCAGCGGGCGCGGCGATGGGCGCCGCTCACCTGCTGCGGCCGCGCCCGCTCACTCGCTGGCGGGGGGTGGGGCGGTCGCGTCCTGCTGCGCGGTTGCTCGGCGGCGGC
>VWZZ01002626.1:1298-54661 GCA_013399095.1 Psophia crepitans
GGAGGGGAGGGGAGGGGAGGGGAGAGGAGAGGAGGAGGAGAAAGTGCATGTACTCTAAGAAGTGTAGATAGAATTTTAGGTTTGCATGCTGTATATACACTTCTGTAATTCTTACAGACTGCATACCAGAACTAAAAAGAGGTTGAACAGAATTACACCATGTTGAGTTCAGATTCCAGGGCACCTATATATAATTCATAACTAGCATCTTGTCTTAAAGTAACAACGGAATCCACTTCTTACCCTGAGCCTTTAAATTTTATTTCACAACTGCAATGAAATCACAGAGCATTCTCGTTGACATCTCTGACAGCAAACATACGATTTCACCACTGGGGGCTCTGATGTCTTTCCAGGTGGACATAAGCAAATATTTTACTGTAATTGTGCTTTTACTCAATTGTTGACTTCATCAACATTCAAAAATGTTGTTCTTACCTCCTGAAGGCAGTTGAGAAGAGCCACTTTGCAGGTGTTTTGTACAAATAACTCTCAGATATGATCTTGATGAGAGTAACATTCTTAGAAATGTGTTTTCATAAGTGCTCAAAATATAGGCACATTTATCACATTGGGATACCTACAACCTAGAGCAAGGACATGTTTTTAACAGTGGTCTTAAAGTGACTAACAGTTGAGGCAGGGCCAGAAACAATCCAAAACCTGTGAATTCATTGAAAAAAATAAATTGGCTCTAACAGACAAAACAAATTGATTTCTATTTTGGTGCCTGTGCGATTGGAAGACATTTTTAAACTATTAGTATTATCCTTTGTGCTCCACTTCTTGCCTTGTTGCTGTGGGGTTTTTTTTATCTGTGTCTTCTAGACAACTTGAATATCTCATTTCCAGATTCGTAGAATCATAGAACAGTTTGGGTTCGAAGGGACCACAAGGATCACCTAGTTCCAACCCCCCTGCCATGGGCAGGGACGCCCCACACTAGACCAGTCTGCCCAAAGCAAACCTGGCCTTGAACACTTCCAGGGATGGGACATCCACAGCTTCTCTGGGCAACTTGTTCCAGTGCCTCACCACCCTCACAGTCAAGAATTTCTTCCTAATGTCCAATCTAAATCCCCCCTCTTTTAGTTTAAACCCATTACCCCTTGTCCTGTCATTACACTCCCTAAGAAACAGCCCCTCGCCAGCTTTCCTGTAGGTCCCCTTTAGGTACTGGAAGGCCGCAATTAGGTCTCCCTGAAGCCTTCTCTTCTCCAGGCTGAACAACCCCAACTCTCTCAGCCTGTCCCTGTAGGAGAGGTGCTCCTTGCTTGGCTTCCAGTGCTATTCTTCTACCACTTGGTGTAAGAAGCATAACCTTCTCATTTACATGTGTAAAAGGCAATGCTGTGCTAAGCAGAATTTGTGAGACTTCTCTATGTTGTATCTCAAGAGTCAGCTGAAGACCAGAGAGCAGAGAGTAGTAGATTTGCCCTCCATGCAAACAGCACACTGGGGAGCGCTTTCATTCTAACAAAAAGAAGGGTTTCTGGCCTTCATGGTCATAGGAAAACCTTGAAAAGCTGGATTCAAAAAGAATAAACTTCTGAGTACAAGTGATAAAGACGCTAACAATAACTTTCAAAAGATTCCTACATAATTTGATGTAGTCAGGCTTTTTTCATTACTATGAATGCATGTAAATAATTCATAGAATCACAGAATATCTCAAGTTCGAAGGGACCCATAAGAATCAAATTCCATCAGTATCATGACTAAACGAAAATTAAAGACAGATAAGATCTTGTCCTGCCTATGGTCTCGACCAAACAAAAAGACACCTGTATTTAATATGGTCTTGTACTAGGAACTGAGAAACATTGCATAAGCTTGGGCACACTATATATTGTGTGTGACTATAGGCTTGACATTGTACTAACGTGGATCCATCAGTTTTTGACTACAGAAGGCAGTTTTGAAAGATGTCTACAGTGTCCAGCCATGCTGTCTGTTGAAGGAAGGAACCTGGGAAAAAGAAATTTTGAAACTATGTGGAGCACAAAAGGATGAGATTGTATTTGTCCCTGTACATTGGGTATAGTCTAGATTCTAAACTAACTTGCTTTTTATTTATTTACTTTTTCTTTTTTTCCTTCTATTTTAGGTATGGTTGATTGTGTTTGGTTGAAACCACTGGAACTTGTCATTCCACTTTTTTCATCTTCAGTTTTGCACACCAGCATCCACACATTACATATGTTTAATGTTTATTTAATATTTCAGTAAATCTACTCAATACTAACTAATTGTAACTTTAAAAGGTCTTATGTATTAACAACAAAATTCATGTTATTATGAAAGTAGAAAATTGAAACCAACAACACTTGAAATAAAAACACAGCAGCAAGATGATTGCAAATGTACTACGAATATGATATTAGAATGTCTGAGGATTTATTTTTATTTTTTATTCTGCAGAGTACTATTGCTTCTAGGAAATTCATGTTGTCAATTAGGCTGGCGTTCAGATTCTTTTCTTTCCATTTTTACAAATGTAAACCTCAGATGTAAATAAGCTTTTTTGCTTTTTTGTTTGTTTGGGGGTTTTTATTTCTGAAAAAAAAAAAATTTGGGAAAAAATATTTCAGAAAAAATATTTCTATATGTTCAGTGTCTCTATATATTTCTAACAACTTGGCTAAAGATTGTAGCTACTAGTCTAAGACCAAGCATATATATCTAAGGGATCATGAAACAAAGCACTGTGTCTTTGGCAATTCTGTAAACAAGAAAGTAAAACATGTGATTATGTCTTACTTACATAAAAAAATTACAGTCAATAGAGAAAAAAGATGTTGTTAAAGTTTGAGTCATCTGACCCGTTTTAGACAATTCCTTTAGGATGAGATGAACTTGCCCTAGAAGCGTCTATCTCCTTCTACTGGCAATACCAAAGCCTGAGATTATTAACTTGGATATAAATCCTTTGCATTGAGCAATTGACCATGTCTAAATAAAGGCAATTAATCCTGTTGTAGAAATGTGAATATTTTTGAGATTTTGGGCCTTACTGCCTCTGCACCTCGCTGCAATGCTAATGCAAGCGCTGCTAAGAAAAAGGGAGGTATCTTTTAATAGAGATATGTACAGAAATATTAAATGCAAATTAAGCTGATTTTTTCATCTTTTTTGCTTTATTTTTTTAATTATCTATGTATCCACTTGAGATCTTTAAATATATACTTAAATGTCTTTCAATGCATTTTTTTATACATATGTACTGAAACAATATATATAGTTGCTGAATGGGCAACTACACAGTTTTAGTTTAATAACAGTTATGTGCTTCATCTTCTTGAAAATGAAAGACAATAAAAGATATTTCGATCTTTTCTCTCCTTATGCTTGTCAGTTCACAAGATTTCTTATGATAATTGGATTGATGCAAAATTGTCTGATATGTATAATTTATATTACTTAGGTTTTACTAATTGGTTTCTGATCCTTTGTCATTCTATTCTTGTAATTTAAACAGTTACTGAGTTATGTAACAGTTACCTAAACCAGTGCTTGCAAATTACTCTGTAAACTGAGCTCATTGTTTGGCAATTGTTTAAATGGGTTTTTATCTGTTTCTGGATCTCAGTTTCTCCTTTCTATTTCATCCAGCTATGACTTCTGATTTCTTCTTCCATATGTGCTCCTCAGAGGATATTTTTTTAATTATAAGATATTTATTAATTTTTTTGCATCATAATAAGTACTCAGCAGTCATATAACACAACTACTACAAGCAGTAGTTTTTCTCATTTTTATGTTGTTTACTTCTTCATATAGATCGAGTGACTGTATTTCTGCTTTTTTCCCCCTCTTGTTGATACATATAAACATTTCAAGGCTGAAAGTACTTGTGGAACTCCAAATGGTATGAGCACATTAGAGAAATAATAACTGATCATCTTTTTAGATTGGTGAATATTTGAAGTTGAATGGAAATTATAGTGTTAATTATACAGCATGAAGGACTTCACCCTTAATTTGTGATCATATCAGATGTTACTAACCAAATAGCTGGCACAAATTTTGCCTGCTTGTTGGCCAAACTGTAGTTAGTTTTCCCAGGAGACTGCATCAATGTTCATGACAGGAGAGTAACTTCCATCTGTTAAGGACAAGGTTTTGGCTTCTGATTATGTTCTCCCAGAGCTGTCTTCTCAAATAATTTTACTTGCAAATTATTTGTGTTGATGGAGTGCCTATTCCCCAGACAGGAGTGGGGCTCTCCTGTGCTGCATACACAACATGAAAGGTCTCTAACCCAGGAATTTACAATACAGACTATGGCACAGCTGACAGATTCTCTCAGGACTTGAGAATAGGGAGGGGGTGATCACAATGAGAGTACAAGATCATAGTCACTCAGGTCAAGGTATTTTCATGAGTTTCCTTTTTCTTTTTAATAATATACCCTGAAGGAAGAAAGTGAAGAACTGTTCATTTTAAACTAATGGTTCCACAACTCTGATTCATGGAACACCACAGGCTCCTTATGTTCATTACATTTGACAGGCTTTCAATAATCTTTCTGGTTTTGAGAGTGTACGGTCATTTGCAAGAAATTTTGAATGTTAAAAATTGTCCATGTTCAGAAAAAGTTTTGTGATCACTGGCCTAAACCAGAATTTTTCTTTTTTTTGGGATTAAACATTTCAAGAGGTCAAAGAAGTTCTAAATCAATTTTGGGATTCATTTGCAAGGTTACACAGACTTCGACCATCCTGGTCAGAAACAATGACATAGTTAGAGAAAAAATTCAAAGAAAGATGCTTTGTGTGATGCAGGGCATCTAAATCAGTCAGTGAAGATGCTCAGTGCAAGATGAGATCTACAGGTAAGAAATACCCAGCTTCTCTGGAGTAGGTACAGAAAAAAACAGTCAGTTAAAGCCAGTGACATTCAGGGTTGGTTTTCTAGAGATGAAGAGCAGAAATCAAATAATGTCTGGTAGAAAGATCTGTGGGATAGTATGGACTGGCATGAAGTCTGCCAGGTGTACTGGGTCTGGTTGGGATGGAGTTAATTTTCCTCATAGCAGCCTGTATAGTGCTGTTTTGGGTTGGTGACCCAAACAGCATTGATAAAACACCAGTGTTTTGGCTACAAAAATCCAGCACAAATCCAAAACACAACCCCGTACTGGCTACTATGAAGGAAATTAATTCTCTCTCAGCTGAAACCAGGACACAAATGAACAGTGCTTGCACAGTTGCACACCTTGACTGTTTCCCACACTGCCCCTCACCAGTAGGTTGGAGGTGTGCAAGAGATCGGGAGCGAACACAATCAGGACAAGTGACCCCAACTGACCAAAGGGATATTCCATACCATATGATGTCACACTCAACAATAAGATTTGGGTGGGAGTTTCTCCAAAGTAGCAGTTGCTCAGACACTGACTGGACATCAGTTTACTGATGATGAGTGATTGCTTTTGCATCACTTCTTTCTTTTTCTATTTTTTCTTCACTTATTAAACTCTCTCTGTCTTGGTTTGGTTTGGTTTGATTTGGTTTGGTTTGGTTTTTCTTGCTTTTGATCTTTCAATTCTCTCTTTCATCCCCCTGGGGAAAAGTGAGTGAACAACCGGTTGGGGGCTTACCTGCCAGCCAGGTAAGCCAACCAAACCGAAAGATAACCTCTGTTCATATAAAGTGGTGAAATGGGTTTATATTGAGTCATTCCTTTGTGATGCAGGACCGTGGTGGTCTTGATCTACGTAAGGAGTCTTAAAGCTAATTTCAGTGAACCATTAAACATGTCTTCATACTCTGGCAAAAGCCTATGGTTTTGTGTTCTGTAGGGATAATATGTCTCTGCGAGCTGAATTCTGATTTACTCTGTACTGAGTAACTGTCCTAACTCCTTGTCCTGGTTTCAGCTGAGAGAGAGTTAATTTTCTTCACAGCAGCCAGTACGGGGCTGTGTTTTGGGTTTGTGCTGGAAGCAGCGCTGATAGTGCAGAGATGGTTTTGCTGTTGCTGAGCGATGCTCACACAGAGCCAAGGCCTTTGCTGCTTCTCGCACCGCCCCGCCGGCGGGATGGCTGGGGGTGTGCGGGGAGTTGGGAGGGGACAGACAGGGCAGCTGACCCCAACTGACCAAAGGGATATTCCATAACTTATGACATCATGCTTGGTTTGTAAGGGGCTTGGGGGAAGAGGAAGGGCGGGCAGCGGCGTTCAGAGTGATGGCGTTTGTCTTCCCAAGTAACCATTACACGTGACAGAGCCCTGCTGTCCTGGGGATGGCTGAACCCCTGCCTGCCGTGGGGAGTGGGGAATGAATTCCTTGTTTTGCTTTGCTTGTGCACGCGGCTTTTGCTTCACTGATTAAACTCTTGTATCTGAACCCACAAGTTTTCTCACTTTCACTCTTCTGATTCTCTCCCCCTTTCCGATGAGGGGACTGAGTGAGTGTCTGCGTGGTGCCCAGCCAGCGGCTGGAGTAAAACCATGACACTCCTAAGCACTGGAATGAAAGGAAGCCACCACACCCTGTGACTCCAAAGACAGGGCACTGGCTAGGATGCTGGCAGAGCATGTCCAGGCTGCTGCCGTTCCACTGCAGTCAGCACCTGGAATTAGCTGGATTAAAGCTATTGGAGATATGTCTTTGCGTGCAGCGGTTACACTTCCAGGAACAGTGTAACTAAGTTCTTAGGTACACACATCTTCCTACTATAAGTGTTTACATTGAAATCAAGAAGTCAAACAGATCAGTAAAGTTAAACAGATGTGCAAATGTCTGCAGGACAAAAGTCTTTGTGACAAATATATGTAATTTCATCTCCTGTTAATACCTTGACAGATCACACTGGGGACTTGTAGGTTGCCCTCCAACCCTCCAGATCTGTAAGAAATTGCTAAATAGATGTGTCTTGGTACTTTGCTAATGGGAGATGATAAAACACAATAGCAGTATTCTTCACATGGTGTCAGACAATACTATGTAATTAGAAAAGCAGTCATGGCTTCTACAAATAGGATGATTATGCAGTATTGGCTGTCCTGCTTTCTTTTGATATTTCTTGAAAATTCAAGTAATTTTATCCATGATTGCTGCAGGAAGATTTAATGTAATTAACTTTGTGGTTTTTATGAACTTTCAGATGTAACATGTTTACTTTTGGTGATGCTAACATTAAGAAACGCAGTTAATGCTTTTGACAAGTATCGATAAACATAAATTTAGAAATCACTCTTTCAGATAACTAAAAAAACATAATTAGGCGTTGATTCTGCAGTGTTCTGAAGTCAATAACTCTAACAATGAAAGGAGAATTTAGCTTGACATTTGTACAAAAAATATGTTTGGCTGTATCATTCATCCTTTCTCAGCCATCTTTGTTCTTATAATTAGAAATTCTGTTTCAAATTTCCAATAACAAAAATCTACCTAGAAAAACTTGCTAGTAATTCCAGGAGAACAACTATTTGGAAGGTTATAAATGTGGCCTTTTGGGTACCATCAACTTTCTTCGTATGGTGATTTGTAATATTAGCTCACTTCACAACCCAGAAAGAAAATAGAAACACTGACAGCTGACAAAACCTGTTTAAGCCAGTATTGAATTCATCAACTCATAACAAAAAAGAAAATAATAATCCTAAATGCACTACTTTAACTGAAAGCTATGCAAATAAGTGCATCTGACATCCTTTAAAAAACATAGAAGAAAGGTACCCATGAAGGTGATTCTTACAGAGAAATTCTCTGAAATACAATGGAATTTGAAAAACTTTTGTAGACCTGTTAACAACTTAGAGGAAAAAAAGAATTTTTTTCACTGTATTATATAGGATGATTAAAAAATACTAGGACAAGTATCTCATTTTCTGAACTTTTTGTGTGTGTGTGCGAGAGACCTTAGGAATCTCTATTTTTTTAATTAATTTTGTATGTATTCAATTTTTTGGACAAAACTGAGCTCATACTGTACCCACCAAGTATCTGGAAAGACATTGTGGTGATGCCATGGTGCTGTGAGGGCTGGCAGCTCTACAGTGCTGAGGGGCTCCCTAGGTCCCTGACCTAGGCACTGTCAGTGGCCCCTCAGCTTGGCTGGGAGGGACTGTGACTCCTCAGAAAAGTGTAGAACAGTGGAAATTATCCCATTTTGCAGAGGAAGTTAGAATCTTCTTCTGTATAAATTGAAATAGATATGTAATGTAAGCTCATAAATTTAAGTTCCTTTAAAAGAGAACATTAATATATTTACGTTAGTGCAATTGTATGTGAAGCTCATAACTCTGTAGTGTTTAGATAAACCACTGGCATCTTTTAACCCAAGAAGAGAAATTGATATATGTGTTGAACTAGCTGTGCTTGAAGAAGGGAGAAGAGCTTCAAGTGGTCACAAAACCTGGACCAGATTTAAGGCCACACTGAGTTTTCATTTTACTACCAGTATGAAATGTACTTGATAAACCCTCTCAAACTACATGTCAGTATATATGTATAAAGTTGCGTGTTTATTTGTAGGATCAGAACCTTGCATCCTACCATTCATAAATATGTCTGCATAAAAAATGTTTTTCTAGAAAGTTATTAGTCTCTAGAAACTTCTTAGTTTTCTGGAAACTTATTATCACAGAAATGGGCATAAGTGCATAGATGAACAACAAAAAGCTTCTCTATCAGTTAGAAATTATTAATAAGAGACCTCTGAAACACTAGGAATATATTTTTCAGATTTCTTACGGCTAACATGGATGACATTCCATGGGTTACATAGTGTGGCATGGTAGTGCTTATAAGGTTCGATTACTTCAGGAACACCAGTAAAACTTCTTTAGAATTTAAAATATACATCCCAAGAGTGTTTGTTTTTTTTTCTGAAGTAATAATGCCTTCTTAGTAATTTGATAGAATTATTAATATGAAGTAATATTTAAATTAAGCAATAGATTAGTCTCTTTAAATCAATTAATCTATTTTGCAATAAAGCAAATAATTAGGTTGAGAACACACAGTTTATTTATTCTTGAAATTAAAACCTGTCACTATAAAGAAATGAGCAAGTGTTATTAAAAACTTTCAGCTGTGAGCTAATCAGTGTTTAACTGGCTGTAGAGCAGCAGTGCAATCTGCATGGCAATCTGTTACTGAACATGGTGCTATTAAAAAAAAGTCAGTTAAACATGAAATGCTACAGAGAACTGCAATTATGAAAGTTAAATCAGAGCCATGCTATTCTAAAGAGTAATCTTTTAAAAAGATATAATTCTAAGGGACTGCATATTGCACAGCAAATATCTGTGATCTGCAAAAGGCTACAAAGTAAACATTTAAATAAATGTTTAAGTGAGCAGTTACACTCAATGTGAACATTTTTTCCCTCTGGATTTGTATTTCAAGGATGACCTCTGCGTGTATTGTTTGGCCTATAATCAGGGCTAAATTCCTGAAGCAGACTTTTTTTGCAGTGTGGGACTTTCCTTTTTCCCTTGTCTGTTCACAGAAACCTAATACAAAATTAATGCCTTTCTTCCTCTTATCTTTCTGTAGTTTGGTTGTAATGAGCCAGCACATTTAAAAAAAAAATAAAAAATTAGAGGGACCTAACAGATAATAAACAGCATAAATGAAAAGGATTTGTGATCACTAATACCTTGTTTTCATTTGGGTTTTGGATCTATGTTGACATATAAAACATGGTTTCAGTTTATTTGAAAAGGCAATATATTGAATTACTTTTTCTTTTAAGAAACTCCAATAAACTCAAGCCAGCAGATTTTGTTTTATTCTCTAACATACAATAGATATTTTGTCAAATCATTCATTATTTTAATACTTTAGCAGACTGAGAGGGCACAGTGATTTGAAAAAATTCTTCGTAAGTGCTACAGAAATGACTGATAACATTATTTTTGCTTATTAGCAGCACTAGTTATTTAGTGATGCTAAGAAAACAGAGGCATGGGACAAAGTTAACTTTATTTTCATAGGATCCATAATCTATTTTTTTTTTTTTCCTGAATGAGCAGACCAATGATTTCAGTGTGGAAAATGTAGGGACATACTCAAGTTAGTTTTAAGTTAGCTGGCCTAAGAGCAGTATGGACATGACAGCACAGAACTTTGTGTGGACAAGTTACCTGAGCACTGCTCAGTATCCCAAGGATCATTGTCCCATCCTACTCGGTGGGTGTAAGGGAGAGGTAATTTTTAATTCTATGTGCAGTAATCAGGAGTAATGACAATTACTCTAGAGGTTTAAACAAACTACAAATTTACTTAAAACTCATCAGAACTACAAAAGATAGAGGCTTGGCAAAGGTTGTAACAGCACTTAAAACTCAGTGGAATCATGAGAGACAACAACCTAGCAAAACTTGTGACAAGATTATCTTGGTGTGCCAAAAATGAAGTTAAAGACAAAGAGAGAGGAAAAGAAAGAGACAGAAAAATAGATAAGATAAGAGATATCACCATCCTGGGTCTAGCGACGTTCTCTGCTCGTAGTTCTGGTCCTCAGGTGGTGGGCACGCACACCAAAAGCTTGTTTTTTCCCCTTTCTATAACCCAAAGTGCCCGGCCCATAGACGGGGGTTTGTCACCACTGAGCAGTCGCAGTATGAGCTCAGGAATGTTTGAGGAACGAGTCGGTGGGTTATGGGGGTCTCAGGGAGTCTCACTGTCTTCCCCCACTTTGGGGCTGAGTTACGGCCCCTCACAAGGACGTACACACCAGGGGCAGATGGACTTAATCGGGGCTTTTCAGGGACAGAGGAAGGGGCTCACGAGATGGTATCCTGCCTTCTGCAGGCTCTGTCTTTGGTCAAGACATACGTGTGCCGCATTCTCTCATTATCAGTTCATCCCTGCTTGTGTCAAGACGAATGTTTGGGACATTCATTTGTTATTGGAGTCTCACAGTTGTGTTCTTTGGTCTTTCAGCTACTTTAGTATTGTCACCCATACTAGATTATTGAAAGGTGGTTTGCATTTTGACAACAAAAGGTATAATCATGCTTTGACTGCAAAGTAGGTTTACTCTTCACAATCTTGTCCAGTGTACTGTGTACAGCTGCAGTGACCAATCTGTACACAATACAGTGGACAGTATTTTGACCTTGACCAAACAAGGTGGATTGCTTTCGATTTTAAAGCTTAGGACTCCTCCCTTTTTTCTTTCTTTCTTTTTCTCTCTCTCCCCTCCTTTAAAAAGGCTTAACATACAGTGAAGCTGCCATCACATGATGGGAACTTCTGCAGTTTAGTTACACAGCAGACATAACGGCAGTGAAACGACTTTAGGAGAGAGGTCCTGTAATCCAAGAAAGTGTTGCTCACCTCCTGATGAAAAGCTGGGGAATGCTTATATGCAAGTCAGAAATTCAACATATTCTCTGTCAAGGCTGACCACAAATTTAATCTGTGTCCTGGGCTACCATAATAAAAGAATAGATTGGAAAACTTGAACCACAGTGGGACCTTCTAATTTTGTTTAATAGACATTTTCTTGTCAAAGCTGCCAGAACCCAGATGACCCAGAGGAAATATATAGCTCGACTTTGTGCAATAAATATGGGTATTTGAACAGAAATGTTTCCTTTTGGCCTTTTGTATAAAAGCATAAAATGCCAAAACAGCTCGCCTCCTTCCCAAAGAGCCATTGGAGCTTTCATAACCTCCGGAAAAGTTTCTATGTGGCATTCTCCTAGACCTGGGCACTGCCATTACAGAAGTGAATTAATCAAACACAACTGGTGTTTCTCATGGATTTTATGCAACACCGTGCTTGGGATTTCCAACTGCTTGCAGCAGAAGCACATAGCTCTAGCCAATGTTCATTGAGAGTGGCCTTAAGTGAGCAGCAAAGATTGGCAAATTTAAATTGGACCTGATGGATCATGTGCCAAGGGGATGAGTTTCTACAAGCCCAAATACATCATCTGTAGGAAGAGGAAAGGGATTTAAAATTTTTAGTGTGTTTCTCAGTGAGAAAAATTGCTGCGATAACATCAGTTTTGTCATTAGTGTATTTTATCTTCTAAAATAATTTAGAGCTTTCGAAAATACATGTGAAATGGCTGTTTATTTTTTAATATTCAGGCTTGTCCAGGAACATATATTAGATGCGCAAATTTTTAATATGTTAATTGAGCACTTGATAAAGGCTTATGTGGAATATGTCAACTTCATATGAGGTACAGAAATACCTACTTGGCAAAAATACAGCTATGTGTAGTCTGAGGTTGTGCTCCATTTCGCATGCCACTTTGAATCATTGCTAAGCTCGCTGTACAGAAAATGCCAATGATACAAGTACTGAACTGTCATAGGGAATAAAAATAAGAAATATTGTTTTGTGGATTTCATTTTCAGTCACTTGAATTAAGCAATATTTAGAAAAAATGAACTCACTCAAGAATAGTGATAACTAACAGGCTGCTAGACTGCTGATAGAATCCAAGTTTTACGACTTTTAGCAACACACAAAATGTGTAGCTATATTGCACAGTTCCTATGTTCTGTCAGGTCACTTCTCATTCTTTTTGGTTTTATTAGAGTGCTGAACACATTAATCTGACAGTAGGAATAATGCAGCAGTCATTTAGTGATGGTGCCTAGGTATTTATTTTTCGTGAGTAGGATCTAATTTGCCATAAATTCTCGTAATACACTTTTAAATAAAAATAGTGAAGCGGCACTATCTGGGTAGTATCTGAAACACAGAGAGCAAAAATATTATGCAGAAGTCATATGCTATGTTAAGTTTCCCAATCATAAAATAAAGTGATTCAACAACAACCAAAACACAAGTGGCATTTCTTGTCTTGTTCTCGTCTGTTAAAGAAAAAGAAATAAATTCATTTGTAGAGAGAATTGAGCCTAGGATAGGATTGCCACCTTGTTTTCTCAGAAAAGCATGCTTTCTTGTACCTGCAAATTAATATGTGTGATTCCTACCTACAAAAGTCTGAAATAAATTGAGTAATGTATATATTTTTGAATCATTAGCTTGTCCCAAAATGTACATAAAAACTCTGTTGCAAAGCATGTCTTCTCATACCTGTCTTTCTTAAATTTTACAGTAAGTAACAAAATGCTTGCTGTTTTTCTAAATTAATTTTTCTGCTCACCATTTTTCCTTCTCTCTTCACACTGGATTCCCCCAACTACTTCCCTTAATAATATCTCTGGAGGAAGAAGGATAGGAGATGGTTAGCGTTCCAGGGGAAGTCTGCATCCTCTCTTATAGAAGGAATATTTTTGCAGGTAGTCAGCAGATTCTTCTGAAATATGAGATGCTTACTATCTGATGCTGAATTATCCTCACAATATAATAAGTACATTCTTTCAGGCACTTAAATATGGAAGGATTGAAATGTATTCTCCAGCCGATTATTTTAATCCCCTGGGTTACAGGAAGACCAACTGGTTTTGCTTCAGATGTTAACAGGGTGAAGGAAAAAACTGCTCATTTCCAAAATCCCAGACTAATCTTCCAAACACTGAAATATTCCATCTTTACATGTAAGACCACAGCATAAGCAGATTGCATCAATGGACCAAGAAGGACTGAAATACTCTTTGAGGATATTGCAAGGTAAAATCTGTTACTAGGTTGACATGTAGGCTTCTAGCCATGCAGGAGCCCTCTCCTTGAAATCTAGGTTATGAACTGGACAGGAATATGGTGCAAATCAGAAGCTGTGTAATAGCAAATAAAAATTAAAAAACAAACCAACAAATAAAATTTAAAAACTTGAGACATGGGGATACAAAGTGAAAATGGAACTTTGTACTGAATTAGCAACTGCTTTATTCTCTGCTGTCTTCACACATAAACCAGAAAGTTCTGCTATTCATATCACTTATTTCCAAGTTAGTTTTGTAAGTATGTCATTGTATGAGCCTAAATACCATCAGATGTTAGTTACTATACAAATAAAAGGCAATGATTCTATATTTTTGTTTTTGTAATACTTTCAGAATTGCTTCAGAAGGATAATATATGACTTTGTGAGCTGCCTAAATACGTTAAAAACATTTCAGAATTCAACCTATGCTTCTGCAGAATTTAAGACCTCTCTGGATTACATTTATTTGTGAATAACAGAGTAGCTCAGTTTGATCTAGAATGGCTTAATTGAATTCTGGAATTTTTATTCCTGCTTCCAACCTGACATTAGTACTTCCATAAGCTAATTTTCCAGGCCATTCTTCCCTATTTCATTATTTAAATATTTAATGTTCCAAATATAAGTCCCTGGAGGTCTTTGATAAGCAAACTGCACAGACAACCTCACATTCCACTACTTTCATAATGGGGAAGGAAAAAAAAAAAAAGGCAAAATGGAAAACACAGCTCATACACATTCTGTAACCATTTGGTCCCCATTTTTTCTTTACCTCATATTACATATATTCATATAGTCTGCCATGGTCACTCCAGCCTATTTTTCAGTGTCATTGGGAAGCTTACAACCCACCTAACAGTTCCTGGAGAAGATGGACTTTTGGAGACAAGAAGAAATTTGTACACAACTTTTTGGTAAAAGATTTGGAATCTTAATTTTCAGAGGAAATGGGAAGGGGTTGGCCATCATACTTCTGCTAGGATTCAAGCCCATGACACATGCTGGTTCCTTCTACTTAGAAATGCTGCTTGTCTCACCTTTAGTGGATAGCAGGAAAGTTGGTAAGTTGTAGCATCTTGTGAATAGTTCTGCCTAGAACTGGTTTACACTGCACCTTTTTTAATCTCCTAGCATGCATGTTGCATGTTTCCTGTGGTTAAAAAATGTTCTTTTGTTAATGTTTCTGGAGTGATGGGGTATGGTGGACCATAAGTTGATGGCAGAGCAGAGGCAACTGAAGTGTGTTTACTTAGACTATAAAAGGAGGAAGTGTTATCAGGCCCAAGGCAGGGCAATGGTTGTGCTGAGATGCTTCTGCAGAATGCAGAGGCCAGATCTCAGAAGTATAACAAAATTATATTCCTTTCACAACAACAATTTTACAATTTACATGTGCATTATTTTTGGCAGTTTTTCATCAAACAGAATGACTTTGCAGTGTGAGATGGTTCATGAACAGGTTTAGGAATCCAAGTGTCAAGGGTTAGTACTGGTGCATCCCTGGGTGATGGTATAATCGTTCCTTTCATGTCCCAGACAATAACCATTGTGTCACACATCCTTATCATCACAGAAAGTGGAGCAAGCTAATCTAGAAACCAAGGATGTCATGCACAACCCAGACAGCAGTGGACTGCCTGTTACAATCCATGGCTGAGATTAGTTCTCTCTCTATTGCTGCTTTTTGCACAAAATATGAGCCCTTTCCCACCAATCATTACTTTGTCCAGATATCCAGATCATACATTGCATCTTCTACTCATCCTTAATCATCCACTAAAAGTTCTGAGGTTTTACCAGTCCCTAACCCTAGTTTGAATATTTTCAGTGTGTCGTCTTATATGCTGTCCTGGTTTTGGCTAGGATAGAGTTAATTTTCAGAAGGAACCAGGCCAGGTGAGCTGAGATGGTCGGGGCTATTCCATACCATGTACCATCATTCTCCCCCTAGCTGGGGAGGGGTGGGTTGACGCTGCTCAGGGACTGCTGGGTTTGGGCTGAGCATCTGGTCCTTGGTCGGTCACTGGATCAATAAATTGCTCGCTTTGCTATCACTTTTGTTTACATCCCATTAGAAAGTACTGCTGCTGTTGTTTCCCTCTTCCTTTGCAGTCCCATTAAATGGTCCTTATCTCAACTCGAGGAAGCTGCCCCTGTGTTTTCCCCATCCTCTTCTTCATCCTGTCAACGGCGGGAGTGAGCAAGCAGCTGTGTGGGGCTCAGCCGCCAGCTGAGGCTGAACCACGACATATGCAGATCTCAAGGATAGGAAATTCTGTTTCCAGTGTGGGGAAATTTCGGTTTTATTATGGTACATGATAGTGTGAACAATCTGTGGACTGGGCTGAATCCATCTGTTTTTACAGCATGTACTTTTATTTGTTGTAATAGCTGTGGTAGTATGATGCAGAGGAATCAAATAGTGGGTCTGCTTTTCAAGGCAAATTTTAGCCTCGAAAGCTGAAGGCTGATTGCCTGAAGGAGCTCCCCATGAACATCTCACAATGCAATAGGAGTGGCTTTTTACAAGGCAATGGGAGATGACCAGTGAAGAACAGGCAGCAATGCAATCTAGAATATGTGCTGGGCCATTTATGGGAGCACTCAACAAAATCAGTGCCTTGGGTGCTGGAATAAATTCAAGACATATTGCAAAAATATGTTTACATGCCATTGACCAGTTCAAATTTCTTCTGTCTGGTTATATACCGATGCATATGACCTTAGTGAATCTAGAGGAAGAGGAAGCTTTCTTTTAGTCTCCAAATACACCTTATATTTGATATACTTTCTGTGGTCAAGGCTAGGAGACTCCTCTAAGCTTTCTGAGCTTTATGCAAAAGTAGTTTTGGAGAACTTGCAGAGTGTTCATGTATTCTTTTACTCTTTTTTAAAAGCATTGTGATTTCATACAAAGTTTATGGCAGATAGTAAAGCTGATTATATACCACTCAGATGAATAAGGTTCTGCTACATAAAACTCCTATTTCATACACTTGGAACACAGGGCCTATGAATTCAGAATGATTACTGCTACTTATGAACACTACTGTGGTTGCAGAAAGAACTTTTTTATTATCTACTGCTTTAATGTTTGGAGACCTTCACCCTTCTAGTAAGGTAAAACTAAAGTAATATAAACCTTTCTCTTTAAACTGAGGTGTTTTCTGTAGCAATGTTCATAAATAGCAGAATTGAAAAAGATCACCATCAATTTATTCAAGCCTTAATAATTTCTGATTCCTACATCCGCCTACTGTTGGAAAATGATGACTCACACCTATTTCAGATTCAGCTGAAGCATTTCTATTTTCAAGAATTATTTCACTATGAATTTTTCACTGGGTTCAAAGCATTTTGTTGTTCTCTGATTCTTCACAAGCATCTTTAGCTTAGATAAATTAACATTTTTGTTTAATAATTGTAAATTATGTTGGTTTGTATTAGAATCAAAATACATTCCTTTAAGAGAGAGTATTTTGCAAAATTAGTCACTTTTTCTTTCTCTTTAACTTAACACAGTTTGTAAAGACTGGATTGAATTTTCCATGCTTTGCCTTTTTGACAAAAGAAGATCAAACGACCAATTGTATTAATTTTCAATAATAATCTAGATACAGTATCTGTGTTTATATTTTCTGTTGTTAACTTGATGCAAGTTTAGAGATGTGTAAAAACAAGTATGCTGCAAGGCTACACTTCATTAGCCTGTTTCTCTCATATCTCTTGCATTTTTCTAGCCCTGACACATTCCTAGAGCTCCTTGAATTCAATGAAAATATCATAGTCTTATATATATGCTTTATAGTTAAAGCTTATATTTCTGAGGAATAATTTGTAAGGGTATATCCTATAAATTTTACTGATATGAAACTACTTCCTGATAGAATAGCTTCATAATTCTCCTTCCATCTTCTTGCTGATCCATATGTCTTCTAGAATCGTTTCTGATATTTGGATACAAGAGTTCTTTCAGTCTCTTAACATAAATGGGAATCTAGTCATAAATTACAGCAGATGTAAAGCGACAAGTAGAGCATGTAAAATGGCTGAATTTAGTATTATGTGTTCTGTAGCACACCCTGAGCTAGATATCCGTATATCTCAGTGTCCCATTCATAAATTTGATTTGAATTACAATATTCTTAGAAAATTAGGAAAATAACCTCCATTTTAATTGTATCTGCAAGTTAGTTGGCAGCTTACCTTTACATATCTCCAAGTGCCCAAGCTAATAAGTAAAAGATTGTGTCCCATGTGAAAAGAGTATTTAATATTTATTGTTATGATAGGAAAGTATCTGATTGAAATAGCCATCATTAAAAAAGGAAGGGAAATGCACATAAGAAATCATAATGAGGACAGTTACTTCTAACTGAAATAATTGTCATATGCAAAGGAAGGTTTCTGCAAATGTTGATCTCTGGAGTGTAAACCTTCCTAATACTCAAAGTCTCATTTCCACTAGTGTTTACTTCATAGAGCAAGTAAGCATTCAGGACCTCCTTAAAAACGGCCACTACTGATTTTCTATCAGGATAAAAGAAAGCAGAACCTGATTTCTGAACCTGTTGAATCTCCTGATGAGATTCAACAAGGACAAGTGTAAGGTCTTGCACCTGGGAAGGAAGAATCCCATGTGCCAGTATAGGTTGGGGGCTGACCTGCTGGAGAGCAGCGTAGGGGAAAGGGACCTGGGGGTCCTGGTGGACGGGGGAATGACCATGAGCCGGCAGTGTGCCCTGGTGGCCAGGAGGGCCAATGGCATCCTGGGGTGCATCAGAAGGGCTGTGGTCAGTAGGTCGAGGGAGGTCCTCCTCCCCCTCTACTCTGCATTGGTGAGGCCGCATCTGGAATATTGCGTCCAGTTCTGGGCCCCTCAGCTTAAGAAGGATACGGAGCTGCTAGAGAGAGTCCAGTGCAGAGCCACTAAGATGATTAAGGGAGTGGAACATCTCCCTTATGAGGAAAGGCTGAGGGAGCTGGGTCTCTTTAGCTTGGAGAAGAGGAGGCTGAGGGGTGACCTCATCAATGTTTATAAATATGTTAAGGGTGAGTGTTGGGAAGATGGAGCCAGGCTCTTCTCAGCCTCACTAAGCGATAGGACAAGGGGCAATGGGTGCAAATTGGAGCACAGGAGGTTTCGGGTTAATGTGAGAAAAAACTTTTTTACTGTGAGGGTGACAGAACACTGGAACAGGCTGCCCAGAGAGGTTGTGGAGTCTCCTTCTCTGGAGACATTCAAAACCCGACTGGACGTGTTCCTGAGTGATGTGCTCTAGGTGGCCCTGCCTTGGCAGGGGGGGTTGGACTAGATGATCTTTCGAGGTCCCTTCCAACCCTTGTGATTCTGTGATTCTGTGATTTAAAAAATAAAACAAAACAAAACAAAACAAAACAAAACAAAACAAAAAAACCTGTATGTTGAGATGGTTTCAATTTATTTCTTATAGCATTAGACAGTTTTGTGTTGTTTTGTTTTCAAATAGGATAGGAAGGATTGACTCTCATAACTTCTACACTCAGATCTAAGTTCGAGTAACACTCATCAAGATTTTTGCCTGAACCTCTTATGTCACTATAAGCTGAAAATGTCAGAAGATCATGTTCTCTACTAGGATTTATAACACCTCTGCTATCTTTGGGGACACTCAGTAAAATTGATCCAAATTAATTTGGGGTGTGAATTTAAAATTAATTTGTTATCTGCACTAAATCTTTGTGTGGACACTGATTTAAGATTAAAGTGGTTTTAACTTACTTTTATTAACTCCCTAAATTTCCAAATAAGGGGTTAATGACACTAAATGAACCAGATTTGCCATTCTGATTAACTTTCCTGAATGTTCAAGAAAGAGAAGTGCTCACCAACAGAAACCCTATAAGTAGGAACTGTTTCTTCACAGTATTTCAATTGTTCTGGGTCTGGAAAGAAAAAGATATGAAACACGTGTGTGTTTCACTTAAATGACTGTATTTCAGCTAAGAATGGCCTCAGATTAGGGAAAATCTTATTCCATCCACAGCAATTTTTCCATACATTATTTTATTCTTGTCTATCTGTTCATAACCATATACCCATCCTTGCAGGCTCTGTCTGTCGTGACTTGAATTCAGTAGACTTAAAAAGACTGACAAGAGCAGAATCATTCTCACTTTTCAGGCGGAGCAATTTAAGAGTGAATCATTCAGTTAGCACAGTATCTGAGGAAACACAATTGAAAATCGTATACTGATAGCACTCTTGAATGATCCTGACTCAGGAAGTATTAAAGTTACACTGCATCTGGAAGCTAATTAACAGTTAACTTTCAGTTCTTTTACAGGGTTAGTGAATAGTTCATGCTACAAAACCTTCTACCTTTGATTCTAAATGGAGAAAGGTATAAAATAGTGTTTTAATGGTATTTACTTCCAGCACAGAAGCCAAATATCAACCTTATTGTTTTTTTAAAGATAAAAATGGAGGGAGCTTTCAAATTTCAGCTGAGTTATATCTCCTTTTTGCAGACCTTTGTAAAGCAAATCACTTATTCACACACCGTGTTGTCAGCTACTGAGCTGCCACCTGAAGTATTCCGTGACACATGCAGAACTTTATTTTCAATTTTTTCAACTGTGGTTCTGTTCTATAATTTTTTTATTATTATTACTTTTTCTTCATATACTAGGTTGAGGCAAAGATAAGGTTCTCCTGCAGGTTTTAGTTTTGTAAACCTTTTGGGAATTATCTCCTTGGAAACATCAGATTTTGTACCATGAACTGCCACGCAAATAAAAAATAATTTTGTAGCATCAAAAAAATCCCTTAAATTTAACTGTTCTTTTAGAAAGCCTAAGTTTTAAATGTATTTTACTTGCAAAGGGAAATAACATGTTACATTGTTTGATTTCATTATCTTAATATAATGTGGACTGTCTTATGTCCAGCTGAGCTAGATGCCACCTTTGGAAATCAATGTTTTATTCACTTGACCTTGTTTATTTTATTTTATTTTTAATAAGACATAAAAGTCTCTTGCAAGGTGTTGACTCAGTGCAATTATACCGAAGTTGAGGTTGTTCAACCAATTTTGAAGAGGAACTGGGAATCACAGGGAAAAATTCTTGTGTCATTGCAGAAGTTCCACACCTGCTCATCTGTCAGGTGATGCTCTGCAGAAATCTGTGTGCCTGAATGTGTGTGTCTTCTACCTCGTAATAGTGATGAGAGCATATCAGGCTGTAGCAGTATGGAGATCAACACAGAAGTTAAAACTTACTGGAGAAACTGGGTAGATATTCCATCATTAATCTGTGTCAGGCTTTGTGGATAGTTTTCTACTATCACCAGTTAAAAGCTACTGCAGGTTTGCGTGCATGAATATAGTTGCTTGTATGACTAGCCCAGACAGAAGTTTGGAAAAGCCACTTAATGCTGGCTAAAGCTGAAAGAATTAAGGAAATATGGAACAGGCTAACAAAATCTAAAAGTTGATACACTTTATTAACACTGCCCCCATGTTTGCAGCTACTTATTTACAGTCTTTCACAAATGACTTTCATAAATATAGATTTAAATGATAGTGTAGTGATTGAATCCAGTAATACATCAGTGTATTCATGTATAATCACCAGTGTATTCATGGATAAAGACAGGAGAAAATGGAAATGAATGGAATAAAAAAAAAGGCACATAAAAATTTGCTACTTTAAAAAAATATATTAAAATTTAACGTCTTTTCTAGATGATTCCAGGTGTCATATAATTTCATAAAGTATCTCCCTGTGTAGCACACTGTGTAATATTCTTGCTTAATGAAATTCTGAAACCAGCACAAATATCTTCAAATGTAAATCAAATTTATGTATTTGGAAAGTATCAGTTTATAATTTGAATATTTAAATTAAAAAAAAAAACAACAAACAAAACCCACGAAACACAACAAGTCTTGTAAATGTTACTTACATACAAATAGGAATCAAACTTGCTACTGTGTCAGAGAAATTGAAACATCACTCCTGCCAGACACTGTCTGCAAACAGCTAGTCAGTTGGCTTAAGTAAGCAAGGTACTTTTCAACAGACACACTACTGCTGCAAACTGACAAGACAAGTAAAGTAAAATAAAACCTCATCTAAAATACTACTGTTAAGCTAAACTTTTGATTTTGAGTAGGTCTCTATAGTTTCTGGTTTTTATCAAATGCTTCCTTTATCACCTCCTCCTCATAGTTGTATATATACACTGAAAAGTTCTCAAATTTTTAGCAGAAACTTTACAAAATTTTTCAGCAATTCTGTTGGAAATAATTGTAATTATATAGTGTTCGTTTTGCTGCTAGTGCATCAGGCCTAGGTGATTTTGTAACTAATTTCTGTCGTCACTAGACTTCCCACCGAAATAATCGCCAGTTATCAGATCTACTGAAGAGAGAGAGACAGGGAGGAAGGGAAAGAGACGGCAGAGAAATATTAATAATTTGACAGGAAAAAGTCTGAGACATGGCTGAGAAACTTTTCTATTTTTGCTGCTTTCTTTGTCTATTACTTTTTTCTTCTTCTTACCTATCGGCTTAATTTTATGAGACTGAGGACAAATGCTAATGAATCTATAATTGGCCTAAACCCCAGAAGATTACTTTGGGGAATTTGTATTTCAAATGCAGGAGTTAAATTTTTGCAGATAATTAGGAGGTCAGTTAAAGTAAATAAATTCCTGCTGCTGGCAGGCATATATAGTCAAATACAACCTTATTTTTACTCCTACATACAGCTATTTCAAAATTATTTGTTAAAAGGCTGAGACTTAAAAACAGAGTGTGTATAAAGGAGGAAATTTAGTTATGCTCAGTAATGATTTTTTAAAAACTAATTAGTTATATAAATCATCTTGGGTTTTGCTTTTGTTATATGTGTACATACTTTTATTGGGGAAAATTTTGGACATCTCAAATCTTCAATTTCTCCAACTAGTGCTGGCACAGAAGAAAAGATAGAAGCCTACCCAGTTGATATAATACAAAAATAACTTGCTTTCATAAGGTTGCCATTACATAATACTGCCTCCCCTCCAATTTAAATTTAGGATGCTCTAGAAAGGAAAGATACTTTCAAAAACTCCTCTCCAGGATTCAGCCTCTTTAAGGGTCAGAGATGTAGTGGGAGGGCCAGGAATGAATACAACTTATTTCAAACAACTCTACTTCAATCACAACTCATTACAAAATGAAGATTAATATGGGACTTAAAAAAAAAGTCTTGTCTATCCCAACAGTTGAGTATGGACACAAACTCACTTGAAAGAATTCCAAACCCACATGTTTCTCTCTCCCTATTTCTATCGCATCCTCCAGCCCTTGTCAAATGTGTCCAGCTTGGAGTCTTATTTCTGAGGTGTGGCTATGGAGACTATCAAAGTGGAAACTTTCTAGGAATAAGTTTGTGCTTGATACTTCTCTGTCCTTTGAAATCCCAGTCACAAGTCATGAGTCCCCTGCTCAGTTTAGCGTGGATGTAGCAGCATGAAGGAACTGGGAATGCAGCATGAGGGGTTGAGGTTACTGCAGAGGCTCTGAAATGGAAGTCAAGGGGAGTGTTAACACATCCACTATGGCCATAGCCACAAACTACCAGATTTCCTGCTGTGGAAGCAAAAGCATGCGCAATAAGTTTCCATGTGGATTCCTATTGCTCTCCATTTCTAGCAGCAGCTGCAAAGTGGCATTTCTCGGCTAGAAAAATTCACATAAGGTAGCGGAATATACTATTTCTGCAAGTTCGCAATGATCACGCAGAATTTCTGTGTGAAGAAGTGGAACCATCTAACCAAAAAGCTTGCACAGATCTTCCAATGTCAGTGTCAGGGGACGTCACTGATGAAGGAATGTATAGCCATCCCAGGGTCGAGAGTCACAAGCTCAGACTGCTACTAGACCATAGCTATCCAGTTTGCTACAGGCAAGCCAACTGTTGGGATAGTGCTACTGGAAATTTATGTTGCCATTCTGACTGAGATGTGCCTGCTAAGCTATGAGCTTTTAAAATCTGAGATGTGTTTGAAGGAGCAGATGGCTCCTGGTTCTGTTCTCTGTGGTAGAACCTCAATGGACTTGCAGTCTGTACTCCTAAACAAAGAGCTACCCTCCACGCACAGCATTTCCTGATTCAGCAGGACCTGGGCAACTACAGAGGAAGGTTCACAGCAATCAGAGAAGAAAGGGTTAAACTGTCCAACTGTGTATCTTTGAATGCCCTTGAGTTGTTTCAACTTTTTTTTTTATTTTTTACCATTCTCTCGTGATCAAGATGGAATGATAAATTTTACAAGCCTGAGGTTTTGGTGCTTCCGAGTGCAGGGAGATGTGGAGGCAGAGGGAGAGAGCTGTTTGGAATGGAAATACAAAGATAATATTATTTTTATTAAACAAAACTCTTTTCTAACAGATTGATGTAATGGGTCGAGTAGCAGAGGTTCAGAAAGCCATGTTTACTAGAATGACATTAGCTTCTGCTATCAATGTTCTTAGTTGGAATTTGGCAAGAATAAGGGGATAAAGAAGAAACAAGGAATTCAATAACAGTAATCTTCTAGGAAACAGATAAACAAAACATAGGAGGAAGAGAAAAGTAATTGCTACTTACGAGATTCTTGTAAGTTAGATTTCACAGTTTCTGTGAAAATGTGTCTACTACAGTGTCTACTGTGTCTACTGTAGACAATTACGCCAAATCTGGAACATGTTAATACTAATCAACCAGATAGTCTTTTCAACATTTAAGAACGATAAATGTGAAAACTTACTTTGTAATTATTGTACCTTTAACTATTTTTTAGCTTTAAAAAAAAAAAATTGCTAGAAAAAAGGACAGAAAGTGAAATGAGGAATTCACCATACATATAAACAAATTTTATAAGATTTTTTCCGTAATCTGAGTCATTATCCAATCACAGATTAGTCTTGCATAGTCTTTCTCATTGGTGCTATCTGTGGACACTTGTTAGGTGAGCATTTTCATGGCAAAATGGTCTGGTTCCTTCTAGACCTAATCCTGTAGTCCTGGTTAGCAGTCTGATATGAGTGACACCTCATCAGCTCAGAATTAAATGCAGTAGATACATGATGCTGGAAATATCAATGGTCTGCTGCTGGCATGCTTTAGCCATATGATTATGATGAGCTACTCAGTCAAAGGTAGTTATATTTGAGGGTTCTCAGCACCTCGCTAAGATGGATCATTAGACTACAGATGAAAACCCAGTTTATTTTACTGGGAAGGAGTACAGATGTGATTTTATTTTCACATGATTTGGCACTTAACAGAACTTCAGGCTGAACCTGTATTTCTACTGTGTCCAACTAAAGTATCTTTATTTGATACCTTAGCCACTGAACTGCTAAACCTTCCATGTAGTTCTACAGAAACTCTTCCTGTGGCCACATCCACTGACAAAGGGTAGCAGATCAAACCTTTATTTTACATCAAAGTACATCAAATACATAAGGGAGAACTCTGTGGGATGGGAAGCTATTCTTCCCGCTGTCCTCTATATATGTAGGCAGAAAATACTATAACATCTCTACAACATTTTATAACATTTTCCACCCTTCCTTTTTTAAGAATAGCAGAAACCAGTAGAAATGGTTTTCTAAATTACTTTTTTTCTTTTTTTTCTTTTTTTTTTTTTTAACCCTAGTTAAAATATAGATTAAAGAAAGCTATAGATAAATATGTCAGCTTTGGAGAACTGAAGAGAAGTCTGCAGGCATAGGAAGCAATTGAGAAAAGACAAGTCAGGCACAATTAAATAATGAAACCTTATAGTTAACTTGATATGCTAGCTCACCTCTAGAGGATGCCAAATTTACTCAGATATTTTCAAGCCTGAGGCATACGGCACACAGGCAATCTTGCAGTTGTAGTTTGAAGGGAGTTGGGCACCTGGAGATTACTTGGTGTCAGGAGAGAAATCATACTGAATGTCTTTCTGCCACAGTGAATTTTATAAATTAAAAATGTGTGCCTTGGGCTTACTCTTTTCAGACTGTAAAAAATAAACTTTCCAAGTTGGTTAATTTTAAGTTATTACTTTGGATTCCTTTGGATGCGTGTTTTCATTCTATCCCCTTGACTTCATCAAAAATACTTGGTATAGTCATATTTTACCCAGTGATTATAATCATGACAGAATAGCAGTTGTACCTGAGGTGCAGTAGTAGCAATACAAAAATAAGAGACAATGGAAATGAAATAGCTTTAAGGAATGTCAGTTTTTTAGTATGCAAACAGACTCCATAAACAATCACTTGTTGTAAAATGTATGAATTACTAAGAGAAAAGCACTGTTGAAGTTGATCCCCAACAGTAGAATCTTTTCTAAAACAGTTTTAGTTATGTTGTACAGTTCCATTACGTATTTTAAAATAGCATAAGCCAAGTGTAGTTGTTTTGAAGAAGGCAAGAGAAAAGGAAAACTTTGCTCTCAGGACTTTCACTTGGCAAACTCTTAGGGAAAAAAACCCAAACATTTCCTAAAAGCTTATGCTAAGATCAAAACCTTAAATGTCAGTACATTAAAAAGCAGCTTGATACAGAAGTATTTTATTCTTACCTATGTGCCTTATTGCAGTTCCTAGTATTCCCTCTGCAGTAAGGGATCTTCACTCTTTTCATTCCTCTGTGACATTCAAAAAGAGTTTTTACTCTCACTATCTAAAATAGTGGGAGTGGGGGGAAGTTTTGGATTTTGTTTTTGGGAGGGTTTTTGTTCATTATTGTTTTTTTCTTGTGACATACAAATACTTTTCTTGCATTCTTGTGATATATGTAGAGACAAGAAACCAAGGGTGTTGCACACATTGTACAAACCACTTTTTGTAAAAAATAAATGCAGCAAAGATGAAGAATATATCACTTAGATTTTGTTATGCGGACTTCTTAGACTCTGCTTTAGATATGAACTAGGTAACTATGTTCCTACTGATTATCCAGTAGCTGTCATAGGCTACTGGAGCTTAGCAACCCCCTGTGAGTGGCAATGACTACTGGATCACTGTATCTGTTGTCTGTCTCAGAAACTGCTGGAGGCTTGTCTGATCCAGCAGTTACAGTCACATAGAGTAATGAGATATTGTCTACAAAGTGGCCAGGTATCCCAGTTACTGTCACAATGGGAGCTAGATTTCAAGTCTGTTCCATTGCATCGCACTGGCTGCACAGTGTAGAGGCAAGAGATGACCTTCACTTACTTGGTCTAGTAATCTCCCTTGGTTTAAAATACAGCAGAGGCACAAAGAGTTGACTGCTACCACGTACTGACAAGGTCAGACCTTATGTCTCTGAGTCACAGAGGTGCCAGTCACCCACTAAACTCAGAAATGGGCAGGAGCTGTCAGTCATGGGCTGCATAAGAGTCGTAACAGTGATCAGTTGTGTGAAACATACTTCCATTTTTAGAAGGGGGACTCACAAGCTCCCTCCATGCACAGAAATCTAGATTTCTTAATGAAACTGACACTTCCAAAAGATAATGGACACATAAAAGCAGTGGAAAAATCTACCTCAATAAGTAGATTTAAAAAAAAATTGAACATCTCAAACAAAAAGCTTCAAAGTAAAAGAGGGAGTTAACAATTAGAAAAAAAAAATACTGTTTCCCCACTGCAAGGAACAGAGGGTTCAAGAACCTCAAATTAGCCTTAAAGGAGTGTCAGGTGATGGCTAAAACCACTCCAAATTACTACATGAACAAAAGTTATTGGGTTGTGTTTTTACAACGTCTAGCACAATGAGTTCGTACACATGGATAGTCCCTAGGCATTAACATGATAACCATGATTAATGATATTTATTTATCTCTGAAATTACGTTGGGCTTTCTAAGTTTTTTGGTACAGGAAATCCACTTTTGCCATGATGAACAAAGCCAAATAAACTCTATATTTCTGTTTTCTTTCCAGAGGATTTAGGATCCGTTCTCTCTCTCTCTCTCTCTCCATTATTCAGTGGATTTTGAATGAGGCTGCCTAAGCACTGTCCTGGAAATGATGTTGCTTCTTTGCTTATGGAATAAATAACTCTATAATAGATTCTCTCTCCTGTAAAATTGCAATATAAGAGGGATACTATTCTAAGAAGTACTTAAGACAGAATTGGTGTAGTACTCTTCAAGTTTAGAAAGGGTAAAGAGCTACAGGTCCCTATTGCAGTCTGGTTCCTTCAGACACTGCTAAATTTTGTAGTAAGGTAAAGGCCCTTTTTCTCAAGAAGAGTAGAGTGTTTTTTTATAGCATGACCTAACAGTTGAATATTTCCCAAATTATATGACTTAATAAGAACTAATTAAGATTCAGGTCCATTTTTCCAAAGAGCATACAAAAACAGTTGGAAAAAGGTTTTTTCTTCCACTTTGGCTTACAAGATAAAGACGAAAGACAGGAAAAGGTCTGGGAAACACAGTTATTGCTTTTTTACTGGGGGAGAAGAAAAAAAAAAGAAAAGAAGCAGGGTGAGAAATTAAACAATCAGGAAATAAAATAACTTGCTACAGTCCAATGATAAAGTAAATAACCATAACCGGATCTCAAGTCCAAACTTTGGCTAGAGCAGCATACAGCATAGATCATATCATTTAATATAGATCAGCTAGGAAGATCAAGTAGGAAGACAGAGAACAAATGACAAATAATTTAAGAAAAACATGGGTAATTTGAAGCAAGAAATACTAAGGCAAATAAAATACAGTTTTAAGGACTGTAAATTGTTATTAGCACAGCAAGAACAAAACTGTAGGGATTTAGAGGAGTCTACAGTTTTGCAGATATTGAAAGAGTGGGCTTTTCCTACATATGAAAAGCAAGAGTGTTTTGGGGAAAAAATGGATTAGAGAGAGGATGGTGAAGGCAAAAAATGGAAGGGGTTAATGATGCAAAATGGCCTGACAGATAGAGCATGGACCAAAACACTAAGGAACCAAAGTAAGGGTAACATGATTATGTATGTTTATTTGGTGAACATGAAGCAAAGAAAGAGCCTAAGAGGGAAGATGAAGGAACATGACCTTAACAAAGCAGTTAAGAATAATTTCCATAAGCATGAAAGGTTTAGTATTTTGTACTTGCAACAGAAAATATTCTAAAATCAGTGCAGTATGTTTCCATACTATAATTCTCTAGATTATTTGGCTTGAATATATGATGACTTACTTAATATCTTTGAAAGATGATCCTAGTGTTTTATTTGCCCTTATTTTTGAAAGAAAATTAGAATTAATACTACTATATAACAAATACAGATAGGTGGATTTAAAATTCTCTTTCCAATAAGCACTTCAACAGTGATTCTTTTGGAAGTACCTGTCAAAATACTATCTTCAGTTTCAGGTACTTAAAAAGCTTTTAGTTCTTTGACTGCATCATGCAAAGATGTAATTACAAGACTTAAAACCACTGCTTGGGAATCCAAACTTCAGTATCCAGATATTTTTCTCCTGTTGTTCTTTCAATAACAAGAATTCAACATCACAATAACCTTGTGATAAGCGTTGCTAACCAATAGTAGTTCTGGTCTGTTCTAAAGTAATTTAAATAAAATGGCTGTCTGCCTGCTTCAAAGTTGTAAACATGCTTACTCCTAATTAATCTGTAATTTATCTAAGCAATTATCTAAAATATATTTACACATTGTATTTGTTGAATAAAAATAATAATAAAAACTCTACATTTTTGTTTGGCATATAATACATAGAGTCAGATTCCCTAGTTTAAGTAAAAAAGCGTCTGAAGTGAAGTAAAAGTTAATCATAACTGACATGTAAAATCCTGGAAAAAAAAATTAGTGACCTAATCTCTTAATTAAATAAAAGAATGCAGTGTGGGTTTGAAAATAAGCAAAGACGACAATTATGTCAATGCTTTTCAATGAGGATAGCATCACATTTGACTACTGAAAGCACTAAAGGGGGCCTACAGGAAAGCTGGAGAGGAACTGTTTACCAGGGCGTGTAGTGACAAGACAAGCGGGGAAAGGCTTTAAACTGAGAGAAGGGAGGTTTAGATTGGATACAAGGAAGAAATTCTTTGCTGTGAGGGTGGTGAGACACTGGAACAGGTTGCCCAGAGAAGTTGTGGCTGACCCCTCCCTGGAAGCATTCAAGGCCAGGTTGGATGGGGCTTTGGGCAACCTGGTCTAGTGGAGGGTGTCCCTGTCCATGGCAAAGGGGTTGTAACTAGATGATCTTTGAGTTCTCTTCCAACCAAAACCATTCTGCAATTCTATGTTTCTATGATTTATCCTGGACCTGTAGAAGCTGTAATGCATGTCAGCATTGTCAAGCTGAACAGTTTGCTTGAAGTGGTATAGGAGATATTTAAAAGGTTATATAACATCAATGTCAGTGAAGAAGTGGAAGAAAGTGGCTCCAGGTGCCAGACGTCAGATTCCAGGTGCCAGACCTGAGGAGGACCATACTGGAGCAGGTATCCACACTGCAGCCCATGGAGAACCCCTAGCCACAGCAAGTGGGTGTGCCCTGAAGGAAACTGCAGCCTATGGAGAGCCCATGCAGGAGCAAGGCTTTCTGGCAGGAACTGCGTCCCATTGGAGACCCATACTGAAGTCCTTTGTCCCTGAAGGACTGCACCCTATGGAAAATACCCTTACTAGAACAGTTCTGGAAGAACTGCAGCCCGTGGGAAGGACCCATGTTGGAGTAGTTTGTGGAGGACTATATCCTGTGAAAGGGACCCCACATTGGAGCAGTGAAAGAGTGTGAGAAGGAAGGAGTAGCAGTGATGAAACCTTATGGACTGACTGCATTCCCCAACCTCCTCCCCCAGCTGGCGAAGAGGAGGTGGAAGAGTGATGAATGAAGGAGTGTAGATGAAGCTGAGAAGAAAAGGAAGGTGGAGGGGGAAGGTGATTTTTTAGTTTTGTTTTTTGTTTCTTACTATTCTACTGCATTTTTAAATGGAAATAAATTAAAATTATCTTCTCCAAGTTGAGTCTGTTTTGCCCATGGCAGTAATCATGAGCAATCTCCCTGTCCTTATCTCCAATCACACTCTTTCATCTTATTTTCTCCCTATCTTTTTGAGGAGGGGAAGTGAGAGAGCAGCTGGGCGGGCACCTGGTAGCCAGCCAAGATTAATCACAGCCTGGAAGGAATAAAGCTCCATTATAATAACTCAATTATCAAACACTACGCATGGACAATATGTTGTCCTTCCACTGTGTTTGAGGCTTTCAGATATGAACTTCTTTGCACTCAGATGACTCAATACACACATATATCAAACTTATAATTGTCTATCCACAACTGTGTCTTCATTTTCCTAGACCTCTCTTCCAATACTACTGACACACTTGTTAAAACATTTCAGAAAATGGGTGTGAATTAGCTTTAGGCATTTGGTAAAACTGTTTTTTGCCTTTTTGTTTTCCTCTTTTTTTCTTTTCTTTTTTTTTTTTTTTTTTTAAATTAAAAAACCCNTGTAAATGAACAAACCCTGAAATTTAATAACTGCAATCCAAAATTCGAAAGAAGACATTTTCAAAATGTTGAGAAAGTTTTGGTATTTATTATGTAAAGCTATCTATCAGACAGAATTTAAAGTTTCCACACTGAATCAGACCTAGTGTAGTGGTGTTCACATACAGGGAGTATCAGATAATTCAAAGAGTCTTTAATCACTACCTGTAGTAGTTAGTTATTTTCCCATAAAACATCCTTCTTTTTCTCTAGCAAAGAGGAGTGACATAAGGGAAGAAATACAAGACTGTTAGCATGGACCAAGGAGACATAAGGTTGAAATACAGGAAAAGGTAGAGAAATTTAAACTTCTCTTGATATTCTCAATTTTGCAGGTATGTGGATAATTTAGGTAAATTTTGGATAACGGTGCAATTGTTTGATTCACATTGAATGTTGAGTTGAAATGATTGGTTTCTCCCTAAGTCCTTGGATATTTTCTCACTTATAATGCAGAGAAGAGCCTTTCATGAAGCAGATAAAAATGGAGGCTTCCCTAGATATTACTATAGAAACAGCAACACTATAAGGAGCCTGCACCAAGACTTTCATGTTAATACAATAAAACAACGTATTTAACAATTTAATTATACAATACAAAGAATAGATGAATAATAGCTTAATATAGATATGAAATGGCAAATGTACTACAGCAAAATGGAGTATATGGAAAAGATAATTACTTGCCTAAGGAATAAAAATTTTAAAAATATGAAAAATTGGAAGTGAATACAAAGTAAAATTTAATCCAAAGAAACATTAATAGAAAAATCACCGCTCAGAACACCAAATCTGTCATAATTAACCCAATTTCAACAACTGAATTTAAAGAAGGGCTTGGGCATAGGCAGATGGGAATTTCTGAATGAACAATCCTGGAAAGAAAAATGTTTTCTCAGGATGTCAGATCCCTATTTTATTATCTCAGTTAATAGTCTTGTTTTAATCTAAATTAAGTAAATATACTTTCTAGTAAATTGACATTGAACATTTTCTTCTAAAATTTTGCACCTGAAAAGCCCAAATTCATGTCTTACACTTTGAACAATTCTTGATCATCTAGCTTTCACTTGAATAAACTAATGCTAGAAACACACTTAAATTATCTGCAATATTTATAAATTATGCTATATGCTAATTTACTTCCTACAGTCTTATTGTAGTCTCAAAATAGTTCTTATTTAAAATTCTGTATATTATATGAAACATTTACTACACATAAGACTGTTAAAACTGAACACAGTACTTGAGGTGCAGCCTCACCAGAGCTGAGTACAGGGGGACAATCACTTCCCTGGTCCTGCTGGTCACCCGGTTTCTGATACAAACCAGGATGCAGTTGGCCTTCTTGGCCACCTGGGCACACTGCTGGCTCATATTCAGCCCAGTGTCAACTAACACCCCCAGGTCATTTTCTGCTGGGCAGCTTTCCAACCACTCTTCCCCAAGCCTCTAGTGTTACATGGGGTTGTTGTGACTCAAGTGTAGGACCCAGCACTGAGTATTGTTGAACTTCATACAATTGGCCTTGATCCATTAGTCAAGCCTGTCCAGATCTCTCTGTAGAGCTGCCTTAACCTCAAGTAGATCAACGCTCCCGCCAGACTTGGTGTCATCTGCAAACTTACTGAGGATACACTCAATCCCCTCGTCCAGATCATTGATAAAGATAAAAAAAAGTACTGACCCCAATACTGAGACCTGGGAACACTACTTGTGACTGGCCACCAACTGGGTCTAACTGCATTCACCACAACTCTTTGGGCCCAGCTGCCCAGCCAGTTTTTCACTCGTAAAGCATACGCCTGTGCAAGCCATGAGCAGCCAGTTTCTCCAGGTGAATGCTGTGGGAGATGGTGCCAAAGGCTTTATGAAAGTCCAGGTAGACAACATCCACACCCTTTCCCTCATGCACTGAGTGGGTCACCTTGTCATACAAGGAGATCAGGTTAGTCAAGCAAGACCTACCTTTCATAATCTCATGCTGACTGGGCCTGTTCACCTGATTACCCTGTACGTGCCATGTGATGACACTCAAATCTATCTGCTCCATAACCTTTCCCAGCAGGGAATTCAGACTGACAGGTCTGTAGTTCCCCAGATCCTCATTCCAGTCCTTCTTGTAGATGGGCATCACATTGGCTAACCTCCAGTCAACCGGGACCTCCCTGGTTAGCCAGGACTGCTGATAAATGATGGAAAGTGTCTTGGTGAGCACCTCTGCCAACTCCCCCAGTACTCTTGGATGGATCTCACCTTGTCCCATAGATGTGTGTGTGTGTCTAAGTGTCATAGAAGGTAGCTAACCATTTTTCCTTGGATTATTAGAGCTTCATTCTGCTCCCTGTCCCTGTCTTCCAGTTCAGGATGCTGGGTACCGAGGCAACAACTGGTCTTACTATTTAAGATTGAGGCAAAGAAGGCATTAAGTACCTCAGCCTTTTCCTTATCCTTTTCCACTGTTTCCCCTCTATATCTAATAAAGTTGGGGAGTCTCCCTAGCTGTCTTTTTGCTTCTAATATAATTATAGAAGCAATTTTTTTTTTTTCTTTTATGACAATAGCTGTTCATTTGTCTGCGAATTTTCTCCTGGGAATATGTGATACAGTAATCCTTGGTCACATATGACAGAATAAGACGTGAGTAGTCCATGGAAAGCCAGCAGTGTAGTTGATATAACCATTGACAGCCTGTGAAAAATAAGTATCACTTGAGTCAAGGGACAGGTGGTATTTGAACAACTCAATATTTTTCTCATTAACATTGATCTTCTAAATGAGGCAGTCTAGGGTTTTAACTGCTACCAGAGCAAGCTGCTCAGGAACTGTGTGCAGTGAACTGTGGTTCCCATCATTCATGCAGCAAGTACTCCACTTTCGAAGTCAGAATTGTACCCACACAAGTAAACAACCAATGTTAATATGTACAGAAGCGGGAAGGGTTTGGGGGGTTCTTTATTTGAGTATTATCTTTTTCTAAAGATACATAAGCCTGTCACAGAAAACTAGTGAATTTTTGAACAAGTACCCAGGACTCTACAATACACAACAACTCATTTACAAATTCTTATATGTAATAAAAATAAGATGCAAACAAAATACAAATGCCAATGAACTTCAGCTTGAAATAAACAGAAGTATGTAGGGAAATCCCCCACCGTTTATAATTTCTAGTGTTAATCTTTGAAGAAAACTTTCAAATTAATTCATAATAAGGAAGTGTTTAATATTCAGTTTCAAGGTATATTTTTTCTGCTTGTCTGATCTGGATTGGACATGTGTATGTTCAAGCTGTGATGACCCTAAAAGATATGTGTTTGACTTTATTTGTTAAGAATAAATATAACAGTTTAAAATTCTTCTCAGTGATTGCACCAAACCTTAAGTTAGGTACTACTATTCTCTATATCAATATATTCTCTATATCAATATTCTCTATATCTATACTACTATACTATATCTAAGAACATGAAGTAAATACTTATTAATATAATACTGACTATAGTAATTTTGGTAACGCCACCAAGAAGGCTGCCATTGTTGCAAATCTATGAAAGGCAGACTACAGAGTGGAAAAACAATTAGAAGAATTTAATCTGAGATGTTCAATAATTAATTTGAAAAATTCAGTTTTTCCTAGAATACTAGTTTTCACTATATTTTTATTTCTTGCATCCAAGCTATGAAAACATTGTTTGAATTTCTACCTGTTTGTTATCCATAAAATTTTGTTATGGGCAAAATGATTATGCCATATATGTAAAGCTAAGAGGTAGTTGCTAATTTAATTAAGGATTTAACCATCCCATCAAAGAATTATTGTTGTCTTAGTGGTAGCAATACTAACATTTCTTGTTATATACAGTTAAATGAGATACACATAAACTTTTAAGTTACTACCAATTTTTCTTGTTTTAAGCTTATCCAATTAAGGTTGCCAACGTCTTTCAATCCAGCATGCCACAGTTTGCAGCCAGTCATTGGCATCCTGAGTCCTTGACCTGGCACACTAAGAACATGAGATTGATGGTTTCATCCTCCATGTGTTAGGACACTTTCGGTCACTTTTTCATGTCTGCACACATTTTACAGCTTGCTTTTTTCTTCACTGATCTGTAGGGCTATGTTACTGTCCTGGTTTCAGCTGAGAGTGAGTTAATTTTCTTCACAGTAGCCAGTATGGGGCTGTGTTTTGGGTTTGTGCTGGAAGCAGCGATGATAGTGCAGAGATGGTTTTGCTGTTGCTGAGCGATGCTCACACAGAGCCAAGGCCTTTGCTGCTTCTCGCACCGCCCCGCCGGTGGGATGGCTGGGGGTGTGCGGGGAGTTGGGAGGGGACAGACAGGGCAGCTGACCCCAACTGACCAAGGGGATATTCCAAACCATATGGCGTCATGCTCGGTTTATAAGGGGCTGGGGGGGAAGAGGAAGTGGGGGCAGCGACGTTTGGAGTGATGGCGTTTGTCTTNCCGAGTGTTTACGTGGTGTCCAGCCGATGGCTGGAGTAAAACCACGACAGTTACGTGTAGATTTACTTTCTATGATGTGCTTTACATACGTTGGATATTTGTTCTTTGTTCTTTTTGATACCACTAAAACTAGTGTTACTAAGCTCCCAATAGTCTTTTCTTTTGAAGACTAGTAATTGGACAACTGGTGTGCAACAAAAATACTTGAATGCCTGCCTATCTTAAAAGCTCTTTGGTCAATGAGTTAGACATTTAAAATTAAATTACTAGCTAAAAAAACCCAAACAAAAATCCCCAAACCACAAACAAACAAAAAAACAAAACAAAAAACCATGCCAAAAAACAAACAAACAAACAAACAAAAATCATACATGGGGAATACAAATTTCCATTCAGCTTCCCTACCACATTATTTCTAGAAGAAATGGCACTTTTAATAAAAACCTGTCTTTCATAGGACAGGTAGCTACATAGTAGGACAGCCTTCTACATAATCAGAAAATTAAATTATAGTGGCCATCTATAAATCATTAGATGGAATTTCAGATTTTCATATTGCTTCTTTATTACCTTTTCCCAATTAGAAATATCTGTGTAAAATTATGTAACATGTTTTGTGAAGAGAGTAAAATTATCAGGAATGCTGACATTATCGATATAACCTCTGGAACTGTGTCTTTATAGTATCCCATTGATGATAGGTTTAAACAAAAACATGGAAAACTATTGTACCTCTCTAATTTATCAGACTCAATGCATAAGATCCAATAAGTAGCTAGACTAGTTGACAAGCGTCATATGACTCCCCCATGTGTAAAAGAAAAAGATGCTCGTGAGGAAACCAAGTGGTGATCTCCTTAAACTGTGGATTAACATCCATGATAACTGCACATCATTGAATAACGTTGAGACTCTATGGTTTTAAGTTATTGGTCCCCTAGAATGTTTAGGTATTATTATGAGGGAATAGATGTATTTTGTGATACTTATGACAATGGTGATTCCACCGAAAGGAAAGACAGTCAGCAATAGCATATCTGTTTTTCTGAAAGGCTCCTATTTCTATTCTTTTGAGCAATAGGACAAGTAGAGGTCTGCTTCTTTTTAAAACAGGCTTACTAGGCATGCGAAGGATTTGCATGTGTGTGTGTCCCCGTGTATCTGTGTGTATACATATAATCACATGTATTCTTAGTGCAACTTATTTTACTCTCTGTCCTTTGGCAAAGACTGCTAGCCAACATACAGTAATTCTTCTTCAGAGATCCTGCAAGAATATCAGTGACTATGTCAACCCTTCAAGACTCATTTTTGCTTCAAGAATTTACTCAAGTTGTGCCATTTTTAGAATGTGGATCAAAATTCCAATAAGTGGACTAAATATGTGTTGAGACATCAGAGGATTTTGATCACAATTATAACTAGCTCTTTAAGCTTTGCTGACTCACGTTAGTATTTTCTAAATAACTTAGAATATGCAGAATGCAAGACCACTTCCTTATCATACGTTCGTTAGACGGAATGATGTTCCAGGTATATCTCATGAATTAAAAGTTTTGCTCATGTGCTAAGAAAAACAGCCTTACAAATCTAACCATAGGGAGATCTCCTCTCAATAGCATTTTCTTCACAGAGGACTTACAGCTGTGTGCAACTATTAGAATGAAGCTATAAATTTCTCAGTAGATAATTTTATTTGATGCACAGTGCTTATCTTATGTCTACATTATTAAAGTGATCCACTTCTTTCTCTGCTATGCAATAAAAGGGCCTTTTGCAAGTTACATAAATGTGTTATTTTATAGTTCATAAACATTTCTGCAAATACTTTTTTTTATGTTCTGATGAACATGGTTTTCTGTAGGTTTTATGAATTAAGCAACATAATTATTTATTGAGACAGCCACAACTGCCTGTAATGCAGATGAAAACAAAGGAAAAATACATAATTCAGACTGCTACTACTTGCTGTTTTCTGTAGATTCAGAAATGTCACCTATTACAAAGACTTCATAATATCTCCTGCGTATGTTCCTATTCCTTTGCTTCAACATAATTCTGATGTTAAACATATCAGAAAATGAACATCCTTTTCTGATAGTTCAGGATTTTTGAATAATTCTAGCTTTTTTCTCATTTTTTCAATATAGATAAAGCTATATTAACCTCAAAAAATTAAAAATCATTTTTCTTATTAATACTTCAGGTTCAAGATGAAGAGAATGATGTCTTTAACACTTCATCCATTAGAATGGATGAGAGAAAATGTAGTGTAAAAATATTTGCTAAACATGAATTTGTTCCATTTGTTGACAGAAAAAAGACAGGTAAAACTGAAATAGTTCCACTTGTCTTATCATAAATACTGTGGGCTTCATTTCACCCTTAATTTAAGATTAATTTTAAATCTAAGAATCAAAAGGGCAAAACTCATTTTAGAGCCCTTAAATGAAAGTAGTCAGTAATTTTCTTCTGATTTTTAACTGCCAAACTCTAGTCTAAACCAATCCCAAGTGAAGATGATTTTGTAAATCATATTCTGTGTGCGAGCAAAAGGATAAAAGTCACCACAGTACGAGCCTCCTTTGGACTAAAACACCTACGTTTTCAAGCCATATTACAAAATGCTTCTTCTCACCTCTCACTTATGCAACATATGGAAAAATACATTGCCAGCACAATCTAAAGTCTTACTTGTAGTGAGCTGGGGTGGGTTGACCCTGGCTGGAGGCCAAGTGCCCACCAAAGCCTCCCTGTCACTCCCTTCCTCAGCTGGGCAGGGGAGAGAAAATGTAAAGAAAGGCTCCTGCATCGAGATAAGGACAGGGAGAGATCACTCACCAATTACCATCGTGGGGAAAACAGACTCAACTTAAGTTAATCTAATTTATTACTAAGCAAAACAGAGTAGAATACTGAAAAATAAAGACAAATCTTCCTTCTCCTTACCCCTCCCTTCTTCCTGGGCTTAACTTCACTCCTGATTTCTCTACCTCCTCCTCTGCCAGCAGCACAGAGGGACAAAGAATGGGGGTTGTGGTCAGTTTATCACATGTGTTCTCTGCTGCTCTTTCCTTTGCAGGGGAAACACTCTTCCCCTGCTTCAGCATGGGGTCCCTCCCAGAAAAGATAATCCTCCACCAATTTCTCCAATGTGGGTCCTTCCCATGGGCTGCAGATCTTCAACTGCTGCTCCAGTGTGGGTCCCCCATGGGGCCACAGGTCCTGCCACAAGCCTACTGCAGTGTGGGCTTCCCATGAGGTCACAGCCTCCTTCGGGTGTCTCCACCTGCTTCAGCATGGCATCCTCCATGGACTGCAGGTGGAATCTCTATACCCCATCATCCCTCCTCCATGGGTTGCAGGCGGACAGCCTGCCATGCCATGATCTTCACCATGGGCTGCAAAGGAATCTCTGCTCAGCACCTGGAGCACCTCTTCCCTGTCCTTGTTCACTGACCTTAGATTCTGCAGAGTTGTTCCTCTCACATCTTCTCACTCCTCTCTGTGGCTGCAAAAACCTCCTCCTAGGTTGTGGTTTTTCCTCCTTAACTATGTTATCCCGAGGCGCTACTGCTATCACTGATCGGTTTGGTTTTGGTCGGCAGTGGATCCATCTTGGAGCCAGCTGGCATTGGCTCTATCAAACAGAGGTGCTTCTTGCACCTTCTCTAAGAAGCCACCCCTGTAGTCCCCCCCACTACCCAAACCTTGCCACACAAACCCAATACATGAGCATATGCCATGACAACAGCTGTCAGTGGTTAGACTCCAGTACAAACTCCTGTAGTGGGAAATGCAAAAAAGCTACTTCAAATTACTATAATTTCATGGAAAGGTTCACTGCACTTATGCAAAGTGTAAAGAGGTCTACTTTTAATGTCACAGAATCACAGAATCTTTAAGGTTGGAAAAGATCTCTGAGATCATCAAGTTCAACCATCAACTAACACCGCCATGGCTACTAAACCATGTCCCAAAGTGCCACGTCTACACTTGTGTCATGTCTCATGTCAAACCCATGAGAACTGGTATGGGTTAAATAAAATGAATGAAGTGACACAGTCACCCCAGTGAAGAACATTGTCTCCTGTACTATGTGAAGACAGAGTGCATCTTGAAAGACATCATTTAGCAGCATCAAATTAACGTGCTTTAAGTATATAGTATAGAGAACTATACAGTATGGGTATTTATACTTAATATTTTGAATTTCTATATGGTTTATTATCATAAATGTGACTCTTTTTATGAAATCTATTATTTGCTCAGTCGTCCTTGTGAAATCGTTCTATGTGCAGTGAACTGGATTTCTCATCTATTTTAGCTTTGTGATGATTTTAAACAAAATAAATCCTCCAATGCAAAACAAAGAGAATGCAATGTTTTTCTGATGTAATCTTGATTTGTATGGTGAAAAATTCCTGTTAAAACAACACTGATGTATTGCTCACTCCCTGCATGGTGGGATGGGGAAGAGGATTGGAAGAGTAAAAGTGAGAAAACTCCTAGGTTGAGATAAAGAATATTTTGAGCACTTTTCATGTGTTTAGTGTTGGGTTTTTTAAACTTTAGTCATCTTCTTTTTAAACTATTTTAGCTCTGCCTATAATTTTTGTGAAAAGATATTTTTTAATATTTTCAATTCCTTAAATGTTCTAGTTCTTTAACATTATTTTATTATTACTTTGATTTTAAATTCAAATATTTAACATTTTCTTTTTCTTTTTACAGGTGTAAATATTGCTCTGGTTTTCACTGCTTTGATATGCAACCTTAGGGAATACCATAAACACCATAACTTAGTCCATCAGACTTCATACTATCCAAATCTCTCCATAATTTGATGTTTAGGTCATTCCCCAAGACAACTTGGAGAAGTCCAGAAGGGCTTCTTAAAAATAGAACTGTTAAACTTTTGTACTAGGGAAAGGTTTAAAAGTTATGTTAATACAGGTTGTCTGTTAGCTGATTTTAATCATATATAATGTTCTAAAAATTAAAAAAACTATACTTCTATAAAGTGCATTTTTTTGTGTAGATATTTGCATGTGCTTCAAAGAAAACACTTCATCTTTAAAGGCTGAGTCATTTTGCTGATGCTAGTGTTTGTCAGAAATTATTTATTTCCAGTTTTTGAGGAAACTTGAATATTGCTTATAGGAAAAAAAAAAAAGAAAAAATATGTACAATTCACATTGGAGATAAAATCTCATAAATTCAGCAAGCCTGAATATCTCTGTTGGAAAGCTGTGGAAGTTACTGCAATTATCCCAGGCATGAAATTTGTTCTTCTGTGGCATATGACTTCAATTATATCATAAAATTTAAAAAATCATTAAAATTCAGATGAAGGGAGAAATTATGCAAAAGAAAAAAAAATCTCCAAAAACCACTGTTCAATAACTTTTTTGATACCTATAAAAATGGAGTTGTCTTGTGGATAGATGTTCTGTTCTTCAAGGTTTTGCTGAGAAACTGTATGAAAAAAATAGTCCAACATGTTGCAAGCTGAAAGCAACTGTTATTTCTTAATCTCACTGAATTGTGCTCTTCTCCGAAAACAATGACATGAGACATTAAATAAACTAATTAAGATATGGTTCCCATTTGTAACGTGACTTAGTATTTAATATTGGTAGAAATCAAATTATGGGTTTCATTAGCAATAAGATGGAGCCATGAAGTTTTAGTATTCACAATGTCTACAGCAACTGGGGAATGCCACAACATTCAGATAATAGAGACATTTGTCTTGCACTTACATGTAACCATCTCCTGTGAAATTAGGAGTTGTTAGACTTTACATCTTACACGTGTATAGCAGGTAAAAACTGCTATACACAATTTTTTTTTTTTAACATGTAGAATGCTACCAACGCACTATTAATTCATAATTTTATAAAAATAATTTAATAATCAGGTAGTTTTGTTGATCTTTCAAGCACTCCAACAGATCTACTTATTTACATTGATGAGAAAATTTAGTAAAAAGTTATGATTTCTGTGAAAAATCTCGCTTTTGAGTTATTTCTTTAGAACTCCACTGCTGAAATAATGAAATTGTTTCATCTGACTGATTTTTATTTTTCAAATGACTTTCACAAACCATCTCAGTTCAGTAAAAGCAGCTTCCAAAATAAACACTAAAAAATAGTTCTATCTTGACATATTCAAACACCTCTACACTGAAGTATCAATCATAAAGGGAAATAATGCATGGTTTCCAGGCCGTACAGAATGTGAGTTTCAAGAGATATGTGTCTGCAGATCATGTGCAGGAGGAAGAAGACAGAACACTTGAACCTTTTTATTATGTGACAATAGAATTGCCCTTGAAGCTGTATAATTTTCCTGGACATCAAAAAAATGTTACATTGTCCAAGTTTTATATAAATATAGAAGCTCTTCAACCACCGAACTGATGTTGAGAATTACTCTCATGAAAAATAGGTCACAAGATCAAGAAATCTTAGAACTTCATGACACTAAGGTTGTTTCAATATTTCCAGGAAGTATTGACCTTAGGAAAGGTCAGGCAGGTAATAACGTAGAGTGTCAGACATCAGCAGCTGTGTCATGACCTACTGGCAGCTTTTTTATGTTAAACTGCTTTGATGTCACCTCAAAAAGACTGTTAATCTCTGTGGACTATAGATATATCAGTGTTGCAGACTGCATTTGCTGCAGGTACACTCTACACAATTAACATTTCTTTGTTGACAGGTATTCATGGATGAATGACCATAAAACGTAATAAAACACTGATTTGAAATGGATTTTGTTAGTACAACAGTCATAATTCAGAACATTACAAAAATTTACACCATATTTTTGTAATATACTATATTTTGTGTATTCTCTTAATATGTAATATGAAGTAATAACATATTACAGAAATATGAAAAACATGCACCTTGTGGTAAAAATGTCAATAATTCAGTAATATTTCAGAAGAAAAGAGGTATAAGAAAGTAAGCTTTTGCCAAGCTTACTACACTACCTTTGTTTCTGAGGTGATTTGTGAACCTTATACATTTAATCCAAATCAGTTTTGTTAAGGTTTTAATTCTAAAAAGAAAGTATTTTTAGGCAAAAAGTTACAAGTTGTGATAAATTATTTTGATTTTTTGAATCTGTGTCAACAGTCTAAGTCAATGTTCCAGTCCTCCTGGGCAAGATGTATTAGTCCCTATGTATAGGCACACTGCTGTAGGTAGATTGCCACCAAGAAGTAAACTAGCTTGTTTAACTCTGCACGAACTTCAGTCTGAACTCTCCTTCAGTTCTAATTTTAACTTTCCAAAATAATTCAATACATGAGTTACTGATCTAACTGATGTGTTGTATTCTATGGTTTACTCAGTACTTCTAAAACTTTAAGGATCTACCAGTGCAGAACTTGAAAAGACAGAATTCATTGTGTTGTGACAAAAGTTATAATACTTCTTTTTCTTGGAGCGCAACGTCCTAGAATGATGTGAATAAGAAGGACTCTCAGCATGCTTTATTTATTTTTGGTTTAATGTATGTTTCAATTGCCTGCTATGTAAAAGCAATTTAAAGAGTGACCCAAATCCAAATCCAAAGGTAAGGAGAACTCCCCTCCCCCTAACGTTCTCTCTCTCTGTTTTGTTTTGTTTTGTTTTGTTCTTTTCTGGGATTTGTTTCTATTCCTATTGATTCTGTGAGGCAAGAATGATGATCTATAAATGTTTGACTGTCACATATATGAACCAAGCTACTGCTTATAGGAGTTTCAGTTGAGATAGCCAGATATGAAATTATTCAATTGTATGACAACAGGAGAGTGAAGATTGGTTCCAGCATTGTAAGATTAGATTCTAGACAAAAGAAAATCGGGAACTGCCAATCTGAACAGATGACTGTGTTTTACATGGATATTTTTTCTGAAATAAGAATTAATATATTCCACCTCCACTTGCTTGTTGGGGTATCCTGACTCTTGCTCTCATGCTGCCCCTCATCTTGTGGAGATCAGGAAACAGAGGGGAAATATGCCTGGTTATTGCCAAATGTCCTTTGAGTTTGGATTTGCCTGGAGTATAAATTTGAAAACTCTTTTGGGTTGCATAGTTTAAATTAAGCTATCAAATCCAGAGAGACAACATGGTATATATTAAATAGTGTATATTTACACTGAAAGTATTAGACGCTCAGGACATTGTCTAGAACTAAAATTGGCAGTCATTTTCCGAGAAAATGGGTAACCGACATCATTTACCTGGTCTTGTGCAAAGATTTTGACACTGTCCCGCCTGACATCCTTGTCTCTAAACTGAAGAGACATGGATTTGATGGATGGACCGCTCAGTGGATAAGTAATTGGCTGGATGGCCACACTCAAAGAGTTGTGGTCAAAGGCTCAATGTCCAAGTGGACATCAGTGACGAGTGACATTCTTCAGGAGTCGGTACTGGGACTAGCACTGTTTAACATCTTTGTTGGAGACATGGACAGTGGGATTGAGTGCACACTCAGGAAGTTTGCTGACGACACCAAGCTGTGTGGTGCGGTCTACACACTGGAGGGAAGGGATGCCATCCAGAGGGACCTTGACAGGCTTAGAGATGTGGGCCTGTGCAAACTGCATGAAGTTCAACAATGCCAGGTGCAAGGTCTTACATGTGGGTCGGCACAATCCCAAGCACAGCTACAGGCTGAGCAGTGTATGGATTGAGAGCAGCCCTGAGGAGAAGGACTTGGGGGTGTTGGTTGATAAAAAGCTCAACATGAGCCAGCAGTGTGCGCTGGCAGCCCAGAAAGCCAAACGTGTCCTGGGCTGCATTAGAAATAGTGTGGCCAGCAGGTCAAGGGAGGTGATTCTCCCTCTCTACTCTGCTCTTGTGAGACCCCACCTGGAGTGCTGCATCCAGCTCTGGAGTCTTCAGTACAGAAAAGACATGGAGCTGCTGGAGCAAGTCCAGAGGAGGGCCACAAAGCTGATCAGAGGGCTGGAGCACCTCTCCTACAAGAAAAGGCTGAGGGAGTTGGGCTTGTTCAGCCTGGAGAAGAGAAGGCTCCAGGGAGACCTAATCACGGACTTTCAATACCTAAAGAGGACTTACAGGAAAGGTGGCGAGGGGCTGTTTCTTAGGGAGTGTAGTAACAGGACAAGGGGTGATGGGTATAAACTAAAAGAGGGGGCATTTAGATTGGACGTTAGGAAGAAAATCTTGACTGTGAGGGTGGTGAGGCACTGGAACAGGTTGCCCAGAGAAGTTATGGCTGCCCGCTACCTGGTACAGTTCAAGGCCAGGCTGGATGGGGCTTTGGGCAACCTGGTCTAGTGTAGGGTGTCCCTGCCCATGGCAGGGCGGTTGAAACTACATGATCCTTGTGGTCCCTTCCAACCCAAACCATTCTATGATTCTGTGATTCTATGAAAAGAAATTAGTCAATAAGATGGAAACAGCAAGATTGTTTACACAGTGAAGCATAATTTAACTGAAGCAGAAATGCAAACATAAAACATATTTGGTAGAGGAAAGTAAAAGTTTGACATATCTGCAATAGTGACTCTAAAAAGATTAAAATATTCCCCACACACCCTTTTTAGAAAGAGTTACAAAGATGACAAAATCAAGCTGAAATCAAACCACTTAGAGAAATCTCTATAGCGGCAAAAGACAAGCAGCTTTGTCAAGCCTCTTTAGCCAGACTAGGTTTCTAATGCGGAGAAAAATGAGAAGACATTTTGACTTTAACTGCACAGACACAGTTTGCTCCTTGAATTGTACCAGGAGAGGTATCATTGTTATTAATCCTATAGTTCTGACTACACCCACACCAATTCTAACTGCACAGGCAAGAAATCTGACAGCAAATTAATTGCTAAGACCTGGATAAGTAATTTCTTTGTTCTTTTTTCCTCCTGAATCTCGTAATACCTCCCTCCGGCCTCATGCTCTCACCTCCCCCTACCCCCGGCTATGTCTAGGAAACTGTGTGGTGTCATTTCCAAATATTGTCACTGACTATGTTTTATATAATAAATATTCACCAAAATGATGCAACGAGCAAAGTGAGAAAGGATAATCCCAGAATTACACAACTAATGCACCAAAACCATTTATAAATACGTCTTTAAAATTTTTATGCTGATGGAATGGACAAATGTGGGAGAAAACAGGACATATGCACAGAAAATGTAGTTTGAATATTCAATTTGCATATTTACATTTCTTGTAGTTCTTTGATTGCCATCTGTTGCCCATTACATACTGTTCTTTTAGGCATAAATTACTTTTTTTTTTTCTGGGTGGCAATCCCTTTTTTTTGTTAAAATAATGACACCACAGTTCTGTCAGTGTGAAGTATCAGTAAGAAATGTTGCTGTCTGTTACTGTCTGTCTTTCATCAATGCACACATTAGGATTATGTAAAGAAAATGTGTTATCCTAGAGAAGCATTAATATGTCATTAGCACACTTTTTATATGCGTAATAAAAACAATGTGATAAAGAGGATTTGTTTCATGTTTCAGGATTTTCAGAATCTGTTTCAGATTTTGTTAATTAGAACTAAAACCTTAAAATTCAATGTTATTTTCAAAGGAAGATCTCCTTCAAGTCAGTTACAGAGTTTCCTTAGGTTTTTGTACTTTATTTTACATTATATGAAAAAAAATCTAAGCTCTATCCAAACATACTATATGAAAAGGAAAGCTTTATTTGCATTCTTAAAAATGTCATAGATAGATATGTCACCAAACTCATTCTTTTTCCTTCTTTAAAAAAAAATATTTTTTTTTCCAATTTTATTGAAGTTTCAATCTCCATAAAAACCTGTTTTCATTACATTTCCCTATTTTCCTATCACATAATAGCATACTCTGCACCTTACAGGGTAAATTTCCTTCCTAAAAGTCACTCCACCTATTGCATTACCATGATATAGTTGCTTAAAAATAGAGAAGAATGTTTAAACAAAGAGGAAAAAACAGTAGTATTTTTGAGCTTACATGACTGACTTTTTGGTAGATGCCATTCTCTTTTGCTGTCTCTCTTCATGTCATACAGTTTTTGCAAGTTTTTTTTTCCTTCTTAGAACTTCATTCATCCTTTTCAATAAACTACATTATCCTTCCCTTTTGACAGTTACTCCCATGCCTCTTCCTGATCTTCAGCTGCTTTCAGATGTTTGCCCTGTATTACAGAACATTGTTATCTTAAACTGGACAATAGTATTCTTATCAGATCGATTTACTTTGTAAAAAAATAAGCTGTGAAAAACAAGTACTGCTGTGACAGAGTAGAATTATGGCCATGAAATTGCAGATTCTCAGAGGGAAGGGATTGTGTTCAAATGATCTGCTAAAACACTGCTAACGTGCATTACTGCAGTTGTAATTACTAAACAACTATATTATTACATGTACATAATACCTGTTTAACACACTGCATTCTTGAAAAATCATGTTATGTTTCAGATCATGAAACTGACATTCTTTTTGCATGCATATGGCAATTTACTGGCAAGCAATTAAATGTTAATCTTAGAATAAATTAAATTTATTTTTGTCTGGTTCGATTATAAAAACATACTCATACACATAAAGCATATTAACAGGAAAAATACAGTTCTAAACCTATTACAAGCTGCCATTGACCTCAGTTCGCTACGTTTTTACTCAGTATTTTTGAATTTGCACTGCATTATCACTGGGAGTGAAAAGCTAAACTTATTAAGTTTGAACTAATATTGACTTAATAATTTAATTATTTCTCAGCTGCTTCTGCAAATCCTGGATCCCACTGTGAAAGTACATGGAAATACTACTAGCCCTAAGAAAAGCTGCTTACTAGTATTTCTGTTTCAAACATTAGAAATACAACAGTTTATCAGTTTATCCTATCCAGAGAATTTGAAAGCTTTGGATCAGAATTTCACACTTCTTTTGAAGTAAGTAATGCACAACTCTATTGAGTCCAACACAATATTCAAAGGATCGAAAACTGTGTATTCTGGCCTCTAGAACTTATAACTTCCTACAGGAACTAATAGTATCTATTGTTATTTGTATAGTAACTAGCATTCTACTAGTATTTCATGACAATGTTCATGACGCTTTTGAAAATGTTTTACAGTATGTCAAGAAAACTAAATATTAAATCCTTTGAAGCCACATAGAAATGGCTCATGTCAAATATCTTGCCCCTTATATTGAGAGATACAATTCATGTATGCAGATCACAGAATACCTTTGCAATTTATTACTCTACTAAAAAGAAAATTACTCTGAGCTGGATGAGACACACAAAACTGGGAAAACAGTATTCTAGCTTTTTCAACAGTTAGAACTGCAGTTTAACCACCACAAAAAAAAATTTGTTCAAAACACAATTTCTAAAGTCACATTTGACAGATCTTTTAATTATTTAAGAGTCAAACTTTTAAGTGGGAATCAAGCACTTAAATAAAGGCAGCTATTGCCATTTGCAAAGCTGTAAAATATTCAACTAGCCTCTAGATGCTTCTCCACAAGGGTGTTGATCTCCAGAAATCTTGTGCCATTTCTGCCAGTCTGATGCAGATGTTTTGGTCATCCTTAGACATCTAAAATTATATCAGCTTCTTATGATTATTCGACACTATCTTTTTATGAGGAATAAATCAATGTCTGAGACAGCTAAACGAGAAGTAAGAATGATCTGTTATTTATGTAAGAATGGATTGAGAGAAGGAGTTAAGGGGGTGTTAGATTTTTAGATGAGATGTTGCTTAATAATTACCCAGATGATTGGGAGCAATAGCTAAGAGAATCTTAGTAGATGAGGTATTGTTTAATGATTATCTAGGTTGTGGTATACCTCAAAGAACTTAATTAGTAGATGTTGCTTAATGATTTGCTAACTAACTGGAGCAGAAAGTCTTGCAACTCCCCACAATGGACGGTTCCTGATGGAAGTCAGAAACCTGTCCTAAGAACCAGTTGAAACCGACCCTGCAGTTTGAACAGAAGCCACCAAGCAACTGGACCTGCGTAAAGATGAGAAGTCACTAGCGGTGACGAAGAGGAGCCACCAACCTTCATCCCCATGACCCCCGACAACCACTGGAAGGAGGCACTGCGCAAGAGCAGTTGGAAGGAGTCTATGGAAATGACTCTTGAAACTAATTTCAATATGAAGCCGGAATAGGTTATGCATATGTATAGGCATATTATGTATATGTAACACTTAACTGTATAAGTTTGGAGTAAGTTGCCACGTTGGGGTGCACATGACTTTGGTGGGACTACCCCCGTGCTGCCCAGCGCTGAATAAACATACCTACTTCACAATCTTACAGATTGTGGAGTCTGTTTTCCGCACATCAGGATCAGTTCATACTGGGAAGATAGTGATCTCAAAAAAAGTCAGCTGCCAGGGTTCAGGGAAGTAGCAGTTCACATACCATCGAAAAACATGATTCTCTTCTCTCTCTAGCAAGCTCAGATTTGACACATGTATACATTCCTAGAAGAAGAAAAGATTTCTTGCCAGATCATATGCATCCAATGCTTATCCAATGCATCAGTATTGTTGGAGAAGAAGGAAATTCAGGACACAAGAGTGGGAAAAAGGAAAGTTTTATAATGTCCTTCGAACTCCATTCATCTAATGATAACAAAGATGAAGAAAAAGAGAGATGTGGTCCTTCCTTCAATGTATCGAAATCAGTAGTCGGCAACCTTCTTACTGGAAAACCTTCCAACCTTCCATGACAATTGACTAGTAAGTATTTCACAGAAACATAGAATGGTTTGGGTTGGAAGCAACCTCAAAGATCAAGCCCTCTTCACCATCTTGGCAAGCCTATGACCAGAGATGCTCTTCCCCTTCTCTGACAGAAGGACCCCATCAGTCCTCAGTAGACCAGGTTTCTCAAAGGAAGTTCCATGATCTAAGTAGCCAAAGCTCCGGCTGTGGCACCAGTCCTGTAACCATTTGTTGACTCACCAGATTCTACCAGTCCTTTTAAACCCCTTCCCTTTAACTAGGAGGGCTGATGAAAAAGTTACCTGTGCTCCAGAGTCCCTTAGGGATGCTCCCAGGGCTCTGTAATCCTTGGTGCTCCTCAGGCTGCTCCTGGCTGTATCACTGGTGCCCATGTGAAACAACAGCAGCAGATAATAGCCAGTGGACTGTATGAAACTTGGTAGTCTCTTGGTGACATCCCTGATCCAAGTCTGTGGTAAGCAGCACGCTTCTCTAGAGAGTGCATCATGTCAGCACATGGCTGCCTCTGCTTCTCAGAAGAGAGTTGCATACCACTATCACCTGTTGCCTTTTCTTAGTTGTGCTGGTTGTTATATGAGGAGCATACTGGGCTGCTTACTCAGCTCCAGTATCTCTCTTGGTATGATGCATCTTTCCTCTTCAGTCTGCAGAATGTTTGAAGTGGTTCTGCAAGGATACCTCAGGTTTTGGGGCAAATCTGTTTCTCCTGCTGGTCCTTGCCATCGCAAGCTTTCATTCTTCTGCGTTATTGGTCCCCCATCCCTTCTGCGTGTGCCAGTGTGGGAGTTTTGGGCTATTTGGTCATGAATTGTGGGTCCACTGCAGACTGCGCTTGGAACAGCTATCTAACTTCTCCTCAGCTTCCCTGATGTTACGCAGCCTTTGCACCACCTCGTGCAGCTCAGCCACCCCCTTTAAGAGGTCCTTCATCTAGGCACATTTTTTGCAGGCAGGCCTGTTCCTGCCCTGGGAGAAAGGTCTGGGCACTTCTTGTAGCCTGAGGCCTGCATTGTAGTCTCTCCCTTCAGCAGCTCCATCTGGGTGGAGGTGTCAGCCAGTGCTGAGGTAGATGGTGTAGACCCCCTGGCTGCGACTGCAGCCTTTGCTCTCAGACAAGTGCCTGCCATTCTGCCTTGAGGGTCAGGTAGGATGGCTGCTCTTGACCTGTCATGGAACGGTGCCCAGTTGCCAGGTTATGTGTACTTCAAGTCTCCCACTCTGCCTCTGGAATGCTCTTGCCTCAAAGAGCAAACTGCTGCATGAACTGCCTCACCACTCCCTGTTTGCCCACTCCGGTCACAGTGTTCCTGGTGGCTCGCACTCCCTGAGCTGCCTTGTGCAGATGTGGGGTGGCCACGATGGCTCTGGCAATGTCCAGGATGCATCAATGCCTCCCATGACAGTTGCCAGCTCCTGGAGTGTCTCTCCACTCCTCTGGCATTTCCTTTCCTCAGGATAACCCCCATGCACCAAGATCTGGTGCTCCACTGTTGGTCAGGCCGGCTCCAAAGCAGCTCCCCTCAGTGACAGACTGCTGGGTTCCGTTATACCACGTTTAAATCTCCCACCGATGCTCCAGCAACAACAGATAGCCATCAGTTGCGTCTTCAAAAACTGTAAGCAAAGGAGTTATTAAATAGACACAGAAGGTGTGAGTACTTCTACGAATTAAATAAGAAACAAAGCGGAATTCATCTTATCCAGGAAGGAACTTCTCTATGTTATTCTATATGGGAAGTAGCATAATATCATTTCTGTCTAGCAATGCCTTTGAAATTAAGAGTGAATATGGTCCAAGCAGCACAGGTCTTTTCTCCAGTTGATGCAGATAGTGACACCATGAAATGCATATATTGGCATATAGCAGTAACATTTGTTACCATTTGCACATGGCAGCAAGAAGAGAGATTTCTTGTTCGTTCTATCCTTCCTTATCTATATAAGAACTAGAGATGATGTAGCCCTTAACAAAAATAAGGAAGCTATTAACAGCTTCCAGAGAAGAAACAGTATTCATTATTACAAACTGATGATCAAGTCTTAACGCTCCTATAATATGCCTCTCAATGAAAGACAGTGAAAGGTATTTTGGACATCTTTCTCCCAGTTTTAGGAAACAGTCAGCAACTGTGTTGCAGTAAAACATCTTTAGGAAAGGGAAGAAGTTGGAGTGATATAAATGAAAAAAACCTCACGTTCCACAGACTGAAAGCTGAAGCTTCTTGTCAGTGGAAGGGACCTGAGGGAGCAATGAAGTTATTGGTGTACTACCAAAACAGTGTTTAAGATAGCTTTTGTTCAATTTAGATCTCATGACTTGAAAAAAGACTCTGTAGTGTAGTGAGGAAGTCTTCTAATGATCAAAAATGGATGATCATATCACAAGAAGAAAGTGGTAGCATCCAGCTCAGATGGAAAGAACAGGAAATAAACACGTAAAAGAGCTGGAGATTGTTTCAGTGGAAGGAATAAGATGGGAATATGTATGGGAATTTCAGATTTACACACACATACTCTATACTTTCCATCTCTTTTTTTACATCCACACGATCTTGTAATTTGAAACTTCCTTAAAGCAAAGGTATCTTTTTTTGCTATCTGGAAATTGGGGTGGGGTGGGGAGCTGTATTTGTAATTGAACACTGTACCAAATCAATACCTCATAAGTTTTCACACAAAGTTAGAAAAAGAGCCTAACATCGTTCCAATAATAATAATAATAATAATAATAATAATAATAATAATAATAATAATAATAATAATAATAATAATTTAACTCAAAATTCTTTTGCATGGATAACTCTCTTGATTAACCTAGGAGGCGAAAAAGAAATATCCTTAAATTTATCTCAATATGTTCAAACTCTCTCATATAATCCAGTCCTAGAAAAATCAGAAAAGAAATTAAAACCTTTGTTTGTTAATTAATTTATCTTTTTTTTTATTTCAGTAGTTTCTGGACCTGACTGCATCAGCTCCATTTTCACCACACTGCACTGACAGACTGTACCTGCAAAGTAATTTGTCTTCAGGTTAAAGAGAAGAGAAGGAAAATACATTCCCATTTTAAAATTTCTTCAGGATGTAGGTATGGACTCAGTGCACAGCTGGACATCTCACACTGACACCAATTTCATCTTACTGAGAGCTTTATAATTTTATTTTTGGTTAACAACTAAAGATGAGCAAAAGAAGTACACTTACATTCTTTGGAATGTCCTATATGACAGCACTAAATTCACTGTAAACCAGTAAATCACAGATGTGACTACTAGACTTCAAAGAGATACTGTCCCAAACAAAACACAACCAAAACTTCCAATTCAGATTTCTTAGCTCTTTCATGTATTTTCTGTGAGTCTTGAGACAACTCCCTGTACTGAGTTTTCTTAGAAAGATTTTGAGCTACAGGGGTGGCTTCTGTGAGAAGCTGCTAGAAGCTTCTCCTGTGTCTGATAGAGTCAATGCCAGCTGGCTCCAAGATGGACCCGCTGCTGGCCAAGGCCAAGCAAATCAGAGATGGTGATAGTGCCTCTGAGATAACATATTTAAGAAGGAAAAAACAACCTAGGGAGAGCTTGTGCAGCCAGAGAGAGAAGTGAGAAGCTGTGAGACACTCTACAGACACCAAGGGCAGTGCAGAAGGAGGGGGAAGATGTGATCCAAGCACCAGAGCAGAGACTCCCCTGCAGCCCATGGTGAAGACCATGGTGAGACAGGCTGGCCCTCTGCAGCTCACGAAGGAGGGATGATGGGGTGTAGAGATTCCACCTGCAGCCCATCAAGAATCACATGCTGGAGCAGGTGGATGTGCCTGAAAGAGCAGTGACCCCGTGGGAAGCCCACACTGGAGCAGTTCACAGAATCACAGAATCGTAGAGGTTGGAAGGGACCTCGAAAAATCATCTAGTCCAACCCCCCTGCCAAGGCAGAACCACCTAGAGCACTTCACACAGGAACATGTCCAGTTGGGTTTTGAATGTCTCCAAAGAAGGAGACTCCACAACCTCTCTGGGCAGCCTGTTCCAGTGCTCTGTCACTCTCACAGT
>VWZZ01002626.1:54681-143230 GCA_013399095.1 Psophia crepitans
AGCAGTTCCCTGTCCTTCTTGAGCTGAGGGGTCCAGAACTGGACGCAATACTCCAGATGCGGCCTCACCAATGCAGAATAGAGGGGGAGGAGCACCCCTCTCAACCTACTGACCACAGCCCTTCTAATGCACCCCAGGATGCCATTGGCCTTCCTGGCCACCAGGGCATATTGTTGGCTCATGATCATCCCTCTGTCCACAAAGACCCCCAGGTCCCTTTCCCCTACGCTGCTCTCCAGCAGCTCAGTCTCAAACTTATACCGGCACATGGGATTCTTCTTTCCCAGATGCAAGATCCTACACTTGCCCTTATTGAATTTCATTAGGTTCCTCACTTCCTAGCTCTCCAGCCTATCTAGGTCTTGCTGAATGGCAGTTGGTGAAGAACTGCAGCCTGTGGGAAGGAGTCATGTTGGAGAAGATGGTGGAGGACTATCTCCCGTGGGAGGGACCCCATGCTGGAGCAGGGGCAGGGTGTGAGGAGTCCTCCCCCTGAGGAAGAAGGAATGGCAGAGACAATGTATGATGGACTGACTGCAACCCCCATTCCCCATCCCCCTGTGCTGTGGGGGTGGGGGGCAGTAGGTAGAAATTGGGAATGAAGTTAAGCCCAGGAAGAAGGGAAGGATGGGTGGAGGTGTTTTAAGATTTGGTTTTATTTCTCATTGCCCTACTCTTTTTTGATTGTTACTAAATTAGATTATGTTTTCCCTAAACTGAGTCTGTTTTGCCCGTGATTGTAACTGGTGAGTGATCTCTCCCTGTTCTTATCTTGACCCACAAGACTTTCATTGTATTTTCTCTCCCCTGTCTAGTTAGGAAGGGGGACTAACAGAGTGGCTTTGTTGGGCACCTGGCCTCCAGCCAGGGTCAAGTCACCACAGCCTTGTTAGTCTGATGTCATAGTTTAACAGTGCAATAAAACTAGTCTCTAAAATCGGTTGCCACTCTTACTGGGGGTGGTACTGGTCCTTGAGAATGTGAATGTTCTCTGACCCATAAAGTTAACTTTATCAATAGAATCACTTCTAGTGCAGTGACATTCTTTTAAATTGGTTTGAAAAAGCTGTTAAAATAATCATTATTATTCAAGAACAGTCTGAGGGCTAATATTTTGCTTACTATTAGTCTAAGAAAAATTTGTTGCATGATTAAGGGCCAGCACTGAACAAATTGCAGGTTGTGACCTTTCTTTCTTTCTACCAGGAATATGCAGTAGGCAGAATTATCCAGTCAAGCAAGAGGGAGAATAATCTCTTTCTTCAATATACTGGCTGCACTCTTGTTTGTACAGCCCAGGGTGCTGTTGGCCTTCCCTGCAGTCAGGTTCCTTCCTGCAGAGCTGCTCCCAACCAAGCAGGCTCCCGCTCCTGTCCTTGCACCAATACTTCCTGCCCAGGGGCAGCACCTGACAGCTGTCCTTGATGAGTTTCATTATGTTTCCTTTGGCTCATTCCTTTAGGATTTCTAGGTCGTTGTGGATGGCAGCTGTGCCTGCAGGCCTTTTGGCTGTTTCTCCCAATTTGGTGTCATCTGTAAACTTGGTGAACATGCCCTCTGTAACATCTTCTAGGCCATTGACAGAGACACTGAACAGGAGAGGTCCCAGTATAGAACCCTTGTCATACTCCACTTGTCAAAGACATTGAGTATGGCCCATTAACCACTACCCTCTGGGCCCAGTTATCCAGCCAGTCATCCAGACTGTAACAGCTCTGCTAAAGTCAAGGTTAATCACAGAAGGCAAGGGGTCACACATGATTTACCCTTACTAAATCCATGCCGACTGTTCCCAGTCACTTTCCTCTGCGGAATGTGTCCTGAAATGAGCTCCAAGAGCACTTGCTCCATGATTTTGCCGAGAGCCAAAGTGAGGCTAACTGGCCTACAGATCCTCATATTATCTTTTTGCCCTTTTTTGAAGATGGAGGAAACATTTGTCTTCCGACATACACTGAGGAGTCCCCTGATTTCCACAACCTCTTAAAGATTATAGAGAATAGTCTTGCTAGCACATTATCTAGTTTTCTCCACAGCCTTGCATGCAGTTTTACCAGTCCATGGAAACTAAGTATATACTAGAAATAAAACAGCAATTGAAGAGCAGCAAGCAGATAGAACAGATAGAACAGATAGAACAGCAACAGAACACTAATACTACACAGCAGTACCATTAGAATTACGTGACATATAATTGATTAATTTTCACATTTGCCAGAAGAACCCTAGAAAAACTCAATGGGAAAACGAGAGCAATGTGAGTCACACTTCTCTTTTATAAAAAATCAGGCAAGGAGGTATGTTTGACATTTACTGCCTTCTAATTTCAGAACAAGCTGCCAGAGGCATAAAAATATTGAAGTAAAAATTAAACTTTCCTTCAGTCACCTGGGTAGTACCCAATTAAACCAGCCACTGATATAGAAATCCTATGTGCTTGAAAAAGTAAAAACTAAGTGTTACTAAATAGTAGTGACATATGGCTTAACCTACTACCAACGAGTGTGAAGACGTTCAGATATCATAAGATATGTAAGACAAAACCTTCTTTTAGCTTTCCCTTTCCCTTTTCCTTTCCTATAGGAAAAAAAAGAAAAAAACCCAAAACAAACAACAACAAAAAAAACCCCACCAAACAACAGGACAATTAATGAATACCGATCATGCTGAACAATCATCACAGGCTGATTGAATACTGCATGACTTACCTGCTAAGGAAGAGAGGTAAAAGTGCACACTACTAAAGTAAGCTACCTCGTTTGCAACTCTCTTGCTACTACATGGTTGTATTTTCTTTCTAGTCAAGTCAAAGTTACTGAAAGGTGTCAGAATAATCAAAGTTTCAGTCCTGAGGCAATGATGTTCATCCTGTTCTGCTACCTTTTGTAAATACAGAGTACCAGCAGTGCTTCAGCGAAGTTACACTGAAGTTGCATTGGGTCAACTTGAAATTTTGTTCCAGACCTTTGCTATTGACTCAGATCTAGTTAAATCAATGTATCAACCAGCCTGACTGGCCATCTACGTGGCCAGCTTTTCTGACTCAAACACTTGTGTAGCTGAGAGGCAGAAGATGGATACCTCACACGTCAGAACACCAAAGCAAGGAGATACTCCAAGGCAGTGTACAGCATGGAGATAGGATGCTTATCTGGGCATGGAACTAAATCACAGTGTGACACCAGGTTGTAAGTGTTACCAATCATATTGCCACATTTCTTCACACAGGCAAGGATTTATTCCCACCCTCAAACATGTGTTGTAACAGTAGTTCCATCTGACCCACATTTCCAACATTATACAAACCACAGTCATCAGTAGATGTGAGTCGTGACTTATTGTCTATGTCCAGCCTGTTGAAATTTCTTCTCTGTGCTGGACTAAGTGGAGTTGTTGTAAAGGCTTAGTACTCTCTGCACGTTCCCTCATCTAAAATTTTTTTGAACACTTTTCAGAAGAAAACATCATACTTCTTGTCATAGGCATAAGACAAATTGTAAGCATGCTAAAAAGTTATGCTTCATAAACATTCTTTGAGTGTTAAATCTAGAAGTTCCCCATTGGCTTTCTGGTCCTCTGCCAACCCTTCTTTCATTGCAGGGATATCTCATACAGTGCAACAGGCAATGTGCTAAGCTTTGGGAGTATGGAGTGTACGCTGGATACACCATGCTACTCCAGGAGGAATTAGTTCCATTTGCCTTCATTTGATGCTAATCACACCTTCATCTGTTAGTTGCAGCACTGAGTACCTGCAGCTTACAGTTTTAATTAACAGCACTGTTACAGCTGCAACTGGGGGAATATCAAAAGTGCACATTCACAATTCAGTTGAACTTTATACCTTTCATTATTTTTACAGGACACACCATCCCCTTCAGTTTTAATAGTACATGAATGGTATTCTATGTTTGCATCTTCAGCTAGATAGAAACCATAGCAGGAAAATAACTTTAGCAAAACAAAATACACAAAGTCAAACCTAAGGTTTTAGATTTGTCATACAAGTTTAGTTGCAGTTGGCTACTCCAAAACTAGTCTTGTAAAATTAGTTTGAATATGACACAAAATAATAGCTTCAATCATTTCAGAAACTTCAGTATTTCCTCTGAAGACTACCTCTTCTGAACTAATCATTATTCCTCCTTGTAAGTCTGTCCTTCAACTACCCACCTCAAATCCTGCGGCAAAGAATATTCACTGGTAAAAGTCAGAGCAAACAAGGAGAGCTCAGAAGAACACTCTGTTACAAAGCAAGAAAAGAACAAATTGTTCCCTTTCTATTCTACCCAGCAAATGAATGTTCCTTTGTTATATAACTGAAGTAATAGTCACACTGATGAAATGTAATGTGTATTCATAATAAACAACTTCTGGTTATTGAAAATGCTAAGTTTTTGTTTGCCATGTAATCAACTCTGGGTGATTACAGCTCAGGAGCAAGTATTACTGCTTGCATATTTTATGCATAAATATCTATTATAATAGCTTTTGAATGTTGTTTCAGAGTATTATATTTTTTTTATTAATTAAGAAGAAAGCTTATTTTTTTTTTCTTTTTAAATGAATGATGTAATACTACTCCAGGCAAAATATTCCATTGTGGTACTCAAAAAACAAAGAGTAAGAGATAATTTCTGATCTCTGAACAACAAACAATAATATTTGTTAAGACAAGGAGGTAAGAAAAATTACTGAGCAGTCTGGGAATTAAACTCATAAAAAAGCTAGTGATTGAGGTCAGAAAGTCTTTGTGGTACCATAAAAACTTTTAATTTCAGTGTTTCAATTTCACCAAGTTACTCAACTACATTTTCTCACACGGAAAAGTGAAAAAACTGTCAGACTTAATTTGTGAAATGAGATGTTAATAAATTAGAAAAAGAAGTTAAACTTTTTTGGTGTATGCTTATTGGGGAGCTACAGCTGGAGCCTCCTGGGTCATACACATAGTCTTTGCATCAAATTCTGACAATATTTTGAATCTCTTTAAAATAAAATCAGTTTCTGTTTTCTTAGTGGCCAGGCTGTACATGCCTGTATTTGTTGAAGCAGTGGGTGATATTACAACCCATCAAAACTTCTTTTAGTGTTTAAGCATTTTGCTAAACAGGAATGAACTAATTAAATTTCTGCTTGCAGAAAGATGTAAAACTAATTTCTATTCAAGGGATTGCGGAGGGATGTAAACAGGTGTAAATACCAATCTTGTTTGCAAATCTAGCCTCTAATCCAAGTCCATCAGAGATTCATGAGAAACCAATTTATTTTATCTAGACTAACAGACTATAGAAGTATTTGACAAGAATATGCACCTTGATGACAAGCACTGGAACAGTGCTGATAGAGAACTACTATTAATGAGCTCAATTAGAGGTTAATTCTGCTAGGGCATATTTTTCTGGGAAAGCAACAACCAGAAAAGAAGAATTTATGAGGATCATGCAATTTACATGTGTCACAAGTCAAAATAATATAATATCAAAAAATTATTTCCAATATATTAAAATGTATCAGAAGTACAAGTTCAATTGCACATGTATTATGACTTCCAGAAAGTTCAAAAATTTCATTCAGATTTGATTTTGTTCTTTTGTATCCATCTGTTGTCCTTTGTTATGGACAATTAGCTCCAGAGACAGACTGCATTGGTCTAAAAAAAGTCTTATTGTTCTGTGTTTGTTCAGCACCTTGAAACAAGATTTAGGAACATGACACACATTATAAAGCATTATGGCTATAGATGGTATATATATACAAATATAAAAATCAAAATATCAACAGTTATCTCAGATCAGTCATAAAGCACTACTACCACAAAGTTATTCTCTGACTGAAGAAGCCAAGTTCTGACAGATGCCCCTAACAAACAGCTGTGTTGCTTTGACAAGTTAGCAGACACTAGACCGTCATTCTACATTTGCTGAGGGTTATTGCCACCCCCCCAAAAGCTGGATATCTTTATGTGAATGGTACCAGGTCTTCTCCAACCCAAATCAGGCAGAGTTAATTTTCATAGTTTCAAGGGACAGTCTGAGTTAATCCATCTGATTTTGCCTGAATTAGAACAGGGTGCAGGTCCCCAAAGTGTTCTCCTTTTGGAGATGATAGGTAGTAGCCTCCTGCAGAGCAGCTGGAATAGGCTGCTTAGGCATGGGCACCTGAAGCAAATCCAGGACAAAAGACCACCACCATATATATATAGTTCAAACTGATGCAACTTAAATACAGGAAAAAAGCAAAATTCAACTTTAAAGTTTGTGTGCTCCCCTGGGGTAAACTGTTTTTTCCCTTGACCCTACCAGTAGGGTGACATTTCTTCATCTTTTTTAAATTTTTTCAACACTTAGCCTCTGTCACTGATGTCCTTACTTAAACTTTGCACATTCTTTTACACCTCTGCAAAACTGAGTATAAAATGATGCCAGTAAAATATGAAGTATTTTAAACAAATAAATGACACATTTCATGACCTTTCACTTCAGGGTATGATCTTCCATACCTTGCTTGCAAAACTGACTTGTGAGGTCATGTCAGTTCTAGATAAAGTGATTGCACAAAAGTGGTTTTTTTGTGTAACACATCAAATGAGAAATACTGTGCATATAGAGTAAGAACACTTTACTGACTTTCCTCATACCTTTGTCTTGCCTTTTGAAAGATAGCTTTGTACCACAGGAGGTGATGAGATGAAAAGTGCAGAGGAATCACAAGACACCTGGAACCCTGAACTTTGTATCTTCTCCATTATTTATCAGATATGTTTGATATGCTACTTGTGACTGGGCTTTTGTCAGCCTCCTGCTATACCGCCTGAGTCATGACAGCAGCTTTTCCATTCCCAAGATCTACTGTTCTCTTTTTCTCCCCAAAATCTGCTTAATATTTTATATTGCAGTTATTTATTGTTTTCTACTACATGTTTTATATTCAGGGTACTTGAATGGATTCTGCCTTGAATTTTATAGATGTGAGGAGGTTTTGTCCAATTGGATTTACTCCTTGTGAATCCAGCTCCGAGAACCTAAATACAAGGTCTTCCCATCCAGTTAGTCACTCAGTGCTTTCAGGCTTTTTGTCCTGGAAAATTTAGGTATCTAACTGATAACACAATTGTATGAATTCTTTAATCCAAGATTCTCAGAATATTTATTCAGATACTGCGTAATCTTACTTCAAATGTATAGACTTGGACAGTTATTAGTTTAGGAGACAACTCCAGTGACTTAAAACTGTATTATTTCATTTGCCACCATGCAGTAGTGGGACATCACAAATTACCTACCATAAACGGTGGGTATAACGGTTCAGAAAGATGGGATAAAGGTACACATTTTCTACCAGTGTTCCAAGTATCTATCAGAAAAGTTTTGTGTCTCTGAGCCTGCTCAGAACTGATTCAATTTTTCCTGAGAAATCAAGCACAAATGTGGTCAGAATATTTTCAATGAAAACAAGGTTTTATTTTAAATTGTCAGTTCATCAAACCAGTTCAGTTTCCATAAATTTTCCCCCAGAGCAAGAAAGAGCATCCACTGAAATCCTGAGTGGATTCTTGGTCAAATACATCACGGCCATAAAATTAGTGTTTCCTGATTCTGCACTTACAGAGCAGTCAGATTTGCTGAGGCTTCGGGTTGACTGGCCTGAAATGCAGAGACCCAGCTCTAACTGGAATTTAGTTCTCTGCACCGCAGCTGGCCTCTGGAAACCTTTGGTAATCCCATCTAAAGTCACAGCTGCCTGATCATTGAGAGTTCCTGGAGAAAGCTGGAGTTTGGAGCCCAGAAATCTCAAGACAGTTGTTGTGACACCAGGTCAAAGATTTCCCTAACAGCATTGCACTGAAACCTGACAGCTTTCTAACACAGCTGCTGACCTCTAAGCATGCTACTCCTTAAGAGACCAACAACATTACTTAATGGTTAACTTAAGTGGAGACTTACTTAAGAAAATAAAATCACTTTTGTATTTTGCATTTTCATTGAATGTGGAGTCAGTCCTGTTCCACCAAACAGGAAGTTGCTAGGAGACCTTTTAATCTATCTGCCTTTACATGGCACATCCAAAATTACACAGGAAGCTTGTATCAGAGAAAGAAATTACACCGAAAATTCCTAAAGAGTGGCTTGGCACCAAGCAAATTTTCCTCTCCATAAAGATACAGTAATTGTTCTGGGAAAGGAAAAAACATTCTTTTTGCAACTTTTCTACATGCATTTCTTCAAACGCCCTTTAGGAAGTGAATAAACAGGAAAATATGTGCTTCACTACAACTTTATCATCTTCATAGATCAAAATTGCCTAATTTATGTCTAGTGTGTAAACACTGAAGTTTTTAAATATTGAAAAGACATACTTTGTGATGCTAATTAAAATTCTATATTACACACAATTAAAGTGCTATTTCAGCTTTTCTGTGTTCTGGTAAAAGTTGCTGCTATGAAACAACTTTAAAGGCGATAGGGTAAATTTTTCTGGTTTTATCTTTTCAGTCTCATTCAAACAATGTTTTCACCATATCTCAAATATACATTAGCAACAGATTAAAATCAGTTTACAACATAGCATGTGGCTTAATCTAAATGAATACTACATTACCTGTCTATTTTGCTTTTCATGTTGTATGGCTTTTCTGATTTTTCAACATTTGAGTTGCGTGCTAAACCACCCATATTATCCAATTTAATGCAACATATTTTAGAGATAATATATAACTAAGTACCCATCAGCCTTGGGGTTTTTCATTTTTCCTTTTCCTAAGAGATACTGAAACTGTATTTGTCACTGTGCCAGAGAGCAAGGCCCTGGTCCCTAGGCCAGCTGCAATTTATTATCATGCATCCTCATTGTATACATAGTGCAGGACCTGGAGCAACCTGTCCTCTGAGTAGAACAGAAATCTGACCAGCCACCATCAAGTGGTATTTGAATGTTGTTGACAATATGCAAAGATTGTGTGTTTTGTGGAGCCTGTAAACAGTGGTTTTGCAATCTGCCCACAGTTTGCAGCTGCTTTAACAAAGCCCCAAATAATGAGTCAGCAGTCTTTTCCATTGAAATATTATATTCCTTCTAGCAAAACTAAATTTGTGCATGCTGTATAAGAGATATTTATTTTTCTCATATAAAGAGTTCATCGACATCATTTTTCTCATATAAAGAGTTCATCAAAAGGACAAGGGGGGACAGCTGCAAGTTGCGCCAGGGGAGGTTTAGGTTGGAGATTAGGAGAAATTTCTTCTCAGAAAGGGTAGTCGGGCATTGGAACGGATTGCCCAGGGAGGTGGTGGAGTCACCATCCCTGCGGGTGTTTAAGGAAAGGTTAGACGTGGTACTGAAGGACATGGTTTAGTGGGTAATAGGTGGTGGAGGGACAGTTGGACTGGATGATCCTTGAGGTCTCTTCCAACCTTAATGATTCTATGGATTAAAGAAGAACTTTCTGCTCTATACAATTAAGAAAAAGCGCTGGTACAAATACATCCTAGATAAAGTCTTTTATGTCTTTTCATTAGGAAATACTCATCTTCTCTGCTTTTCTTCTTTGCTCTCTGTTGCTATGCCCTCTGTCTCCCTATCAATGTGTTTAAGTGGCCTTAAGACAGATGTATGCTCTGATAGGGCAATTTTAAAAATTCAAAGCATAGTAGGAAAAGAACAGGTTCATGCAATGATATTTCTCTGCATAATTTAGGGCAACAATAGTACTTTTGCCTCAGTTTTACAGCCTCAGAAAAAAAGGGAAAACTAGTTCCCTGCTCGTCTGGCCAACAGTACTCATTAAAGAGCGAGCCAGCTCTTGAGTTTACCATGCTCTTTTATTGTTTCACTCTATTTAAAAAATGCAATTTTGTCTTGGCTTCTTTATCCCAATCTCTTCTATACAGAAGATAAACACAGTAGCAATCAAATCCTACATATTTGAAATAATCATATTTGGAGTGATTTTGAAGTGAGAACCAATGGAGTCTAATAAACTGAGTCTGAAAGTGTAAGGGCACTTATATTTTTTACAGCAAAAAATCTGTAATACAGTAATGGTTTACAAAATAACGTATTTCTACATCTAACAATTTTCATTGCAATTGTTTTTATCGTTTGGCTGTATTGATCATATTTTTTTTCAGAAAAGTATAAGTGAAGAGGCAAAATCAGCTACCATTATTTTATATTCAATACTCTGCACGGTTTAGGGAGGTGGAGGTTCTATTCATTTAAAGCTTCTTCAGTTAAAAGAAAAAAAAAGATCAATTCATAAAAGACAGTCCTGGGGACAGAACATAAGCCTTTCTTTTTCTCCTGATTTACATTTTGACTAAATAATTAAAAACCCTGTGTGTTTGAGGTTAACTTCTTTTATAGAATGTTGCCATTTGATTAATCTACAGCGTTTAAATATGATCTTGCATTGTCTTTGTTTTATATGCAATGAGTCAGAAAGTGTTTTTTTCCAATACAAACTAAGTCAAAGTGAGTCCAGAAGAACTGTTTTGACCTATTCCTGACCATTGGAAGCGATCTTACTCATGTGTTTGTGTGCTGAAACAGAAAAGCAAGCTCACAGGAAAAGCTGCTTGCTATATGCAAAAATGATATGGCTACTGTTGAGTATCAAAGACTTCTAAAACAATGGGAGTCCAGAAATGACGTTAAAAGGATCTGTGGGTGTCTCTGTCAACCTGTGATTCCTACCATGGCTCCTAGTATCCATTTGCTGAGGCAGCTATTCATGCTTTTTGGCATACCTCTCTTTATCTACAGCCTTCTGGCATCTCTGTTTCCTTATCCTCATGCGCAGGTAGGTGGTAGAAATGGCTTATAATGAGATGGATTCGTTTACAAGAGAAGGTATTTCAGAAACTCAGCTGGATGGCACAGAAATCATGAGAAGCTACAGACATTTAAATCCTGGAAGGAAAAAAAAAATCCAAGAAGAGAATCACAGTGCTGGAGAAAGACTACCAGAGATAACACTGATCTTGAGATGACCTCAATATCCCATTAGGAGTTTGCCAGTGTCCCAGAGCTCTGACTGAGCTCATTATAAAAACTGTGACATCTCTCTATGGTATACAGTGTATTTAGCCAACACAGATGCTTGTGGTAAGCACATACTTACAACTCAAACTATTCTATGATTCTGTAATTGCAGTGACATGTAAGGGCTTTGATGTCATGCTTCATGTGCCTGATCTGAGCTCACAGACTTTGTGTTGAAGAAACTATACCTGTGACTGCTGTTGATATAATTTTAAACTAAATAGCAGCTTGTAAAAATTATAATTTTTGTGGCTGAACAGCAGCTGGATTAATACATTAAATATTCAAAAGAAGTGACTTGCTGTTAGAAAAAAGTTGCGGGTGGCTTACTGGTCAATTGGAATGATATACAGATGGAGGTGTGAAGCAGTGACTTAATTTTAACTTTTCTACTAATCTGTAGTGTATTACATAGCATACTAAATATACTTAAAAATATATTTTAAAAATAACACATCAGTTTTAAGAGGGAATAAGATACATAACAGTAACTTAGCAAACTGTACAACTGCAGGCAGCATGCATTCAATTTAACTTTATGATAGTAGGAAGTAAAGTGAATGGAAAACCTCAGAGAATTCCAGACTAGCTGATTATCTATATAATAGCTAAAAGAAACATATATTAGCAATAAAGATACAATTTTTATATTAATTGATAACACTAAATAGATTGCAGTACTTTTATATTAACAACGGGTGGAAAAAAGCCTTCTGCTGAAAGACAAGGTTCATCTGGCACTAAATCTGTGTTCATACAAAGGCTCCAATCTTCAAACCTAAAAAAGTCTTTGTAACATAGTCTTTAGATACAGTTATGTAAGGTTTCTTCCTCAATAGGTCTGCCAACAAAAAATTGTTCTGTCCCATTTCTTATTTCTATTGAACTATTCTTAATTTCTTTACCAAATTGCTTTGGAAATACTCTGCAGCTTTTCCTTCTTCTGATTTTATTCCATATGCACATTAATTACTTGGATGTGCAATACACAGGTGTTTATTAAATCTGCAGATAACTCTAGGCAGAAATGGAATGAAATAGCTTTGAAGGATAGGATGAGAATTGGAGAAATTATCAGACGCATCCAGATCACAATTCAGCGAGTTCGAGGACAAAAGTATCACACTACAAAAAAAATATAGAAGAAGAAGGTGGGAAATGGCTTGAGTCAGCTGTTACACAGAAGATGTGGACCTTATAGTGTTTCACAAATTGAATGCAAGATAACATGTTATTTAGCAGAGAAAAGCAAAGTTTATATTGAGAGGAATTAACAAGGAAGTTGCAATGTAGAATACATGAAGAAATATTGCTAGTATTTGTAAGGCCTCAGCTGCAGAGCCACAAAGATGATCAAGGGAGTGGAACATCTCCCTTATAAGGAAAGGCTGAGGGAGCTGGGTCTCTTTAGCTTGGAGAATAGGAGACTGAGGGGTGACCTCATCAATGTTTATAAATATGTTAAGGGTGAGTGTAGGGAAGATGGAGCCAGGCTCTTCTCGGTCTCATTAAGCGATAGGACAAGGGGCAACGGGTGCAAGCTGGAGCATAGGAGGTTCTGGGTTAACGTAAGGATAAACTTTTTCACTGTGAGGGTGACAGAGCACTGGAACAGGCTGCCCAGAGAGGTTGTGGAGTCTCCTTCTCTGGAGACATTCAAAACCCGACTGGACATATTCCTGAGTGATGTGCTCTAGGTGGTCTTGCCTTGGCAGGAGGGTTGGACTAGATGATCTTTCAAGGTCCCTTCCAATCTCTACGATTCTGTGATTCTGTGATTCTGTGAAATGCTATTATCATGAGCCAGCACACACTTCTGAAAAGCTGTAGTAAGGTGAGAAAAAAGAATAATCAGAAGTTTGAGAAACTATGTGTTTGAGATTAATTGGCTCTAATGGGGGTGTTTAGTCTAGTGAAAATCATACATGAAGGGAAATGTGATTAAAATGTTGTACATATAAATGACTGCAGTAAAAAAGGATGGCAATTTTCCATGCTCATTGTGGATATGCCAAGAAGCAACACTATACTAAGGGGAAAAAAGGTTGTCTCAATTCTGTCACGGGTTTCTTACAGTAGCTGTAGAGACAGCTTGGCAAGTTTTAAGAGCTGGTTAGGCAGACACCTTTCAAGTATGGATTACATACAACTGTGCCTAGTTTGAGACAGAACAATACTGTAGATGTCTTTTGAGAATCCTTTCAGCTCTGTTGTTTGTAATCAGTAGTATATTGAAACTTCATGAACAAATACATAAGCTATCATATATAAGAAAGTAAAATTTCCATTAATTTTCAGACTTCATCTGGAAAAAACAAAGCATAACATTAAGACAGTTCCTTAAAATGTTTACTTATTTGATGGTATTCTGGTTCAAATCCAACAAATAGAACTCTCCAGGATTATTTTTTTTTAGTCACCTTTTTGATTGCCTTCCAAAACAATTTTGTCCCACAGATTGTTTTAGCCAGGCTGGTTTCTATTTATTCTTTGCAGTTTACTACCACACTAATATAAAATTACATGTTCTTGTGTGCCTTCCCAGGAAACCACAGCATCTCTTTTGTACATCTTTGGTATTAGGGATTCCTCTGCATTTCTCTAATAGGTAGTTTGACATCTTGTTCCAATAGTTTGTTTTCCACTTTTTCACAGGCCTCTTTCATCATCACAGAAACATATCAGTTGTTTGTGTTCACACCTACTTTCCTAGGAAAAATTAACACAGTTATTTGATTGTCTACATCACCTACCAAGCCTGTGCTCACAAGAATACTAAGTTTCTCTTTGGAATTCCTGCTTCCAACTTCTAGCATTCTTCTAGCCACCACTCTATCTCTCCCTGACCTGATTTTTCTGTTCTGATGCTTTAAACTCAGACGTGATAAACATGCTTTTATTCAGTAGAAAATATGAATTATAAAAGATTAGTTCTTCAAAATAACATTACATAATTTTGACCTAAAGATAGTTTTAATGTAATGTAACCACATATTCTAATGGAATTATTTTCAATTTACATTTTTGTAATTTAAAGAAGAATGAAATACAGCCTATAGTATTCCTCTTTGATTGCCATACAAAATATGTCTTGTTAAACACATCAATTCTTAGGCTCTGTCAGTAAACATAATTTAAGAAACAATTGAAACAAAATAATTTCTTATAAATTTTGATACTTACTAGGCTAAAGTGTTGTCTTTTTCATGGTGTTTTTGAGCAATTTTCCTCAAATGACTGATTCCTTCTAGACAGCATATGACATTGCTACTGTGCATTATATGCAATTTCACCTAATTTGCTTTACTGTTACAGGGCTCTAGTGAAAAAATATAATTCAGGCTTCCAACATGATATTGTATACTCAAAGTAATTTAAGATGCAAGTGTTAAGGACAAATTTTTGTGTACATAGTAATGTGCAAAATAAATAATGTGTAAGAACTGAACATTCATTAGCAGAAGTGTCATTGACGAATGCATTTAGCAAAGTTTACTTTACGGTTTAAAACTGTCCTGGCTTGTCAGTCTTCTGAACACTCCCATCACAATAATCTTAATTCCCTGACTGATATAACAAACCCTGCTTCCCTCAAGTATATTCAGTTACTACAACAGACTGTGCAGTATCTTCCTGATCTTCAGCAATTACCGTGTCATCATGAGACACACTGTGCAATTGAACATGTTTCATTATCACCTCAAGGGTGAGTGTCTATGCTGGATCCTCTTGCACCCGTCCAGGGAAACCTGCATGCTCGATTACCTCTGAAATGCCTGTACACCAACACACACAGCATGGGGAAGAACTAGAGGTCTGTGTGCGGTCGCAGGACCATGATCTCATTGCAATTATGGAGACATGGTAGGATAGTTCGCTTGACTGGAATGCTGTCCTGGGTGCTACCTACTTTTTAGGGAAGACAGGCCAGCAAGGCAAGGTAGTGGAGTTGCTCTTTATGTGAGAGAGCAACTGGAATGTATCGAGCTCTGCCTAGGTGTGGATGAAGAACGAGTCGAGAGCTTCTGGGTAAGAACTGAGGGGCAGGCTAATATGGGTGACACTGTTGTGGGTGTTTACTACAGCCCACTTGATCAGGAAGAGGAAGTCAGTGAGACCTTCTACAGACAGCTGAAAGTAGCCGCATGATCACGTGTCCTGGTTCTCAAGGGAGACTTCAAGCACCCTGATATCTGCTGGAAAGGCAACACAGCCAGGCACGCACAGTCCAGGAGGTTCCTGCACAGCAGTGATGACAACTTTTTGGCACACGTGGTAGAGCCCACAATGAGAGGGCTGCTGCTGGACCTTGTACTAACAAAGAAGGACTGTTTGGGGATAGCCTTGGTTGCAATAACCATGGGATGGTGGAGTTCAGGATCCTGCATGGAAAGAGCAGGGCAATAAGTAAGATTATACCCTGACAATACGAAGCTGGGAGGGGTGTGAAGAGGGTGGGGCCAGACTCTCCTCAGTGATGCCCAGCAATAGGACAAGGGGCAAAGGTCACAAGCTGGAACACAAGAAGTTCCGTCTCAATATGAGTGAATCTTCATTACCTTGAGGGTGACAGAGCTCTGGAACAGGTGGCCCAGAGAGATTGTGGAGTCTCCTTCTTTGTAGATATTCAAAACCTGCCTGGGAGTGATCTTGTGCAACCTGCTGTAGGTGATCCTGCTCTAGCAGGGGGGTTGGACTAGATGATCTCCAGATGTCCCTTCCAACCCCTACCAATCTGTGATTCTGTGATTACTGTTGCAAGACTGACATACAGAGTATCCTGCCCCTTTTTTTTTTTCCCCCAGCAATTTTGGCAGATCACAAATCATATTGCTCGCTTCAGATTCCATGGTTTCATCAAGTGAAACATTAGTCTTTCAGTTTCCAATTGAATATTTCAACTGCTGTAGTACTGAATGAATCTTTAATAATCTCTCCTGCTGCAGTAAATCTACTGTTTCATCAACAATTATCACTTGATATGTGATAAGAAAGGAAGAAGACTACCTCATTGTGTACAACAGTAACATTTTACCTGAAAGGATGAGATTCAAGTTATTCAAGATCTGATGAAAGTCTACAGAAAGAGGAAAAGATTTCACCATAGAGATTCAGAACAAAGTATCTTGGTATTTAAAGTATTTATGTGTACTATAGAAGATCTGCTAAAGCTCCAGGTTCAAATTATCCATAAACTGGAGATCAGAGCTCTGTTTTCTCAAATTGAGAGGAAAATCCTAACCAATAGGCTTTTACTGTTCTGTGGAGGATTAGTCTCTTCAGTGATTGCCAGCAACTTCTTGAAAGCCCTATTTATACACAGAACATAGTAAGATTAAAGAAGACAATATTTCAAGTGTACTTTAACCAGTGACTGGTAACAACCACAGAAGCAACAGAAGGGGAAGTCGTAGGAAAATCTGAAAAACAAATCACAGACTATTTCTGATTCCTTAAACTTCTGAGAACACAAATATATCAGCTGAAATCTAAGGACCTTCATTTCCATAGAAACAAGTGAGGAATAGATTTTCACCATCAGACAGTTTATATTTTTTGAGGTTGATATGAAGGAGAACAGGCATTAATATACTGTAAGCGGTGCAACTGTTTTGTAATATTGTTGGAGTTCTTGCCAAAGCAGCATACCCAGGCTTGAGGTCCTACTGAGTCATTCATTAGTAAAGTATTTCCACAAGGTCATTCATGTAAAAGCTAAATCATCTTTTTAATCTTTCTCCACTGGAGACAGGAAATTTACATTTTGATATTTCTGCAGTGACTCAGTTCCAGTCAAGTGAATCAAGATCCTAGAGTCCCCGTTCTTTTGCTTCAGGTATGCTTAAACTGACACACAGTGAATAAGACTACCTTTCAGAAATGCAGTCTAGATGATGAAAACCACATAAAGATTACAGAAAATACTTTATGGCAGATGTTCCTGGCAGAACACATGGTATATGCATATAAAAAAAAAAGAATATTTGTTTTTAAACACCTGAAGTAACCTTGGGATATAACTACAGATAACTAAAAGGGGAATCTTTATTCAACTAGGGGCAACTTACAAAATAAATTGTAACAAAATGCTTTTTTAAGAACATTCCTAAAAATAGTGTGAGAGGTGGCATTTCTGAAGAGGTTGAAAACAGAATATTTTTACATAACTTTCAAAATTGTCGGTGATATATTTGACACATTATTTTAAATATTCTTTTAACATTTAATTGAGTGCAACTATTGAGGATTAAATACTTAAATACTTTCATGGTCTTCATAGAAGTAATCTAAACGTGCAAACTGTATCCCCTAATACGGTGTAAATAGTTGTTCTGGTTTCGGCTGAGAGAGAGTTAATTTTCTTCACAGAAGCCAGTATGGGGCTGTGTTTTGGGTTTGTGCTGGAAGCAGCGCTGATAGTGCAGAGATGGTTTTGCTGTTGCTGAGCGATGCTCACACAGAGCCAAGGCCTTTGCTGCTTCTCGCACCGCCCCGCCGGCGGGATGGCTGGGGGTGTGCGGGGAGTTGGGAGGGGATAGACAGGGCAGCTGACCCCAACTGACCAAAGGGATATTCCATACCATACGACGTCATGCTCAGTTTATAAGGGGCTGGAGGGAAGAGGAAGGGCGGGCAGCGGCGTTCAGAGTGATGGAGTTTGTCTTCCCAAGTAACCATTATGCGTGAGGGAGCCCTGCTGTCCTGGGGATGGCTGAACCCCTGCCTGCCGTGGGCAGTGGGGAATGAATTCCTTGTTTTGCTTTGCTTGTGCACGCGGTTTTTGCTTCACTTATTAAACTCTTGTGTCTGAACCCACGAGTTTTCTCGCTTTCACTCTTCCGATTCTCTCCCCCTTTCCGATGAGGGGGACTGAGTGCGCGTCCGCGTGGTGCCCAGCAGACGGCTGGAGTAAAACCACGGCGTAGTTCTCTGAAGCATGTTTGTGGCTGCCTTTAGTTACTATGATGATCAGAAAGGTTCAACTTGATTTTGTAGAAAGCTATTTTTACTATTCATTTTTCAGAAGGATATTTCACAAGGTGTTTTTCATACAGCTAAGGTGAAATTGGATGAACTTTAAAAATTTTGACCATTTATATGCAGGTAAGATTAATTCAGCTGAAACTTTCAAGACTTTGTGGTTTTTTTTTTAATGGAATCATCTAAAACTAATTAATGACTTTAAAAATAACATATAGTAAGTTGAAGTGTTATGGGAAATGCATATATTATCTTATTTACAAATGAACCTTTGGTATCTTTTACATGACTCAAAGGACTGCATTTCTTAATTATGTCTTCTATCATGATCCCATACGCAATGTCTTACTAAATTGTCTGCACAGAATGTTAAAGATCTTGCTGCTGCTTCAACATAAATGTTATTCCAAATCATGCATGGAGTGTTAAAAAAGGCAATTCCTTTTGACAGGAGGAACATTGGTAGAAAGAGATTGAAATAGCATAGGAATTTCACAGCATTTCTTGAATGCAGCACTCAAAGAGATGGCGTGGTGCTCAGATTGGATGGTCTGGCACATGCTTCATCTTTCCTCTTTCTGCCTATCCACAGAGGTAGCAATCATCCAATTCATGAGAAATGTCATTGACAGAACTGAGTTAAATATCAGTACAACTGGCGATTCCCCAAATAGGTGACTATTTTTAGACATCAGACTTCTTTTAAATGAGGCATGAGAAAACTTTCTTTTTAGAAAGTTTACTTAATCATCACTTAATAAGACAATAAGCAAAAAAGAAGATGAGTAAGTCAGTCTGAGTTGTGTCCCCATTCTTAGTCTATCTGTAGAAGACTTTCATATAGAATTTCAATTGCTAGTACTGATGAAGATGACACTTTTCTCATTTATTTGGGGATTACCTTTACTGGGATTCCCACCTCTTCTTGAAGTGTATCCAGTTTCACTACACATTCCTTTTACAATGTGGAGCTCAACATTCCCACAATCATGAAGATAAGAACTATATTTTAAAAGTAATAATGAAAAATCTTCAAGCTAGTATATATCTTTATAGTTTTATTTTCATCCTGTGTGTGATAATCCTCAACAGGATAATGAAGAAATTCCTGGTTCTAGGATACTCTATTGAACGTTCAGGAAATCTGAGAGCTTAACTGAGTCCAAATCATTGTTCTTCCACTTTTGTTCTGAGTGGCAGGTTTGCCTCTGACACACCAGAAGTTGTCTATGAAGTTGTGTCCATTTATTCTGTCTTTTTGAATTACAATGAAAAAAACAGAGTGATGTCACGTTTTGGGTCTGAACTACACTGGAAAAGTCACAGAGATGAATATTCAGTCTATTCTAGATAAGGAAAAAAGTCTAAAGCAACAGATACAGCAGTTTTGCCTTTTCAAAGCTGTCACAGTAGCAGGGACAGGTGTTTTGCTGAGTTTTCCTACCAAAAAAAACAACTGAAGAAGCAAGATTTCACTGTCTGTGCATTTCCTTTTCTCTGTAAGATTAGAATAGTTTAGCTATTCTCTTTAAAATAAAATCAATTCCCTTTATTGGACCTGGTGAAGTGATTTTATAACAGGCAAGTCATAAAATACTAGGAACATTTGTGCACATTGACATGAAGACCGTGAAAAATCCTTTAAAAAGGAAATCTCCAGGAGGTGGAGAATTCAAGGAAACCTTAGGAAGCTCACAGTCTGAGGTGTTTGGCAAGAAGTGTTGACCTGTGTGTGAGCTGTAGAACTACCAGGTTCTCTAGCATCACAAAGGAATTGTGTCCTGCTCTTGTGACAGATTTGGCATCTTTCACTCCCAAATATTATACTGTACCTTTATAGTACAGATGAAAGCACATTCTTGAAGACAATATGATTCTAAGAGCTTCCATTCTCTTGACACTTCGATAGCTGACAGGAAAAAAGTGAGCATCTTAGCTCACTGAAAAACATTTGTTAGAAATCATCAAGGGCATTATATGAAGGTCAATTGAGGCATTAAAGGCCACAGACAATACACAAGAGGTGATTGTCTTAAGAAAGGTAGACTGGTTTGCTGTTCATACAGCATGAGTTAGGAGAATTGAACATACAGTGTCAAATGTTGTTTATATGTATATTTTCTAAGCTACAAGGGGGCAGTGTTGGTATACACAGTGTAAGAAAAATGTATTCATTAAATAGATAATTTAAAAAAAACCCACATTTTGTTTCTATCTATAGTTTTGGTTTGGATTTTTTGGTTGGGTGTTGGGTTTTTTTGTTGTTTTGGGTTCTCCCTCCCCCCTGCTTCCAGCAAGGAAGATGAAAACTGTTGATGAACATGAAACCTACTTTTAATATAAGATGGTGTCTTACATTAACATAGGACTAAGTCAATCATAAATCAATATAAATTACATAATTTAAAGAACATGTTATTAATACCATCCAATGGACTTCCATTTGTTGGTTAAATACCAAACAACCATCTTTGCTAAAAGTCTAAGAAAATTCTTTCCAGGAAGGAGACTTCCTTTCTAGGAAAAGTTAATGCTCTAGGACAACAAATGCGTAATTTTACACATGCCCAGGTATGTGTACTTGCACGTGCACACACAATTGCTGACAGTTTGTGAACTTTTAGCCTTCTCTGAAATACTTAATAATTTAAAAGGCTGAGACCTGAAAGAGCTTCTATGCTTTCTCAAAATATTCCAGCTTTTTCTGCCCACCTTGGATTTAGTCTTAGAGTAGGGAACATAATCTTTTATAATACTACTCTTATGCCCTATTTCTCAATTCCTTCAGTTAAAACCCAAAATATATAAATATGAGTTCCAATATATATACAAGATAAACCATATACAAGTGACACCAACTTTCTAAGCCCAGAAAAATCAAATTACAAAATAGATCCCTCTTCAGAACTGGAATAACTGCAAATTTAAGGGAGAAGCATACTGGGATCAAGGCATGATTTATGATAAATTTAGAAATTGCAGCCAAAAACTGACTACGTAGAAAAACTATGCACAGAAAGAATCTCAGGAAGGTTAATGTGGAAAATCCACCTACCATCATCATATAATCCAGTCTAATTTAAGTTTTCATAAAATATCCTCTCTGACACTCCTTTACAGAATGGTTAATTTAAAAAAACAAAATGATACTACATTACTTTGCGAAGGAAGGCATGAAGGAAAAAGTAGGCAGAAAGGCTTTTTACTTAAAAAATTAATTTTTGTAGTCCTGAAATTGCAAGTGCTCATGCACTGTACACTCAGCAGGAGTTCAGGTGCTTTGATTTCTTTATAAATTGTATGCTATTTTTCACATTATTTGTATTTAAAAGAAAACTTTTTAAATATGACCTATAAAACTGAAACGGGTTAATTACAAAAATATAAAGTAAATATAAAATTTCCTACAGTGATACTTTTAATAAAGGTGGATTAAAAGCTTAATTTTTTAAAAATCTAGGACATTTTTTCTGTTCCTTTGTTGCTTTTCAAAGTCTTTTTAAAAAATATTAAACAAATAACTCCAGAATGCACTTCCCGTTCAAAACTGACAAAGGCTGTTTCACAGCTGGCACAACGGCACAGTCCTCTAGGACTTGTAGATGTGTGTCATCATTTAAATATCAACAGCAGAGTACACTGAAAAGCACAACACACCACATTTCATGATGTTTTCCAATGAAAAGAGCTTGCAACCTCAGTACTAAAGGAAAAATCATATAAGGAAGTACACAACAAAATGAAAGATGGTATTTTGCTCATTTCTTTTTTTTTTTTCATTCTTCACAAAATTTCACAAAGTGATCTTACTTGCGAGATGAAAAAGCCTATCAACAGGAAACATTGTAACTTCAGGCCAGCGTTTTGAGTTGAAAACAAACAATTAGGTATTGATTGGGTAAAGGCTAGCTAATAGTTGTGTCCCTGTTGGGCTACAGCTCACAATTTAGTATGTATTAACAGACTTTCATGGGTACTAAGTAAATTGAAGTGAGATTAGATACACCTGCTGTAATACAGTCACAACCCTCATTGTAGTACAGACATTCTCAATCAGATTAAGAAAAACACACTATAATCCATGACAGCCTTTTGATCTGTTGGATCTCTTTGAGATCCAAGACAACTGTTTTAGACAGAAGATACTGGATAAGGTAGAGCAAGAGAAAAAGAAAATTTGCTGGTTGCACCTGACTGTCCTGGAAAATCAGAGTAACCATGGTGTTCTAAAGATGTAAGAAAGACAAGGTCTTTTTTAAAGCCCATTAATAGAGCTGGGGAGGCAATAAAAATGAGATCTCAGACAAGATTTTTGCTTTGAAAGAAAACACAGTGACTCGTTTGAAATAAGACTGATATGCCAAACTTCTCTTCTAATTATCCAACCTCATCAGGCAATCTTGTAAAAAAAAAGTCACCTCTCCCTTCCACACTCCCTTGTAAGAGTTCCCAAGAGTTTTAACAACATGAAATGCTACTGTCAAGTAAACTTTTCATGGTGATAAAAAGAACAGAGTAAGGACCTACTATTAACTAAACTCCTTCCTACATCTTATTTTGTTTGTTGTCTGTATGGAACCAGTGTGATCACTACAGGAATGAGGCATACAGTTAGCATTCACTGTAAATTATAAATTTCAGTGGGAAAGGTAAGGACTGCAGTTATCTGGCTACAATTTTAAAATTACACAATGTGTTAACATTTACACTGACAAAAAAAAAATCTGATGTCTTTCATACTAATTTTAGGCAAAACAACTTTCTGAAGAGAACATTACTTGGCTTGCCATTGATTAGAGTTCCAGATTTTTTTTTCTACATAAGTTGCCATGTTATTTTCCATCCAATGCATTTGTGATTATGTTGCTGATGTAACGAGTTTATTTATGTCATGATAATTTGATCAGCTCACTAGACTTTGTTGTATAACACTCACTAACATCCCATTCAATGTCATAAGATTTATGATCATACATCTCAGTTTAAAGAGCAAACCATTGCTTTCCCTAACATATCAATCAGTTTACAACATGCATATCCATACATTCTCAATCTATGTTTTAGCTTTTTTCAATACTTTAATTGTTTCTGTCATGAACTATTAATTTAGATACTTCCAGTATCTCCCTAAAAATGGTTGCTAGTATAGTTGATAATGGATTTGTTATAACTTCAGCAATATTTTCTTTATCATAGACTATTAAATAAAAAACTATTCATTAAATTCTGGCAGCACTAACTCTTAGGAGTTAGGAGTACCTCTTAGGAGGTACAAGAATGAATCAGAATTAAAACCAAAACAAAACAACAAAACACTTCAGAGATATTTTTAAAATATTATAATAAAGAAGGGGTAAAATGTTTTGTTTGTAGCTCTTTTCAAATCAGAGTTTCAATTTCCTTTTTCTTTCAACGGGCAAACATACTTTACCACTAGAAAACAAATTTATAAAAGAAAGGTTGTCAGAATAAATTAACCCACTTATCTCCAGACTTCAAATACTGGATAATATTTCAAGAATCATTTGAGAGAGAGAGAAATAGACCATGCTGTACAAATGAATTGTGTACATTCCTGGACAAGACAATTTACCTTCTAAGCAGAAAAAGACCAAGTGGTCAGGTAAAAATTGTATTGTTGGAGAGCTAAAAAACAGGATAGCAAGTACATTTAAAAAAAAAAAAAAAAACCACAGGAAAAAATTAAGTGCCAGTGTTCAGAATTGCAAAATTGCAATACTGAAAACTCTTCTGTCATCTAATCCACAGTTGCCTACACCTCATCCGCCTCTACCCTCACCTAGACTTTGCTTCTCTGGATGTCCAGAATGTCTCCATCCTACAAATTACTGAACACCTCCATACCACCCCTGTATCGTACGTACTGTACAAGCATTCTACCACAAGCAACCTGCTTCAGTTTGGCAAAGTATTCGTGTGGTCCCTGGACCAAAGGCCTGCGGCCTATGATAGCCATTTACAATGTATTTGCTCTGCTAACCAAGAGGTAACATCTACTGAATTATATCCTCTGTGTGAGACCTCACAGGCAGGACATAGGAACAAACACAAAACCGTGTATGAAATGCAAAGAGTAAATTTATTTTTGTTGCCTTGCCAACTGGGATATCCCTGAAGCAGCACCCAGGCAGAGGCACACTAGCAGGGACACAGGCATCACAGAGCTTGGTCCATGCCAGAGGATTCCTGAACCTGCTGGTTTTGTCTTTATATCAGGCATTCACAAAGGTATGTGTTTACCACTGTGCTTTGATCTTTCCCACAGAAGGGCAGAAATCTCAAACATGTTTGACAGGGTGCCTCTAAGTCTATCACAGGCCTATGTTGTCACAGATGTTCGACTGACCCAACATACAAGGTGAAAGAACAATTAGTATCTGTTTTTCAACATCCCAGCTGCAAGTCACTGCAAGTCACTTGAGCATTTTTATAATCCTCTTTATCAATCTCCCATTATATTCCCACACCTCACACAGACCCATATGCTTTTCTTTAAAGTGTATCAGGTAATAGAAAAAAGGCACACTGCTCTCTGACCATCATCATCCTCCTGGGAGGTGGACCTTGGCCAGTTCACCCCCGTCTGAAAACTGCTTTCACCACTGTAACCATCTGTGCTTTAAAGGAAAGTAGAAAAACTTCTCACTTGTTACAAAAAATGTTCTAAGACTGTGAATCCTGCATGAAAATGCATCAAAAGATATCACATCTTTCCACTTTGAGCCATTAGTTGTCAAAAATATAAATTTCTGTTATAATGGTTAATCTTTATCTCAAAATGTGCTTTTCAAACACAATTGGAGTTCATATTACTTCAGAACAACCAAGAGCTGCCCGGTTCAGTTCTGTGATATAATGTCAGTTGACCTCTGGTAAATCATTACTTTTCAGAAAATGAAATCAATGGAACAGTCTCAGTAGGAAGAATTAAAAACAAAGGCTGGTTTTAAATTAATTAATTCTAGTTAATAATAATAATATAATTAACTATAAATGGATTCAGTGAAGATCAAAATAAATAAAAATAATAAATATTAACAGTTGTTCTAGTTCTGCTGGGGAAAGCAAAATGGAAATTCATATTTTTATTTATTTTCATTAGCGGTATCTACCTTCTTCTGATTATAACTTATATGAGATGCCAGCTTGAAAGAACTATGTATGGCCTCAGGCTATAGAGTGGACTTCTTTTAGCTTATTTTAAAGTTTCAAATGTTTTAAAACAGAAGAAAAGATGAAGAAGAGGAAGAGGAAGAAGAGGAAGAAGAAGAAGAAGACGGAAGAAGAAGAAGAAGATGATGATGATGAAGGAAAAGAAGAAAAAGGAAAAGATGAAAAAGAAAAAAGGAACATAAAAAGAAAAAGAAAAAAGGAAGAGAAGGAAAAGAGAAGGAAAAAATAGATAGTAGAAAGAAAGGAGGGGAAAAAAAAAAAGAATATTAGGTTTTCCACAAGTAATCTAGACTGTAGTAATACAGATTCAGAGTTACAAACCCCTTAAACAATACCATATCAGCATGGGTTTCCACTTTATGATTTCGATTGACATTGATGTATATTGATTTGAGACAGCTTAAGACTCCTCAGTGTTTTTTCCCACTGCACTGTGACATTATGACTAACTTGTCTATTCCTCTGCTGTGTGTATAAGCAAAGAGGCAGAATGACTCAAATGAACTCTTCCTGACTCTCATTTATACTGTTCAAATATTGATTACTTGGTAAGAAAACAACATTTAGTTGTATTTGGATGATAGAGATTTTTTTACTCTTTGAAACGTCATTATTCCTCTACATATTAATAGCACTTCTGTTTTTACTCCTTTTTCTTCCACACAAAAAAAAAAGGAGGAGCTGTTCACCCCACATTACTTTTTGATATCAGATGTGCTTCAAGTAAAAATCTTTCAGATAGATCCAGTCAAACCAGCTTGCTCAGTAGTCTGTTGAAATGCTCTAGCAAAGCAAGCCAAAGAACTTGGAAATTAGACACCCCATGGAGTGTTAGTAGTTTTCATGGCCTTATAAATATATTGATAATTACAAACCCGTTAAGTGGATGCATCTCTGTTGCAAAAGATACCATAGGGAGCACTGACAGAGATTTTCTCCAATGAAAAAAAAAAAAGGAAAACGAAAGAAAAGAAAAAGAATCCTACAGAGATTATGCTACCTTGCTGTGAAATCAAGGAATTTTGCTGAATAGCTCACTGCTTCCTGCAGGGAAAAAAATTGCAGAAATGTGTCAGGCACAGCCTGGTATTGGATGATAAAGAAAATTAAAGTCTGAGATTACAGTTATATCTGTCTTTCAAAGTGAAAATAAAAAGCCATGGGTTGAATGCTTTGATTTGAACTCATCTTGTTCTAAAAACAGGAAAACATTTATCCAGTAAGTCAAATAATGTCAGATAAAGCAGACTCCTACAGCAAAAACAGAGATTTTCATGAAGAAACGTAGGCAAGCCCATCTATAATTGTGAATCAATTACAGTAATTGAATCAGGTAACATTTTGGTTCCCTGTATTCACATTTCTGGTTTTGATGATGGATGTTTTGAACTGGCATAGTGAAAGGATGAGGGAGACCTCATTGCAACCTACAGCTTTCTCACGAGGGGGAGCGAAGGGGCAGACGCTGATCTCCTCCCTCTGGTGACCAGCAATAGAACCCAAGGGAACAGCATGAAGGTGCGACAGGGGAGGTTTAGCCTGGAGATCACGAAAAGGTTCTTCACTAAGAGGGTGATCGAGCACTGGAACAGGCTCCCCAGGGAAGTGGTCACTGCACCAAGCTTCACTGAGTTCAGGCAGCATCTGGACAATACTCTCAGTCATCTGCTCTGACTGGGCTGGTCCTGTGTGGATCCAGGAGTTGGACTAGATGATTCTTATGGGTCCCTTCCAACTCGGGAGATTCTATGGTTCTATGAACTAGTACTAGGACACCATGCACAACTTGGTCAACTTGCTGAAGCTGGGGCACCAGGGGGTCCCCTGCTTCCCCCAGGGCAGTGCTGGCAGCCAGGACCCATCCCACCACCTTAACGAAGGGCAGGGCACATGGGGCATTGGGGCAGCCTCAGTCCCAGTTATTGGGCACCTCCATGAGGGTGGGGATGGGCTGAAGCTGGGCTTGGACATGGGTGCATGAGTGGGCCTGGCTTGGTGGGGCCTGTGGCCAGGCAGGACAGGGCAGGGCTGTGGGGAGCCGGAGACTGACCCTGCTGCGGAGTCACTGGGGAAGGGCCATGGGAGGCTGCAGTGAGATCCTGGGCCCTGGGGAGGGTAGGGGAAGCCTAGGAGGAGGTTTAGCAGGGAGAGTCAGGGCTGGTGGTGCTCTGAGGGCCATCATAGGAGATAACTGAATCAGGCTTGTTGTGGTTTTATGGCAGCTGGTGGCTGAGCACCACGCAGACACTCACTCAGTCCCCCTCATTGGGAAGGGAGAGAGAATCAGAAGAGTGAAAGTGAGAAAAATCATGGGTTCAGACACAAGAGTTTAATCAGTGAAGCAAAAGCCACGTGCACAAGCAAAGCAAACCAAGGAATTCATTCCCCACTGCCCACGGCAGGCAGGGGTTCAGCCATCCCCAGGACAGCAGGGCTCCCTCATGCATAATGGTTACTTGGGAAGACACACGCCATCACTCCGAACGCCGCTGCCCTCCCCTTCCTGTTCCCCCCCAGCCCCTTATAAACCGAGCATGATGCCATATGATATGGAATGTCCCTTTGGTCAGTTGGGGTCAGCTGCCCTGTCTGTCCCCTCCCAACTCCCCGCACACCCCCAGCCATCCCGCCGGCGGGGCGGTGCGAGAAGCAGCAAAGGCCTTGGCTCTGTGTGAGCATCGCTCAGCAACAGCAAAACCATCTCTGCACTATCAGCGCTGCTTCCAGCACAAACCCAAAACACAGCCCCATACTGGCTTCTGTGAAGAAAATTAACTCTCTCTCAGCTGAAACCAGGACAGTCTACTTGGATTTTCAGAACTTATGAAGTTCCACTTTTGCTTTTGTACCAGGTGCATATGCCCAGATTCTGGCAAGGCTGGCCCCTGTGTGGGGCAGCCGGGGCTGCCCGGTGCCGGACACAGCCAGTTCCAGCCGGTTCCAAAGGCCCCACCGCAGGGCCCAGCTGAGCCCCTCAGCCACGGGCGGGCGCCTCGGGGAAAGCCTGGGTAAGGAAGGGCAAAGCGCTGCCCGGCAGCCAGGGCTGAGGGAAACGGGGTGAGAAACAGCCCTGCGAGCCCCGAGGGCAGAGCGGGAGGAGGGCAGGAGGTGCTCCAGGCACTGCCCGCAGAGAGAGATGCCCCTGCGGCCCCTCAGAAAGACCAATGGAAACTCTTACTTTTGCAACAGTGTTCATCATCTAATTGTTTGTAGGCCTGTTCTAGCATGTAAACTTTCTCAAATGAGTAACAAGGAGGTTCCGGGCATACTTCAAGATTTCTGAAATTTCTGCAAGATACCATTAGGTTTGTTAAATACTATAACAACCAAAGCACATTTTTTAAAAGTTGCTGATATTCATGTAGATGATATGACCTTTGAAAGGTCTCTGCAAGTTCCTCTACACTTCAAGCAAAAATGTATTCAGGGATTACTTCTTCTTGTGACAATGAAAAGCATTGGTGACTCTAGAAAATCAAAGTAAATTAATGTAGAATAACATTTACTTCACTCGCACGAAATAAACAATTTGCAAAATGGCATCTTAAATGTATGTGCGCTTCAATTTACAACAGTTAAAAAAAATATACTTTACTACTAACACAGCTTGTTGTAAAACATAGAATTCTGTGTTTGCTTTAAGTATAACCTAATTCAAAACCCTTTAGTATGAAAAATAACTTGCACAAAGAATTGATATGAGTATTCTAAGGCCTTGAAGCACAGGAGTTTAACTTATTTTAAAGACAGTGGTAAGCATTCCTTGGAGAACTGAACTTTTATTTCACTTATTTCAAAATTAATCACAGATCCACACTCACTATTAGTTCAAATGTCAGTTCCATGAGATTTATAAAAAATTACTGTACTAAAAACATTTATTGCAACACCAACTAAGCTGCATGTTTCTAGAGGGAGAGTGATCTCAGGATCAACAAGAAAAAGCAATGTTGAGGTAAAACTACTAAGGAATTTGTTATATTTTGGTATGAGTAGTTGCTATGAGTCTCTAAATAAACACAGTGCACAACTGCCTTCCAAATATAAGCAGAGGGAATAAAAATCTCAAAAAGCATGGTGTGATAGCGTATTTCTTTCCATAATCATAACATGATTTCTTTTTTGACTTCTATCAGATTATCAAGCTGGAAATCGCTAAAGTACAGGTATATTGGCAGGTAACAAATGAACATCTGATGATAATGACTAGAATTGTTAGCTCTGAGTTCCCAACTCTAGTTCTCTCCCCAGTATCTTATTTTTATTTGAGGTTTTTGAGAATTTGAGGGGGAATTTGGGTAGGGATCTGCTATTTTCCTATGCCTGGTTTCAGAGAAAGAGAACTTTTTTTCAGATGTTTGAGAAAAACTTCCAAAAACATTTTAAATGTTAACATGACACACTTTTCTTCTTATATTTTAACTGAAACATTTGCCTCTACGTAGCTTACAAATTCCTTCAGTTCTTATTGAAGAACTATGATCAAAATGCATAGAAGACTGATTTTACAGCTATAAAAAATTATTAGATCAAGTAGCCAGGGTTTTGGGATTCTTTCCCTCATTGGTATTTCTGATGAAAGCTGAGTCTTCTGAGATATACTGCAAATTATTATTATTATTGGTAGTATTAGTAGTAATAGTATTTCTTAATATTTTTCTTCATTTTCCCTTTTTTTCTAGAAAAGAAAAATAAAAAAGATGATCTGTTCCTGGGTGATTCAACCCATGAAATGAGAAAGGACATTTCTCAAATTCTACAATTCCTTCAATCCTCCCATCTCTTCACTGCAGCCCAATTCACACATTCCCAATGTAACTCTAACTTTTAAACTACATCAACAACTGCACATTCGTGTACAGGACAATAACAGAATACAGAATAACAAAATTACAAGACTTATCATCATCTGAGAGCAAGATGCTCAGAGAGGTATCCTGAACCATTGCTTCATTTTCAGGTACACCACTATCATAACAGACTTTCATAATTACATTGAACGCAACGGCTGAACCCACAAATAACCTAAGCAAATAAAGGAACAAGATGATGATCATTTAATCATTTCTATGTAAGTGGGCAGGAAGGAGAATAATTATTTACATGGCAGTGAGAGACACAACAGTAAGGAGGTTCTTCCACAGATGTTTCATGGATAGCACTGTGAAACTAGTTTAATAACACTTGTGCCCATCATTATAGCTTTTTATTTTCTTCTATTCATATAAAAAGAGTTATCCATTTCAGCTCCTGTCCTCTGATCATGTAAAATACACATCTCTCTAAAATTGAGAACAAAACCTACACACAAACAAAATTATCAATACGAAGCAGTGAATCATAGCAACAAAACATCTTACATAATTACAGTAACATCTAGACAGCAAAAAGGATTTTTTTTCTTGCATTATGACAACAATATGACTTTGACAAAAAAGAAAAATACTCAGGACTTTGTAGGGTAAAATAAAAGAGCACACAAACAGGACATACAGACAGAAATACAATTAATAGTTAGAATGATGGGATGTCTGTTTTATAATACCAAAGAAAATCTCCATATATGCCAGGAACCAGCTACACTGTGTGTCATTGAAACTTATGGCAGAAACTTTACCATTGCCCCAGAATTCAAACAGCCAAACTGTCAGGAGAAGGAGAGGGTCCTCCATGTGGGGAGCAGAGTCAGGAGTCAAACGTGTATCACAGTTTAAGACCAAATGACACTGTAGAGACTAAATGAACCCTTCAATCACAGGTATATATGTTCAGTTTTACAAACAACATGACTTCCTCATTCTGTTGCAGAGATTATGTGGTCCAGGAGAAAAGCTGGGTGGGTTGGCATAGCACTTCCAGACATGTGGTGCACTGTCCGGGGCTGGGTTGCAGGGTCCCATCCCAGCCATAGTGTGTGCATTCATGAGTCCCTTGGAGTCCTCTCCCAGCCCCTGGCTCCCCACGGGTATTGCAGGGATGGTCCCCAATCCTGGGGAAAGGTAACAGAGGCCTCTGGGTTCCCTCAAAGTCTCTCAGGTCCTCCTTTATTCTGTGTTCCTTCCACAGCCTCTCTCCTTGGAGTGTCCCTTAAATTTCTTTAGTTTTAGAAGATATGGGATTGGGTAGAGAATATTTCCTTGCTGACTAGTGTTTTCAACTTGTGTTATTATCGTATCATGTGCTGTTGCCACTGTTGGTGTAATCGAGGTGGTCAGGACACTTCTGGGCATGTTCTCACTTAAGGATCAGCAAGTTCTTTGCATCATTCAGCTTTCTATTTTCCCAAACACACAAAAACTATTCAAGGTTTATTCTGGTGTTTGGGAAAAGTTGTTGGTCAAAATTTGTTTCTTCTGCTAAAATGAAGAGTTGGTTAGAGCTCCCAGGCTTATGGTAACAGCTGTGCTAACTTAGGTCTAATTCATGCAAATGGCTACACAGTGCCCATGGGACAATGGGACCCTGTGCTGCCTTGCCCTGCCCTCTCCTCCCTTCCCCAGCTGAGCATGGTCTCACCGTGCCCAACAGCCCAGAGGAGAGTGGCCAGGAGTGGCTAGGGGCTGCTGATGTCTGGGTGAGGCAGCAGCAGTGAGGCAGGTTCTGGGGTAGGGCAGGTGCTGGGATCGGTGGGTTGCAAAAAGGAGGTGTATAGAATAGGATAGAATAGAATAGAATAGAATAGAATAGAATAGAATAGAATAGAATAGAATAGAATAGAATAGAATAGAATCATTAGTTACAGCATAGCTCAGTTCAAGAGCAAGGCTGAGCACTTGAGCTTCCATATAGCTCCCACAGATGGGGGCAAGCCCTTTCTTCTCACAACTCTTCCTCAGCAGTCAGACCCAAGGTCCCACAGCTGCCCCAGGTCAGAGCTAGCTTGAAACACCGCTAAATCCACAGCGGGGAATGGCTGCAGAGACTGTTGGTACTCTCAGGGCCCCATCGCTAATTGCACTGGGGAGATAGAAAGAGGAAATGTGGTCCATGAGAGAGTTTCCCAAAGCTCACGCAGAAGAACAGTAACAGACACAGGTATCCCGTGTCCTATAGTGCCTAAAGTGCTATGGTTCACAGTGAATCTGATTTATACTTCAGCATAGAAGACAAAAAAAATCTAGATATGAAGGAAACTGTATTTGGAGATACAGTTAATAAATCAAAAAGGAACAGTCACTTCAGGAAGCTTAATGTATAAAAGCAAAATAATTCAGTGAAAGATAGCAGGATATAGTTTTCCAGAATAAGTGCTGAAGGAATTCCTATGGAGATGCTGGTGATGCCTTTAAAATTCCAGTGATGTTATACAAATGTTTGTAGCTCTTGTGGAAATACTAATATTTTGTGAGAATGAAGTTGCATCTCAAATGAACATGCTAGCTAATAATATGATTTTTTTAAAAGGTAAATGTTTTGGGGTTTTTTTTGTAAAGTATATAAAGCTATAAAGGTATAATACATTTACTGTGTGGGATTAATACTGTTAGGCATTCAGTTTCAGATGGGATCTAAACAGGAATGTGAGATTAAAGAAAAACATTTTATTTTATTTTACATTTTCATCCACTAGGACAGGTCTTGTCTTACATTCTCTATATGTATAAAATTTTATAAGGAAATGGTAAGGATTCACTATAACAATGTAGTTATTTTACCTTCAGAGAAGTTATTTACTGTGATGATATTATTTCAGTCCTTCCCTCACCTATACCACTAAGGCTGAGGAATGAATCACTGTAAATCTCAGCGTACTATACAGTAATTCAGATTTAATGTGTTGAGTGTAAGACTGAAGGTCAACAGCTACAGCACTATATAGGCATAAATTATTACTTAATAAATTCACATTTAAGAGAATCTTATTGTATGGCATAGGACCGGGAACATGGCAATAAAAAAGCCTTTGTTGGCATAAATTAGAATGACCACATTTCTTACAAGTGAATGGATAATTCTGACCTTTTAAAACATCTATAAGAGCAGAGTGAAGCATTTTCTGTGCTAAATTATGATGACATGACTCTGGATTAACTTCAGAGATACCTCGATGGACTAGTATAATTTCTACACCCTGAGAAATTTCTGAAGAAAGGTAAAGACCAGGAAACACGTAAAATACTCTGAAATAACTGCTGCATACATACTAATTGGCATGTTAGGCCCTTTTCTAGTGTACTCCAATGAAGTGAAAAATAAAATGAGATCTTACATAGTTATATAAATAGGATGACTAAATCTCCTTGACTTGTGTAAATAGTTTTAATTCAATAGTTTTTAGGTTGGATATTAGGAAAAACTTCTTCACGGAAAGAGTAGTGAGGCATTGGAACAGACGGCCCAGAGAGGTGGTTGAATCACCATTCCTGGAGACATTCAAAAAACACGTAGACGTGGCACTCCAGGACATGGTCTATTAGGCATGGTGGTGTTAGGTTGATGGTTGGACTTGATGATCTCAGAGGTCCTTTCCAACCTTAGTGATTCTATGATTCTCTGATTCTATGAATTCACTAGTTTCACTTAATTTCATTATTTACTGTATCCATATTGATTATATACATAATAGAATCATATATTGCATTATAAAAATGAAAGAAGATTATTTTGTCTTGGGAAAATAAAGACTTTGGGCCTCCACAAAGATACAGAGGAAATTTTGTGACAATTGAACGAGTTTATTAAAAAGATATTTTAATCAAGAACTTAAACATAAGGGTTCTCCAAAATTAGTGATGTCTACACCTTTGGAAACTGCTTATGATGATAATGTAGTCTCTGAGTTACTGTTAATAAGCAAGACTTGGTAAGTTTTCTCAAAATTTTCTCTGCAAGTAGAAGGATTTTTCCTCCTTGAGTTGCTACTTTACAGAGTGGATTTTGACTTTTTTGTTATCTTTTAAAAGATACATCTATTAAATATTTTTGTGCCTAAAGGCAACATTCATATCTGAACATGACATCAGTAGAAAAAAAAAACAAATTATTCTCTACGTGTACTTTTTAATAGGAGTTATGTGAACGCTACCTACTGATATTTGAAAGATTATATAACACTAGTAAAATAAAAAATATTTTTCATCTTTGGTCTTCATAACCACAAAAAAAGAGAAAAAAATTAAATTAAACTTCCAGTAGGTATAGAGTTGTTTTCTGATGATTTAATTAATTTGTTTTTCTCAAGTTTCTCTGTGAAAGGTCAAAAATTATTTAATGCTTCATCTCCACTGGAACTATTGAGAACTGAATGACCTGTCATATTAATTCTGTATATCCAATAATTATTTATTTCAGAAAAAAATCCCAAGAACTTTCCCTTCACCTGACATGCATACTTAAAGCTATGATCACATTTAGATTTTTTAAACTTCTTCCACAAGACAGACCTGTTCTCCTTTTTGAACATAAATGTTTTTTTTCCTCTATTAGCTTTTGTTCTCTTAATTCTTGCATTATTTTTACTATTTCATAATCCTTCTGTCTTTAACCATAACTTGCAGCATTAAATGATGGTTATATACTCTTTTAATATTATCCATTCTATAACTCTTGCTTTTTGTGATTTTCACAATAATTTTCTGCTTTTCAGGAAAATTCACATACTTTTGGGGTTGTTCTTGAATTAACCTATCATGATTTTATATACTTTTAAGGTTTTTGTGAGTGTTGTGGCCTCTCCCTTTTCTGTTCCAGTTCGTACTATTTATGTACCAAAGAGATTTGATTTTATTCACTTCCATGTTTTTTAATTGAATCACACTGAAATAATTTAAATAACACAATAACTTATGAACCAGCTTGACTTCAACAAATAAGGTTGCCACTCCTTTCCTTTGAAGAAAGAACAGAACATTAGTAACAAAGGCTTGGTCTTTGGCAATAAATGGTGCTCCAGCATTGACTGTGTCTATGTTGAAAGTGGCTGGAAAGTGCAAGTGTCTGCTGCCTTCTTAGTTCCCTGGATAACAAAGAAACACTACGTAGGAGAGAGGAAACAGGTATATTCAGGGTTCATCTCTCCTTGGACTTCTCCTGAAGACAGAGACTACAGCATTCCAAGTGGAGGACATATTAACTGAAAAAAAGAACTCGTGCCCAAGACCTGAGTCCTGACAGACCTATGAACTTTTCAGATCAAACAACGTGGTGTCCTTAGGCCTGGACATTTAATAGTCTTGCTTTTCATTTCTAATACTTCAACAGCAGCAAGAGATGTAGACTTTTCAAAAGTGTCTAAAATCTAGAACTGTTCTTCCTCTGATTATAAGTCATATGACCATCCATAGGCCTAAGACCATTACAAATGTACAACAGACTAAAGCACAGACCATCAGAAGAACATCGAGGCTCTGAAGCATGTCCAAAGAAGGGCAACAAAACTGGTGAAGGGGCTGGAGCACAGGTCTTATGAGGAGCGGCTGAGGGAACTGGGACTGTTTAGTCTGGAGAAGAGGAGGCTGAGGGGAGACCTTACTGCCCTCTACAACTACCTGAAAGGAAGTTGTGGTGAGCTGAGGGTTGGCCTCTTCTCACAGATAACTAGTGATAGGACTAGGGGGAACGGCTGCAAGTTGCGCCAGGGGAGGTTCAGCTTGGAGATGAGGAGAAATTTCTTCTCAGAAAGGGTGGTCAGGCATTGGAACAGGTTACGCAGGGAGGTGGTGGAGTCACCGTCCCTGCGGGTATTTAAGGAAAGGTTAGACTCGGTACTTAGGGACATGGTTTAGTGGGTAATAGGTGGTGGGGGGACAGTTGGACTGGATGATCCTTGAGATCTCTTCCAACCTTAATGATTCTATTCTATTCTATTCTATTCTATTCTATTCTATTCTATTCTATTCTATTCTATTCTAACATGTACCCTTGCAACTATGAGACTAGCTCCTTGAGGAAATTTCAGATCTATATCCAGACACCCAAGTTTAGGTACATACAATATAAGTTTTAGCAGGCTAGCTGCTTTTAAGGGATGAAGATGTAGTCAACAGTAGACTATGGCAAACTGTTCACCTCATCTTATATTAGATACATATATTTGAATAATTCTCTTTACTTCATTGACTTGTATTAACTATCTATTGCTGATGCTTAGCTGCTGAAGCTAAGTAGTGTCATCGTTTAAAAAGCACTAGTTTCAAAACCACAGAGTAGGACAGGACATTATGTTCTTCAGAAACAGAACATGGAATCTATCTAACTTTTTTAGTTTATCATTGTTTAGTGACATTCAGACAGCACACAAATCTTTCCAGAGCTGGGGTCCTGCCTCTAGGTGCACAAATGCATGTATGTAACTGAACTTATCCCAATGTTACCTTGTTCAATATTAACAGAAGAATGTTCATCCGTCTGGTGGATATTCTGGGACATTTAATTACCTCCTGTAACAGAGATTTCCTGTGCAGCGTGGGCAAGGCACTCACCTCTATGCTTCAATATGTTACCTGTAAAATGGAAATAATGTTATTTCCTGCAGAGTAATTATGAGACTTTCATTTTAGAGGAACTCTTAGATGCATGCTTTATACCTGACACTTCCCAGTGTAGGACATTTTTTTTTTTTTTTAAAAAAAAAGGTTATAATGAAAGACTATACAGATAGTTTTATATCTCAGCTTTAGAGTGCTTAGCTTCATCCTCTCAGCATTCTTTTAGGACAGATTATAATGCAGTTACTCAAGTTTGACAATACGTTTTAAAATAAAACAGACTCCAGTTTGGGTTGTCATCACGGTTAAGAATTTAAGTGCAACAACAGAGACTTCTATGATGCAAAAACTTAATACTTCCAAGCATTGAAAGACTATTTTTTTTCTGGATAATTGTACTCTTCAAAGGGGCACAAGAGGAATGCTTTAGAAGAGGATTTCGCAGCTACTTTCCAGACAACAAAATAATATGGAAATCCATTCCAAGTGCTAGAAGAGTACACGGGGATAGATTCAAATCTGCATACACATTTCACATCGAAGACTACAAATATGCATGCTACAGCAGTCTGTGCTAGAGGTCAGTTACGAATGAGGACAGAAAGATATCCTTTAAGAAATTTAATTCCTGGTGAATCTTCTTAGGCTATTTCTTGCCTTCATACCAACCCACACAACTATGTTCTTGACTTTTATACATCAAGCCGTAGAACTACTTTTTCTTTTCACACCATATTAAATTCCCTCTATTTGCTCCTCATCCTGTCACTGCCCCTTGTATCCAATGGCTTTCCTATCACCCTGCCTTCCTTCTTTTTCTTCCCTCTTTTTCTTTATCACTGTTTCTACCTCTTGCATTTGCTATTTTAATCTCTTCCCACGCCCACATTTGATCTGAGTTTTTTGTTTGTTTCTTCTGCAGCACATTCTGTTGCCATAACCAAAAGGTAGGCCTGAATTTAATCAGAGTCTTTATCAATAGGGAGGAAGTTTTGCTCAATTCCTGCATCCCTAAAATGCTCCACTCTCTGTGAATCTGTAACTTCTGTTTAGAGGCAGTATGAACTTTGGTGAATTAATGTTCAAAATTCTGAGAAATATGGTAATCCATGTACTCAGTAGATATTTATTTTCTCTAAGCAACTGAAAATAAGATTTCATCATTAAAAATGTCAGACAGACTTTAAAACAGACATTATTTCCTGCACTGTTTTCTAAGGCAAGGAAGTATGTAATATGCACTTTGCAACTGTTTTGTTTTTTTTTTTTAAAGGAATTATGCCCTGTTTGGCAAGTGGCTGAGGACTGAGTACACATGCTATAAGCATGTGGTGTTGAATAGCACTCCCAGGACTGCAAGTAGGCACAAAGCATTCAGAAAACTGTTTTGAGAGGGAAACAGACACCATCAGAAGGTACTACTGACGATAAGGATAGCATGTGTGTATGTGTAATTGTCTACAGCTCTTGAACTTCTACCTATATGAACTCAATTTAGTTTTTAATTGTGGATCAAAGAGCAAAATTTAAAATTTTTGCCTGGAGAATTTTTATCAAGTTTGTGATAACTCACCCAGCATAAGTATTCCAGATGCCAACATTACATGTTGTAGCATCTATATATAGCCAAAAGGCAGCAATTCAGTTGATCAAAATTTATAAAAATCTTTAGTCTATTGATCACATATTTCTATGAGAGACCTTGAAAAACTTGTAGGAAATCCATCAGAAAGTTGTTCTTTGTTTGGAAGAATGTGTCTAATGGTCTTTGCTGAATTCCTCTAAAGTAATGAAGCTTTCTTCTGTTTGATGTAGTGTTGTCATCATTCAGTCAGGTTCTAATCACAAAATATTTTCAAGATACAGCACTCTATTCAACCAAGGCAAACAACCCATATCCATGCATTCATCACAAGCAACCGATTTCTTTTTATTCCAGAATTCCTTCTAGTGGCCTTCATCCTATCTGGTACAGCAGTAATGCATCAAGCAGTCTGCTCATCAAGATATTTTTTTAATCACACATTTCTTCTTCTCTGTTTTGTCAATGCCAGACTGTCAACCCATTATTTTTCAGCTTTGGAACTTTGATTACTGAAGTTCATGCACCTCCTTATTTATCAGATTTATTTAACTGATTCCAAATTGGTCTAACTATCAGTGATTTTATCATACCATAAGCCAGTACTACACTGAACAGCAGAGCAATAACCTTAATCCAAAGCCCAGAGGTGAGAAACTACATGTAAAAACTGATAACCAGTATATATGGCAAGTAAGGTGCTACATAACACAACTCTGAGAACAACTCTGTGAACAAATTAAAGGATGCTGTGACCAGTGACGATTAAACTAATATAATAGATGCTTACAACAAATTTGTTTTATCAAGGATATTCAAAATTCTCAAAAGCTGTTGTAACCAGCCTGAAGGAAATAGAGGAGGTGAAAGAACAGGAGAAAGCATCCTCCCTGTCTTTCCTGTAGGTTGGGTGTGAGTATTAATAAACCCCAAGAGATTTTGTCTGAGGTATGGGCATGACAGCAATGCCACATACAAATACCTGCTTAATCTCACAGAATCACACAGAATCACAGAATCACAAGGGTTGGAAGGGACCTTGAAAGATCATCTAGTCCAACCCCCCCCCTGCCAAGGCAGGGCCACCTAGAGCACATCACTCAGGAACACATCCAGTCAGGTTTTGAATGTCACCGGAGAAGGAGACTCCACAACCTCTCTGGGCAGCCTGTTCCAGTGCTCTGTCACCCTCAGATCTCGTGACCAATGATGTTATCATAGCATAAGCAGACATTACACAGTACAGCAAAATTAGAATCCTGATCCCTCTCCCAGAGGTGATAAACAGCACTGCAGGAAATATATACAGCAAGTAAGGATTTACATAACAAAACCACGTAAACAAACAAAACACCATTGTGACCAGTGACTGTTTACCTAATATAACAAATGCTTATAACAACTTTGTTTTAACATACTCTGGTCAGATCTGTCATTATCTCAACCCTTTGTGCCCCACATTGCCTGCCAAAAAGGACTGTCATGGTTTAGCCCCAGACAGCAGATCAGCACCACACAGCTGCTCACTCAGTCCTCCCCCCGCCCCTGGTGGGATGGGGAGGAGAATTGAAAGAAAAAGGTAAAACTCTTGGTTTGGGATAAGGATAGTTTACTAGGACACCAAAGGGAGAGGAAAATAACAACAGTACTTGTAACAGAATATACAAACCAGGTGATATACAATGCAATTTGCTCACCCAACAACTGCATACTCAGCCTGTGCTGGAGCCATCATCTCTTCCTGACCAGCCCCCCCCTTCTATGCTGAGCATGATGTCATATGTTATGGAATACCCTTTTGACTAGTTTAGGTTACTTGTCCTGGTTGTGTCCCATTCCCGCTTCTTGAGAAAATTAACTCTATCCTAGCTGAAAACCAGGACAAACTCTCTCACTCCTTGCTCTTCAAGATGATGGAGAGGAAAACAGAAAAAAAAAACCAACAACAAACCAGCTCACAGGGTGAGATAGAATCATAGAATCATTTAGTTAGGAAAAGACCTTTAAGATAATCAAGTCCAACCATTAACCCAGCACTGCCATGTCCAATCACTAAACCATGTCCCTAAGCACAAAGTCCATGCATATTTTAAACACATTCGGGGATGGTGACTCAACCACTTCCATGTGCAGACTGTTTCAAAGCTTGACAGCCTTTTTGATGCAAACATTTTTTGTTTGTTACTTTGGAGAAAAGACCATTACCCACCTTGCTACAACCTCTTTTCAGGTAGTTGTAGAGAGCAATAAGGTCTCCTCTCAGCCTCTTTTTCACAAGGCTAAACAACACTGATTCCCACAGCCACTCCTCATAATACTTCTGCTCTAGACCCTTCACCAGCTCTGTTGCCCTTCTCTGGACACACTCCAGCACCTCAATATCTTTCTTGGCTAACTAGTGAGAGGCCCCAAACTGAACACCGTACTCGAAGTGCGACCTCACCGGTGCCGATCACTTCCCAAGTCCTGCTGGCCAGACTATTTCTGACACAAACCAGGATGCTGTTGTCCTTCTTGGCCACCTGGTCACACTGCTGGCTCATGTTCAACCAGCTGTCAATCAAAACCCCCATGTCCTTGTTCTCCAGGCAGCTTTCCAACCGCTCTTCCCCAAGCCTGTAGTGTTGCGTGAGGTTGTTGTGACCCAAGTGCAGAACTCAGCACTGAGCCTTGTCGAATCTCATACAGTTGGCCTCAGTCCATCCATCCAGCCTGTCCAGGTTCCTCTGCAAAGCCTTCTTAACCTCCAGCAAGATCAACACCTCCACTCAACTTGGTGTCATCTGCAAACTTGCTGAGGGTGAACTCTATTCCCTCATCCACATCGTTGATAGATACCAAAGGGAACTGGCCCCATTACTGAGCCCTGGAGAACACCACTTGTGACTGACCACCAGCTGGATTTGACTCCATTCACCACAATTCTTTGGGCCCAGCCTTCCAGCCAGTTTTTACTCAGCAAAGCCTACACCTGTCCAAGCCATGAGCAGCCAGTTTCTCCAGGAGAATGCTGTGGGAAATGGTGCCAAAGGCTTTACTAAATTCCAGGTAGACAACATCCACAACCTTTCCCTCATCCACTAAGTGGGCCAGCTTGTCATAGGAGATCAGGTTAGTCAAGCAGTAACTGCCTTTCATAATCTCATTCTGTCTGGGCCTGATCACCTGATTGTCCTTTACATACCATGTGATGGTACTCAGGATGATCTGCTCCATAGCCTTCCATGGTACTGAGATCAGACTGACAGGCCTGTACTTCTCCAAATCCTCCTTCCAGCCCTTCTTGTCGACATATGTCAGATTTTCTAAACTCTGGTCAACCGGGACCTCCCTGGTTAACCAGGACTGCTGATAAATGATGGGAAGTAGCTTGGTGAGCACTTCTGCCAGCTCCCTCAGTACTCTTCGGTGGATCCAATCTGGTACCGTAGATCTGTGTGTGTGTCTAAGTGGTGTAGAAGATAGCTAACCATTTCTCCTTGGATTATGGGGGCTTCATTCTGTTCCACATCCCTGTCTTTCAGCTCAGGATGCTGGGTACCCAGACAACGACTGGTCTTATTATTTAAGACTGAGGCAAGGAAGGCATTAAGTACCTCAGCCTTTTCCTCATCCTTTGTGACTATATTCCCCCACATCCACATGCAATAAAGGATGAAGTGTCTCCTTAGTCCTCCTTTTGTTGTTAATGTATTTATAAAAATATTTTTTCTTGTCTTTAACTACAGTAGCTTGCTTAAGGTCTAGCTGGGCTTTGGCCTTTCTCATTTTCTCCCTGCATAGCTCAATGACATCTTTGTAGTTCTTGATTTAGTGTAGGCATTACAACTACCCAGCAACAGCTAAAAAAATCAGTGTGTTATCAACATTATTCTCACACTAAATCCAAAACACAACACTATGCCATCTACTAGAAGGAAAATTAACTCTGTCTCAGCTGAAACCAGGGCAGGGAGTCACTTATTTATACATTACCAATGTGACTCATGTGCATAAATATACACCTGTACTCAAGTTTCAATATTTGGTGCAAACACTTACCAAAAATACTTTAAACAGAATTAATATCTCTAGTATGTAAGGAATGATTTTGGCATAGGAAAATATTATGACACTCTAAGGTATCTAATGATGCCAGATTAGATGCAGCTTTGGGCAACCTGGTCTGGTGGAGGGTGTCCCTGCCTATGGCAGGGGGGTTGGAACTAGATTACCTTTAGGGTCCCTTCCAACTTAATGAAATTTGTGGGGGGTTTGATTTTGTATGGTTTTGTTTGTTTGTTTTCTTCATAAAGAGAAGGATTGTAAGAATATGGAAAATGTATTATTTAACTTGTTTTAAATCAGAAGCTGATCTGTACCAAATATTCATCATTAAGCTATGTCATCAGATTACGAAATTCTGCTGGTTTTTGTTTTACCTTTGGAAACATAAATCTGCTCTTTTTATGTTTTTTATGGTTTTAATCTGGGCCAAACAGTGCCTTTTTTTGCAATGCACCAAAGAGGACCTTTAATATAAAGTTTACTTAAACCACACTGTTGAATTCTTTTGAGGGCATTCCCTTGTGAGATTGAATAAGTTTTTAAAACTATAAAAGCTGATTCTCTCAGTAAGAAATTTAAAGATTTATAGTACAGCTCCAATGGTGTGCAAGCAAGAGTGTGTTCAATCCTAATTTGCAACAATAACGATGTCAAAGTAATTTTAAAGGGACCATCTTTCTTCTATTCCTGTCTACAGTAGTCAGAGATTTCATATTTCTGCTGCTCAGTGACTTCTTCAGTCTTTATTAGAAAATACGATGGTACAAACTACTAATTTTGACCAGCTGTATGTGTTTCTTTTTAACAACTTCCAATTACTCTTTATTCCTCTCTCTAGCAGTAGAAGATAATGTTTTAATTTCCTTTTATACCCAATGATAGCAAGACTCTGTTTTATAGTGCTTAATAGTTAGAATGAATCAAAGAAATAAAAAGCTGGAGATCGTTAAATTGCTCAATTTATTTCCAAGCAAAAATACGATTTTTAGGAACAATATAGAATCATAGAATGGTTTGAGTCAGAAGCAACCTTTAAAGATCATCTTGTCCAACCCCCTGCAATAGGCAGGGACATCTTTTGTTAGATCAGGTTGCTCAAAGCTATGTCCAAACTAACTTTGAGCACTTGCAATTATGGGGCATCCACAACTTCTCTGGGTAACCTGTTCCAGTGTCTCACCACCCTCATAGGAAAGAATTTCTTCCTAATATCCAGTCTGTTATCTTTCAGTTTAAAGCCTGTCTCTAATCACGTCTCTGAGTTTCGTATGCTTCAGTATGTCTTCCAGGAAGATCTGTTCCATGATGAAATCAGGCACAGAGGTGAGGCTGACTGGATGGTAATTCCCAGGGTTCTCCTCACTATCCATTTTAAAAATGGGTAAGATGAAACATACATGATGAAATGCATATTTTCAAAAGCACCATAAGTAGGCATGAAGAAAAAGTTTAGCTGATCATTATAAACTCATCATCACCCTTAAATCTCTTTCTCTTCTTCACCATTTTGAAATGTATTTTTGAATGTCAAGTGAGGGCAATACTTGTGGGGGAAAAAAAATGACAATAAGCAGCTAGTTACAGAAAAACTTCAATGAATAACTTCTTAAATTGAATAACTTCTTAAATGATGTAAATTTATCATCCATTCACTTGGTCTTCTTTAATTTGTTTAATTTTTGCCCACCTTTAAGCTTGTGGTTTAGCGCCAGCTGGTAAGTGAGCATCACAACACTGCTCACTGACTCCCCCCAAAAGGCATGGGGAGGAGAATTGAAAAAAATCTTATGGGTTGAGATAAAGACAGTTTAATAGGATAATAAAGGATGACGATGATAGTTGTGATAATAATAATAATATAAAAGTGGTGCACAAATGCTATTTTTTCACCACAGGTAAAAGGAAAAAAAAAACCTTCAAAAAGTCAACCTGATGCCCAGTCTATTTCCAATCAGTGAATCTGCCTCCTGACTACCTTCCCCAGTTCTATCCAAAGCATGACGTTCTCTGGTAGGGAATGTCCCTCTGGCCAGCCTGGGTCAGCTGTCCTGGCTGTGCTTTCCCAGCTTCTTGTGCACCTGGCACTTATACTTGGTGAAATTTATTCTGATGCAAATACTTGTCATAAAACGTAATGCAATCTGACCAGTGGACTACAACAAAATCATTCCACTGTACCCATAATTACACTTCTACATCTGGAACTGAAAATCAGGGATGGGCTGGTTTTAGCAAATGAATAAATTGACATCCAAATATTTCAACACAAAATAACCAAAAACAATGATATATACCTCAAAACACTGCGACGTCCACTGTTTTCATCATCTTCTAGACTTCTACTTTTTCAACTAAAAGGCTCATCACTGTTCAAAGGTATGTCTGAGCATTTCAGCAACCTTGTTACTTATGATTTCTGCTAACCTACACTGTGTCTGCAACCTGCTCTTGAGAACAATCCCTTTTCTTCCAGCCGGTTAGTTTACATCCATCATGCTCATCACCAGCATTTGAACTAATGTAAGCTCTGTCAACCAAATGTTGGAGAAGACTGGGGCTATGCAGCTGAGTGAGGTGTGCCTTGTTTCTATCAGTACTGTCAGAGTGCTTGCTGAAGCACTTCAATCCATCAAACTGCTTTTAGCTTTTGCTTAGAGATAGGAAGGTATATTTCCCCTCCAGAAGGCATCCTCAGCCCAAATGATCATATGAACAATTTGGAAATGAGTACTGGAAAGCAAAGCAGAGAGTGATCCAAACATAAAGAATTTTATTTATGATCTGATAATAATTTGCTATTATTATTATTATACTACGGTATATACTGCTATACCGCTATGGTACTACTACCATTTGCATTTTTATTAATCTAAAATATCCTAAAATATTAACGTGATTTTAAAACAGTAGTACTTAGGTAAAAGACCTGTTGGAAGACAAACCAAGTTTGAGATGCATAAAGTACTGTGGTTTGGAACTGGATTAGTGAAAAATTGCTGTCCTATATAATATAGTTAATATTATTTGTATAATTCACTACAGTAAGGTTATCTTCTGGAAACATCTGAAAGCCCTTCACATCTGGGCTTTTCATCAGACATGATACCTAACAAAAATAAATACTTGCATGAGAAGGTATTACTCTCTTAACTTCACCTCCACTGAAATGGAAAGCACAATTAATTCCCTAATATACCACTTGGCCTCCAGTTGCTGCTCCAGGAGGGTCTAGGCCTTCCATGGATTCTCTGTTATATCTGCCAGTCCCATGCAATGTCTTGGATATCTAGTGCTATTTCATACTCCCGAAGTAGAACTAAACACCTATGCTCAGGCACGTGAAACATTCCTTATAATGTTGAGACCCTTGTGTTTTTTGGTTGGTCGTGTGTTTTTTTTTTTCTCATTATGATCTCAGAATTAAGCAGAGCACAGCAAAAATAATATTTGAAATTTAAAAGGCAGCCCACAAAAGGAAATCTTTTGAAAAACAAAAATCAAAACCCCCAGAAGTGGTAATATGTACAAGAGTGATGAATTGTCAAAAACAAGCATATTAAAGGCTTTGAAGGCACTGAATACCTGTGTCTCCATCTGTCCTGAATGGTTGCCATCTGCCAACCTGTATTTTTCAGATGAGTTTCTTGATGGCAGTGTTTGCACTCTCCCAAAAGATATTAGGGTTTCTGTGCATTGGACAATGTAAACCAGATTCTCAATTAAACTAATTTCACAGAGAAAATCTATGCTTTCAATAGTATCAGACACACATAGATACACTAAATTGAAGCGGCCTTTAAAAATTATTTACTCTATTTTTTGTGTGGAATTGTTCTGTAGAAAACAATGAAAAGCTCTAACTAAAGTGCTTTGTCTCACAGGTGCATTTTCATGCATGTCAAAGCACTTGGATGAGGTCTTCTCATAATGCAGCCTGTTAAAAACAAAAAGAGAGCGAGGAAATGCTACATACATATATATATATACACATATACACATATTCTTATCTGAATGAGGAAACCCTCTGGAATTCTTGAAATCACACAGCTATCCTGCAAAAACGACCTCTGTCCATTATGCATCTGTTATTGCCATCAAGAAAAGCATACAATTACAACCTGGAAAACTGTGACTTTTCCATATATATATATGCATACACTGTAAAAATATGGTATTTTGATGAGCAGATCTCAATTCATTTTAATGGAGAAAATTTATGTGATGTACTGCCTTTCTAGTAAAGAAAAAAAAAAAAAAAAGCAATACAGTGTTTTATATACACAGTAATTAAACACCCAGTGAATGTAGGGCTTAGAAAAGCAAGACTAATTATACTGATTTTTGCATTACCGATTGAGAGGACAGATATACAAGTTTACCGTGTAAAACACCAGAGTGGAATCAGTCCTGGCATTGTAACTATTTCAGTTCTATTAACAACACAGAATAAAGCATCCTGAATGAACTGTACTGTGTCCATTTAAGTTGTTTAGAGAGGTACACAAATATGACAAAACCAGACTGAATTCCATGACAGATTTTTTATCTTAATCTACAGACACAAAAAGCAACATCTATCCGTCCTAAGCAGAAAATGCTGCATTCCTCATGTTTTAATTTTAACAAGAATTCTAGCACAATCTAGAATAAGAAAACATCTCTGCTTAGTGTAAAAGACCTCAACAAATGGAACATGGCTACAGTAGACATGAGCCTAAACTAATCTAAGTATCTGGTGACATTTTAAAAATTAAGGTCAATTTAACAACATTTGCCTTCAGGAAAGCTGAGAGGAAGTAGCCAATATAAAAGCACACAACTGAAGATCCATCAATTTCAGAAAAGTTCAGACTCAAGTTTTCATGTCATCTAGAATAGGGATGCTAAGAGGAAAACCACTGGAAAATGTGAAGTCTTCCTTGTAAGCAACAGCTATATCCTACAAAATGATTGTCAAGATGATATATGTGGCTGTAGCACATAAACTTATCCAATAATAAATGACTAGAAATTCTGAAAAACTTAATTGCCAAAACATGGGGTAAAATATGCTACTTATCATCATTGTATATCAGCCATATAGAAAAGAAAAACTGACAGATTAGTAAAATGCATACTGCAACTAATTAACATTCATCTAGAATGCTTCAGAAATCAATCACACTGGATTCTGCTCTTTTAATGAAAGTAAATAAGTTGGAAATTAAGACTGGCAGGTCGACTTCTAAGGGTTTGTCTATTAGCTCCTTGATTTTTTAGAAACCCATGAATGTTTGAGTGTTTTCGTAACTTGTTAAGCAGTAGCGAAGCACTGTCAAGCATGGATATGATATTGCCATGTCCTATTTTCTCTGTCTGTTCACATTCTTTCCTTTCTCAAACCTTTTCCTCCCTAAACAAATCCAAATTTTGCTTGGACTTTCTAGTCATTAGTCAGATAGAGCAAAGGTAGTGAAGAGTGAATGCAAAAGAAGTGCATTATAGCAGGGTTTGCCAGTTTAAGTCTTCTTATTTTAAGTATTTTATTCCAACACAGCTGGGGGGAAGGTATTGGAAAATAAATCTCCTGGGTTTTAGAGGTTTTGATGTATTACTAGGTAAGTTCAGTGCAAATCAACTGCACTGCACAATCTAAGCAAAATAGTCTTGTCAATTGGGGGCTTAATATTTCCATTTTCATTCAAGTGATGAGAAGCATCAAATTTTTGTCGAACTCAGTGATAAACGCATTGTCAAATTCTTTTCACTATTGCAAATCACAAAGTTCACTACGGTAAACAGGTAAAGAAACAATGCATTGCTGTCCTTCGTTACAATATCACAAATAGGAACACCAGCCGTATTACTTCACCACTAAATCATGAGCTATCAGAAAATGTGTGTTTAAAGAAATGACCATAGTATAAGAGTGTATGCGGGAATTCAACTGGCCTGATTAGCCCTTGTTCTGGATCCTCTGTAGTTATGTAGAGATAAGTAAAATTAATGTAAAAGAGGAACAGCAATATTTTACTTCTGGGACATGAGTGATGACATGCAGTTTGCTGCAGTAGGGAAACAGGATTTACTCTAAGGAAAAAGAAATGATCTGCCACTGATTAAAAACCTGTGTACATACTCTGAAGGGTAGCAGGCTCATTTTAGTAAGCCTCTTGATCTTGTTCCGTATGCAGAACCCTGTCTCTCTTTCTCTGGTAACCATTACAACTAGGCATTGCTCTGCTCAGAAATACAGGATCTGCATCAGTGCAGACAGCTCATTTTGAAAACAAAATGAAGACAATTCACTTTTTGACAATAAAGCACAGAGTTAACAGCGCTGAAAAACAACATCAACATCACCAGAGGAAATGGCAGGCAAAATACTCCACATGTTCCTGAAGGTCTAAAAAGTTACTCTGTCTCAAGATTGACCATACCTTCTTGTGAAACAGTATAAATAGGAACTTAAATAAACCTATAATAAAGAATGTAAATCCTACATTTAAGTAAACTATTTCTTCATCTAATCCAGTGAAGATTAAACTCTTTCTTTAGCTTTTTGGCCAAGTAGCATCAAAAGCTAAGTATTTAATACAATCATAGAGTCATTAAGGTTGGAAGAGACCTCAAGGATCTAGTCCAATCGTCCCCCTACCACCTATTACCCACTAAACCACGTCCCTAAGTCTTTGGAGTCATCCAGTCATATTGCTACATTAATTGTTACATCATAAATGAGAATTATGCAGTAATTTCTTAGAATAAGAAAGCAACTTTGTAGATAATATTTACAGATACTAGGTATGACAATGTGCAGAGAGATGGCAGGGTCTGTCTGAGATCCCATGAATCTCTGACATTTTACCAGTACAGCAAGCAATAGACTTGAGTCAGGATTTGATATCAGTCCCTGAGTAGCACAACCCACTGTGCAAAACTAGTTATTTTTAATGAGTTTATGCGTTTTGTATTATGCCAGCCATTCCTTGTCATGCTATTGGATTCTTAATGTAATAGGAGAGAGGCTATTAATCTTGGTAATAAAATGTTTGAATACAGAAAGTACAAAGTTATGTGTAGCAGAAACCATGCAGAAGTTAATGGGCTGAATTTAGCACTGGCTTAATTCCACTCAAATCACTGGAGATAAGCCAGGTCTCAGTCTGAGTTAATGACTTTTGTACTATGCTAGTGAATTTCTGTCATACATATGACTTGGTATAATTTATTGTATTTAAAACAACAAATGATCATTCCCTGCTGAGTACACTATTGCCTGTTGTCTCAGCTATTCATGTCAAAGACATTGAGATTATATGGAAAGGCTTTTCATCCATGTACACAGTGACAAAGTGAATATCTGGTGAGTTAGAAAAGGGTATTGTTTATTGAACTATGAATTATAAGGAATAGTAACCAATAGCCACACTGATTCTGTGAAAAACAGTAATCAAGATAACTATTTAAAAAACCAACCACACAACCAAAAAACTAAACCCTTAGAGAAATGGAGAATAACTTTGTAACAAGCATGGCCAGTTTATAAAGAATTAATGATCACATGCTCAACTGTTCTTGTTGCAAATAGTGATACATCATGGGAGCAATTTGCATTAACTTAACTTACTAATTAAGAAATGACAGTTGCTAAGGAGCAAACCTCCTGCTTAATTACTTAATAAACAAGCATGAAAACATTTCAAGTGGACTAAACACTTAGTGAACAATCACCTTTGTGACAAGAGCGCTCTACACTCTATAGAGGATAAAAGAAACTTTCCTGTCTGTTCTGCTGGAGGGAAAAAAACTGTGTGGTCCATTTTTGCCCAACTATATTTTCAAATTTTCCTTCTCTGGACCCCCTGTCTCACCACCCTCATCATGAACAAAAAATATTCCTTATATTCAATCTAAATATACCCTCTTTCAGTTTAAAATCATTGCTCCTTGTCTTGTCACTATAGATTCTGGTAAACAGTCTCTGTCTTTCCTGTAGGCCTCCTTCAATTATTGAAAGGCCACAAAAAGATCTACCAGGAACCTTCTCTTCTCCAGGCTAAACAACCCCAGCTCTCTCAGCCTTTCTTCATAGGAGAGGGGTTCCAGCCCTCTGAACATTTATCTGGCCCTCTTCTAGAGCTGCTCTAACAGGTCCACATCTATCTTAAGCAAAGCACCCAAGACCTGTGTGTAGTACTCCAGATGGGATTTCATGAAAGTAGAGTAGAGGGGAGAATCATCTCCCTTGAGCTGTTGGGTACACTTCCTTTTATGCAACCCAGGATACAATTGGCTTTCTGAGCTGCAAGCACGCATTGGCAGCTCACACATAAGTCTTCATCTGCCAATATACCCAGGTCCTTCTTTGCAAGGCTACTCTGAATCAATTCTTCATCCAGCCTGTATAGATATCGGGGACTGCCTGACCCAGGTTCAGTACCTTGCACTTCACCTTGTTGAACTTCATGAGGTTCACATGGGCCCATTTAAGCCTGTCAAGGTCCCTCTGAATGGCATCCCTTCCCTCAAGTGAATGAACTGCAACACTCAACTTGCGTCACCTGCAAACTTGCTGAGGATACATTCAATATCACTGTCTATGTCACTGATGATGATATTAAACAGTATTGGTCCCAGTACACACCCTTGAGGGACACCACTCATTACTGGTTTCCACTTAGACATTGAGACATTGACTGTGACCCTTTGGATGCAGCCATCCAGCCAATTCCTTATTCATCTAACAGTCCACTCACCAAACCATTTTCTCTCAAACTAAGCAGAAAGAATAGTGTGTGGGACAATATCATCTGCCTTACAGAAGTCCATGTAGATGACATCATAGCTCTTCCCTTGTCCAGTGATGCAGTCACTTCATTGTAGAAACCCACTAGCTTAGTCTGGCATGATTTGCCCTTGGTGAAACAATCTTGGTTGTTTCTTATCACCTCCCTGTCATCCATATATTTCAACATGTCTTCCAGAAAGATTTGTCCCATAATGTTACTGTGTACAAAGGCAGGTCTTACTGGATGGTAGTTCCCAGAGGTGTCCTTATAATCCCTTTTTGAAAATGAGTATGATATTCCATTTTCTCCAGTCACTGGGGACTTCACCTGACTGCCATGACTTTTCAAATATAATGGAGAGTCACTCAGTGTGCTTTATTCATCCTGGAGTTTCGCACATCTCAGTACATGTATTCAAAAGATAATAATGGAATTTGTCCTGGAATTTGTCCTGAGAAGCAGAAAATGTGGGAAACATTGTTCTTTTTCCTTGTCTGTCATATGGTATATTCAGCTGTTAGTATTTTATAATAACAAATAAAATTTTGGAAAAAAGTTTTTATATATGAAAGGAATTCATATGTAGTGGCCTCTTTATCAGCATGTTCATGGGCAATGTCACCAGAAATGCAGTCAAACATGCTCATAAACAAAGTTACTTTTTCGCTTCACAGAACAAAACAATTATGTTGGCAAGAAATACACTCAATGACCCTTTACTTTGTGAAGAAGCAGCTCTGGTTTTTTTCAGGGCTGCCAATCTAAATCTGCTCATTAATGTTGCTTTCATATATTCAATTACTAATTCAGCTCCACATCATTTCACCTACTCTTTGAAATTCAATTTAATGGATTTTTATGAATATATTTTTGACATTAAAAAAAAAGTTATTTTCTGTTAACCTGTTCAGTATGAAATTACATCTAAGTTGAAAGCACATTTCAGGGAAGATGCAGTTTCTGTCAAACATCAGAAAGGACAATGTTAAATTACAGATAAAAATATGACACAATGGTTGCAGGTGTACAATCCACTATTTTCCTGGATGTCCTTTACAAAGACGTTTTCAAAGGCATGAAACTGGTCAGTCTATTTTAATAAGACCTATTGCACGCAAACTCGGCTTTATTTCAGGAAACTGGAAAGTTACCCATTTTAATTTTATTGTACATAACCAGCTTCATTACTCAAGGGAACAGCCTCTTGTGGCACTCTGGGTTTTCTTTGAACTGCAGTATGTTACACAGCCATCTGTTTTTGCAGCAAAAGTGTGAGTTAATGCATATTTTAAAGAGAATTCTTACCTAATGCAGACACTTGGCTATACCATCCCTCTTCCATCCATCGGTGACACTCTGTAGTGTTGCACAAATTATTTCCCAGCTTCTGCCCACACTAAACATGTTTGCAGGTATAGCTCTCTTGGGAGTTCCTTTACATTATACTTTATTTGGATTCTTTACTTTCTTATGGGGAAAAAAACCAAAACAACAACCAGCAAACAAAAACAACACCATTTTTGAGCATTCAACATCATGCAATATATCACCATACCTTCATGTGTCTTGGTAAAAGAAACAAAGGATTTATTCAGTAAAATTTAATGTCAGGGTCTAAACTGCAAGATGAGAGCCAAAGGTTTATAAATACAAAAGGTAGTCTAATTATATTTAAAAAATAAACAGTGATTGAGGTAGTAATCTTTTTCTGGTCAGTTATAACCCACAGTCAGGGGTTCATGTTTCCTGTTTACAAGGGAGTATAGTGAAAGGACAAGGTGTAATGAGTTTAAACTAAAAGAGGGAAGATTTAGATTAGATATTAGGAATACATTCTTCACTGTGAAGGTGCTGAGACACTGGAACAGGTTGCCCAGAGAGGTTGCGGAGGTCCCATCCCTGGAAGTGTTCAAGGCCAGGTTGGATGGGGCTTTGGGCAACCTGGTCTAGTGGAGGGTGTCCCTGCCCATGGCAGGGGGGTGGAAATAGATGATCTTTGACATCCTTTCCAAAACAAACCATTCTGTGATTTTATGATTCTATGATTCTTTGATTCTATGATTCTATGACATGTGAATCCTGCCTTTGATTGTGAACCTAGAAATAAGGGTGCTTCTCTCCAAACTGGGTGGTTCCATTCATAAGACTATTCATGGTTCTATTCAGGTTCTCCACCCAGCAAATTCCAGTGTCCCTCTTTAATCCTAATCCCAGCAATTTGCTTCCCACCTATCACAAATTTAGGCATGGAGTTTCATTTATTTCATGCTTCTGTTGTGTCAATGAGTTTAGGCTTTGGATACAGATACAATTGCATTTCATAGTTCTAGGAGTTAAATGACTTACATACTACAGGACGATTTCTTCTGCCACCATTTAGTCTGAGACCAACCGTTTCAGTTTGAACCATCCCCCACACTGAACTGCCACTGCAGTGCATTTGTAATGGCAATCACATAAATTAATATTATACAACTAATATCTGGTTTCTCTGAGGTGCCACCAGCTTTACACAGAAAATACACATAAGCTGTTTCATAGAATGTTACCTAGCATATGCTTATGAATCAGTGTTTCTTCTATTAATCATCTCCATGTCACAGTGCCTTTCTCCTTGTTATCCCTCAAATGCTAGGAAATAGGAAAGCATAATACATTTAAAAGGGATTTGAAGTCAAAGTTCTTGTTTTACTACTCCATGTGGCCTGAACTGCCCTGCTTCCATATTTCAATTGAATCCAGTGGTCCTCAGAAATTGTGAGCTTGTCTTGTAGACAAGAAGTCATACGTCTGTTCACAAAAGAGATAAAGACAAAAGGGAATGGTAGAATATTTTCAGCCTTGCCATTTCATCTGAGGTATTAGTGGAATCATCTTTAAAGAGTAGGTGATCATGCTAGCTTAGTGATATTTAATCTCTGGGAGAGTCAGGATTTGGAGATATGCACATCCAAGTCTTTTCACTAAAGTCTGATCACAGACAGCAGGCAGTTTCAGTCATTAATGACCTGGCTTGGTTTTAAAACAAATTCTAGATAATAAAATCACTTCAAAACTACATGACAAATGTGTATCTATCAATACAGAACTTAAGCTTATATTTAGATATCTTGGTATTTGTTTAAGCATTACTAATTATGCAGAAACTTAAAAAAATTCTAATAAACTCCAAAATAATTCATCTTTCATTTATCAGTTTCTATATTTCTTTATTAATATCTATTAGACAGTATTGATGTAATTTGAAGAAACCGTAGAAAAAGAGACTAATTGTTCTTGATGTAATTGATGTAAGCAAGTAAAAAACAATTTGTAAGGATTTTAATTAACCTACATTACTACAGGTATTTACATTTTAAATAGACTTCAGTATCCCAAGTTTCAAAAACTAATGTTGCCTAACCAAAAAATAACCAGTCTTTTGAAAACACCTCTATTTATGATCCGTCTTCCTTGTTTTTTTCTTCCACACAATAAATACTTTAAAATTATCTGTATGCCATGACTTCCTTCTTCACTGAATACAATTTTCTAAGTCAGATAACTTATGCACTATCCAATCCTACTTGTCCATAAAACTATCATAAACAAAGCATAAACATATAAAAATGGCTTATCTAAAAATTAATGTCAAATTAGTTTTCTATTTAGTGCTAATGTCCTCACATACATATAAAAGGAAGACTGAGCTCTCCCAGAAGCCTATGAACTCACTGCACTTTTCTGTAGCACACACACACATACAAGGCACAGATAGTAAGAGCTGTCAACTTCCATCCATTAATTTAAAAGATGTTGACTTCCAGTCATTAATTTAACAATTACATCAATTACTTTTTCTAAAGTACTGCATCTAGCATTTCCTTCTCAATTGAAAGGGCAACAAAGTCTTAATATCTTAATTATTGTACCTTTTAGCTAAGTGAGCAAATTCTAACATCATACAGTCTGTTATTTTGGTAAGACATGCAGTTACTTTTCATAATCATAGAATATAACACAGACAATACGAATACATCAGTAAATCTCAGATAATTACATCAGTACCAGTGGTATCTCTTATGTTGCTGTAAGACCACATTTTGTATTCCAAATAGCAGGAATGTGTTGACAAGACTGGAAAGATTTCAACAGTCTCTAGGAAGACAAGCTGCCACTTACTTATCTTCTAACCAAATAAACAACATACTAACTTCTTTGAAGAATGGAATGGAATGGAATGGAATGGAATGGAATGGAATAGAATAGAATAGAATAGAATAGAATAGAATAGAATAGGTCCATTTCAGTTGGAGAGGACTTACAATGATCATCTGGTCCAACTGCCTGAGCAATTTGGGACTGACCAAAAGTTAAAGCATGTTATTAAGGACGTTGTCCAAATGTGTCATAAACACTGACAGGCTTGGGGAATCAATCAGCTCTCTAGGAAGCCTGTTCCAGTGTTTGACCACCCTCTTGGTAAAGAAATGCTTCCTAATGTTCAGTCTAACCCTCTCCTGAATGCAGCTTTGAGCCATTCCCATGTATTCTGCCACTGGATCCCAGGGAGAAGAGCTCAGCACCTCCCTCTCCACTTCCCCTCCTCAGAAAGCTGTAGAGAGCAGTGGGGTCACCCCTCAGCCTCCTGTTCTCCAAACTAGACAAGCCCAAAGTCCTTAGCCACTCCTCATAGGACATTCCTGCCAGCCCTGTCACCAGCTTTGTTGCCCACCTCTGGACAAATTCAAGTACCTTCTCATCCTTCTTAAATTGTGGGGCCCAGAACTGAACACAGTATTCAAGGTGTGACTGCACCAACTGAACACAGGGGGATAACCACCTCTGTTGACCAGCTGGATATGCTGTGCTTGATGCACCTTAGTATGCGGTTTGCCCTCCTGGCTGCAAACCAGGCTCATAATGAGCCTTCTGTCAACCAGCACTCCCAGATTCTTTTCTGCAGGGCTGGTCTGTAACCACTCCTCTCCCACTTTATACTTGTGCCCAGTGTTACATGCCCAGTGCTCCAATGTAGATAGATACCTCTGCAAGACCTCCTGTCCCTCAGAAGGTTTCAACATAACACTGGTGAGTTTCATAGAATCATAGAATTATTTTTGTTGGAAAAGACCTTTAAGATCATGAAGTCCAACTGTTAGCTCAGCTTCAGTATTTCATGTCTTCTTCCTGCATAAACAAACCACAGCTCTGTACTCTTCCTGTAAAGCCTGACCTCAGTTTCAGAGACCGTACAGTTTCTTTTTCCTCTTGAGCTCTACAAGGAGTTCCCTGCTCAGCCAAGCTGATCTTCTGCCCTGTTTGTGTGACTTACAACACAGGGGAATTGCCTGCTCCTGTGCTTCTCAAAGGTGCTCCCTAAAATCTGACAAGTACTCCCCAATTTCTAAACCCTAAACAGCAGATTCCCAGGGTACTCTGCTAAACAGCTCCCTGAATAGCTTAAAGTTTTCTCTCCAGAAGTCCAGGGTTGCAACTCTGCTGTCCTTTTTTCTCATTATGCTGAAAATTTTAAACTCAACCATTTAATGACCACAGTGGCCATGGTAGCCACCTACCATCACAGCCCCCATGAGTCCTTCTCTATTCATAAATAGCAAGTCTAGGAGAGAACCTTTCTTTGTTGGTTCAATGAGAACTTGTGACAAGAATTTCCAAGACCTGCTAATCGCAGCAGTATGATATTCCCAGTTGATGTCTGGAAAGTTGAAATCTCCCACAAGGACAAAGTGTACCAATCCCAGAATTTCTCCTCATTGTCTATAGGATAACTCATCAGTGCTTACATCCTAGCTGGGTGATCACCAGTAGAGAGCCACTATGACATGTCCTTTGTTTTCCATCCCCTAATCCTCACCCAGAGACTCTCAACCACATCATCACTGACTGTAAGTGCTGTGTCATCAAACCTCTCCCTTTCATATAGTGTGACACCTCCACCTTGCCTGCCCTACCTATCCCTCCTGAACACCCTTGTAGACCTCCATCCCAGCACTCCAATCATGGGACTTGTGCCACCAAGTCTCACTAATACCAATGACATCATAGCTCTGGAAGCTCACGAACACTTCTAGTACATCCTGTTTGTTTCTCATACTGTGTGCATTGGTGTAAAAGCATTTCAGATACACTCCTGAGCCCTCTGTGCTCCCAGAAGCAGTGTAAATGTTCCCACTAGCATTGCCATACCAACCCTTGGCTTACCTACTGCAGTCCTGTTGGTATCCCCTTTCCCCACTGATTCTAGTTTAAAGCTCTGTCAATCAGTGCCACGAGCTTATGCTCAAAGACCTGTTTTCCCCGTTGGTTCAGATGTATCCCATCCAGCCCCAGTGTACCTTATCTCTTGAAACTTCTTCTACGGTATAAGAATGCAAAGTTTTGGCAGAGCCACCGGTCCTGGAGCCAAGTATTGGTTTGTCTTTTGTTTTTTTTTCTGGTGACATCAGTTGTACCCACAAGAAAGAGCAGAAATGGATAGTAGTCTGCAGGCTGAAATAACCTCTTCAGTCCTGTGGTGACATCCATAACTCAGGCCCCAGGGAGGCAGCAAACTTCCTAGAAAAAGGGTCTGCTCTGCAACTGGGTGCTTCCATTTTGCACAGGAGGGAATCGTGAATGACCATAACTCGCCATTGTTTTGTCTCACCACTGGTCTTAATGCAGGTTTTGTTGTGAAGGCTTGATCTCTCTGATCTTGGCAAGACTGTTTGTGCAGGTTCTTCCTCTTTCTCATTATGTGATTCATCTACCACACTCAGGGCCTCGTACCTGTTGCTGTAACATCCTTCCACCCCTCCTTATCCCTTGTGACACTGCCTTCCTTCTGGCACAAAGCTCCTGTAGTGGCCATGCCAAGTTGACTTCTATGCATCATAGATGGCAGAGTACAGTTCCATCGATCAAGCTCCCTCTCAGACTCTCAAATGCTGCTCAGTCTGCTCACTTCCTCCTGAAGCTTGACCACCAAGTAGAACAGCTCATCAGTCTGGCCACACCTCTTGCAGTCTTGTTTGCAATGACTTTCCACCTCCAGGAATATCCCTTCACACATCCCACAGGCAGAAACCTGGATGGTCACCTACTTGAAGAGGAGCTCTGTCTGTGTGGCTGTGTTGGTTCTACCAGGTGCACTAGAAGCTCAGAAGAAACAGGGGACATTGCTTTTTACTGGAATCACCATGGTGTCCTGAGTCTGCCCTTTGCCATGCACCTGCCCACTAGAAAATGTATATACTCGTTCATTGCAGTCAGTGGGGATTATTGTTTTCACCTGCAGAAATCTCCCAGGCTGGTTGGTGAAAGCTCCACCCTTTGCTGTCTCTTCCAGTCAGCGGGTTCATGGTCAGTCCCTCAGGGAACGCCACTGTTCAGACAAGCTTCTACTTGCCCACGTGTATCCCTCCTCCTGTGTACCATTGCTGCTTGCTGCCACTGTGGCTGGTGTTCCTCGCACTGCTCCAGCATCTGTTGCCATCAGTAGGCCTTGAAGGCCTTGTCAGCTGCTAATATAAACTTGCCTTCAAGCCACTACAGCAAAGATTTCATAGTAATCTACTATTTTTCTAGTGCAAAACTGTTTCTGCTAGGGGCACAACAGCTTTACCTTCTCTTTTCTTTACTTTTACCAGTTATTCTCATATGTTTCATCCTTCTACCAGTATGAAATCCATCCTGTATAAACCTTATTCAGCTTCTGTCAAAATCAGTGAAAAGTCTGTCCTTGATCTCAGGAGACTGACTCATGCTGTTGAGCTGGATATGCCCTGTAAAGCAATTAGAGCTAAATACCTTACCCAGTTTCTAGTAATTTTATATTATTTGTGGAAATATTGCTTCTATTCCTTGCGTATTTGGCATACCCTACTCGACATTATAGAAGATAAGCCAATGCCCCATAGAGTTCAACTGCTTGATGTTTATATCTTACATTGGATATCCCTCATTTGTACAGTTACCATCAAAATGCATAAATCAGTTCAGACACAAAGAGGCATGACAGCGAAGCTTTGCTATTTGTGGTCATAGCCACATGTAGAGAACTATATTGTCACAGGAAAAAATCATTCCCATCTTTGTCTTTGCCGCTTTTTTGTTCCTGTGTTACCAACAAAGCGTATCATTAACACATATAAATTATTTGACAATTCCTCTCACATTATACGGTATGGACTCATATTTGTGTGAAAAGGCACTACAGAGGGATGTCAGTATTTTCTGTGATATTATTGTAGTTAGTTTGGTATGGTTTTGGTTTGTTTCACTGAGAAGTAAAATAATTTGATAACAGTTTCTTAACTAAAATTTTCTGAGAAAGAAACTTTCAGTCTCAAACACATATGAAAGGTATAAACAGACATTTTTCTTTTCCCTGGACATATTAACAATACTCTTAATATTGTAATATTGTAATATTGTACTGTTAATATTGTGTTATTGATCAGAAAGCTGTACATTTCATGAAGATGCAAAAAAATTATAGCTGTTAAATTTAAAACAATGAAAATGTAAAAGTTTCAAAATATTCCAATCAATTGTCAAGCTTATAATATATGGAACTGTAAGGCTACCATAGGGTTTTACTGTATAAGTGCAGGAGATTATATTCCAAATAGTTCATCTTGTATCTGAAACCAGAATCAAGCTGCTTTTGTGTTGGCACATGCTAGTGTCCTTCCTCCGGTTTATGACAAACTTGAACTTAACCTGTAGAAAAAGATAATGAGAAATTATAGGTTTTTCCAAGGACAATTCAGAGCAGAGACAGAGGTATTACAATTGACACTTTCCAGAAGAGGTTCTGTTTTTCTTTTGAGATGGAAAGGAGTTGAACCCTTTATAGAGTCACCTGCAAATCGATATCTAAAACTAGGCAATTTGAACTCTCATTTCTCTCAAGGTGTCTTCCTTCTGGCAGGTGAGATCTGGAAATGAACTTTAGCAAAAAAGAAAGAAAAAAACCCTTCACAAGCTCATAGTACTGACATGATCATTCTGACACAGATATGAACAATATTTATGATGGTGTAATTGATATTCAGTAACAACTTCAGAAAATACCAATGATAATATGGTAAATTAAAGGGGAGATTCATTTATCTGCACCATAATTGAAATGAATTTAATATCAATGAAGATTGCAGTTCATTTAATTCATATTTTTCTTAGCGATAGCTATAAAGGCAAGCAAGCTCCTAAGTATAGGAATTATCATCCTCTTTTAGTACATGTATAAAGAAATTATGAAATGCATATTGCAGAAAGGCACATGACTTTGGATCCGTTTAGTAAACACACATGATCAACATGTTTCCGTTGAGAATCTGCATTTGTTTGCACATCATACAACCATACATCTCAACCATACTTTTGCCCAGATGGTGGCCACTCCTTATACCTGAACCACTCCCAACCAATTGGGACAACTACCAGTACACAATAAACTGTTTCTCTGATTGTCAACCTAGAGACACAGGCCACTATGGGAATTCATGTACATTGCAGATAATTTATGGTATGTTCTATAAGAAAGAAAGGATAATCTGGAAAAAAAGAATGGTGAGGTAAGCTCGCCTCTGACTGCCAGAGCTTTACAATGTATTACTTTTCCAGTTCAGACCAAAAAACCCCAAAAAACCCAATACCTCCCCCCAAAAAACCCCAAATCCCCAAAACAAACAATCAAACAAAAACCCAGAAGAAACTAATAAAAAAGGGTTCGGTTATATGATCCAAATAGATTCTTAGACTGAGTCACTACTGAGTTCATTCAGTGCTGTTTGGTTTTTTTTGTTTTGTTTTGTTAATATTTTTTTTTAAAAAATTTATTGAATTTTTTTAAATGTGAAAATTTATAGCTGGTCAGAAGTAAGTCTACAAGGTGGTGTCAACAAGTCAGCTGGTGTATTTGTTTAAACACTGCATGTATTTGTCCATAGCAAATGTTCAGTCACATCCAACACTGCTGCAGAAAAATATCTGTTAGCACATGAACCAGGAAATTAATTTTCTTTATGAAAACATATAGCTATGTGTTTTGTTGTTTGGTTGTTTGTTTTTAAACAGACTAAATTGCCCCCTTTTTTTTTTTTTTTTTTTGTGACAGTTTTCATTGAACAGCTCCTTAATTCTGTAGGGTTTTTAGGAGTAAAAAGAGAGCAGCTGTGAAAGAGAGCTCTCCATTTCACAGAGGAACAATTCAGCTTCACTGGTGGAATTCTGAAGGTTTAGTTTGCCAGTTAAATTTGATGGCACTAGAAGACACTGTAACTTGAAATGTTAAGTCTTTAAAATTCTGATTTTTTTTTGGTTTTTTTTTTATATTTATGGAAAGAAACAAGAGATTTTTAACATCCAGCTGTATAAATCCTTGAGCAATCTGATCTGAATTCACCAGCTCTAAGCAGCAGGTTGGACTGTCTGACCTCAAGTTCCCTTTCAGTCTATCTTGTTTGATGATTGCTTGGTTCCATACATTTAAAAAAACTCCTCCTTACAAAACCTTGAAAATTTTAGAAGTCTTCCAACAAATTATATTTTCTGGTAATTCAAAAATTTTTATTATGAAATGTGCTCAAGCTATAAAGCTATATTATTTGGTGTACAGCAAATAGTTTTGGGTTTTTTTGGTTTGTTTCATTTTTTGTTTAAAGAGGGTACAGTTGATTCTTATTGTATTTCGACAACCTAATTTAGTCTAATTTAGTTCAGTTTAGAACAATAGTGTGAGCATTCTGACATTATGCCATGAACCTGGAATGGCTTTATCTTTCAGTCAAGGCACTTTTTCTGAACCTTCAGCAGTCTCGTGTGTAATGAGTAAAACACATGAACTATGCTGGCTCCTCACATTGTAAAAGCTTTTCATTGAATGAAAAGCACCTGAAGTCCTAGCTTTACAAGTTCTAAAGAAACAGTAAAAGATTTATTGCTTTTTTTACCCCTTTAGGCAGTAAAAATTCACGGTCATCACATTTCCATAATGTTTGCTGCTCATTCACGAGTTTTTGTTCTAACCACTTTTGCTCCAGAAAGGACATTTTAAAGTAGTTTTCTTTGTGAAGAGATGCATTCTGGACTTAAACATTGTGGTATCATCTCACTGGCAGTCTAGAAAAAGAAGTAAAATCTATGATGCGCTTACGCACAAGAGAAAGTCACAAAAGGGAAAAAAAGGAACCAGGACTAGGTTTCTTTATCAGCTGACGTGATTCATGATGCAAGTTACTTCATGATTCATGGTCCTGGCTCCAAAGGGAATGCTCTCAGTAACTCAGCAGGTACCTGTTTCTGAGTGCTTGGAAGTGTCAGAGTGAAGTCATTGTTTCAGTTACAGTAGCAGGGTATCAAAGTATGACCAATGTGTTCAAAGTTCTCTTCATCTGGTAAATGAGTGACAGCAGTACGATTCTGCTGCCCTGCCTATAGCCCCTAATGATTTACAGAACATCTCCTGAATTTTGCAGTCCCTAAATGCTGCAGTGATGCAACAGCTACTGTTCTTGGGGAAAGAGTTTGCCTTTCTGAATGACACGTTCATCCTGCTGGGCTCAGATTTCATTACAGTGATGATCTGTGGCCCTTCACAGCTTGTGTCCGTCAGTGGCAGAGTCTCCCAGGTAGAAGATGGAAATCTTCTTTCAAAGAAAAGCAGACTTTTCTGTACTGTACTTTTCATAATGGATCATGCACTTTTTCTCAAAAAGAAAGAGATGGCTACACAAAGAAACAAATTTCAGGTGCTTTCTTCCTAGATTTAATTGTCTTCTAGTTTGATTTTAATATGTAATAGGCGCATACTTCCTTCATTAACAGGGTTTATTTTGTTTCACTCTATTGCAGAAGAGCAGTAAAGTAATACAATTAGTCCTTTGCTACAGTAAGCAGTGGCTTCTGGAGAGACTCTGTAGGTGATGTTCAAGTGCAGAAAATGGTGATATGGATTTAACTTTCACTGTCAGGTTTCAGAACCTTTCTACTGTCACTGAAGTATGTTCTTCTAGAGTACTGTCAGACAAGTTTGGGGGTGGGCTGCAAAAACTGAAGAAATATTGTGGCTTTTTTCTAATATGTATATATACAAAACTCACTAATTACATAATATCTATAAAAGCCTTTCAAGAACAACACAGTGCTCTTGAGGAATAAATTATCATCTGAACTTAATTAACTCTCCCAGAAAATTATACCCACATAACAACTAGTTTCATTATAAATAATACAGAAGTAGGAGTTAATTGGACTTTTTTGTACTATACAGCATATTTGACTCAAAATCATGTTAATTACATAATAGGATGTATTTTTAATTTGCTTAAAGACAGTGCAACTTTTGAAAATGCTTATTCAGTTGCTCCACATGTCTCACAACTGAGTAAACTTCTGAATCCATCATATTAAAGAATATTACACATTAGTAGCTTTATGTATGGATTAATTAATTCTAATTGTCAGGACTGTTGCAGACTGTGTATTAGCAAAACCCAGAAATGACTGAAAGACCACAGAGAAGATGTAACTTCTCCTATTGCCTGTTTTCTGTGTTTATGGGGCATAACTATGAAAATAATTTACTAATATTCCATTGGGCAAGCAAGATGTGGGTAACGTTAACAAAAAACAGTTTCTCAGTGTGCTTGAAACTAGCTTGTCTTGTTGGATATGTCTTTGACAACTAATTCTGTTCTTACTGTTTTGGTAAATAGCATCCAAGAATAGTCACTGATCTGATTCTTTCCTTCTTTCTTAACTTGCCAGAATAAAATTAAGATTCAAAGATTTTCTTGTTATATAGATGCCTGTGTTTTTTTCAGAAACATTCAGATTACACATTGGTTTGTAAAATTAATCAAAACAGACCAAAACACTTTGCACCACACCCAACCAAAAGTCACAAAGGTGGAATTAGATCCTAGAATATTCCATTTACATTTGTGACTCAATGCTTGGTGAGGCCGCATCTGGAGTATTGCATCCAGTTCTGGGCCCCTCAGCTCAAGAAGGACAGGGAACTGCTAGAGAGAGTCCAGCGCAGAGCCACTAAGATGATCAAGGGAGTGGGACATCTCCCTTATGAGGAAAGGCTGAGGGAGCTGGGTCTCTTTAGCTTGGAGGAGACTGAAGGGTGACCTCATCAACGTTTATAAATATGTTAAAGGTGAGTGTCGGGAAGACGGAGCCAGGTTCTTCTCGGTCTCATTAAGTGATAGGACAAGGGGCAACGGGGGCAAATTGGAGCATAGGAGGTTCCGGGTCAATGTAAGGAAAAACTTTTTCACTGTGAGGGTGACAGAGCACTGGAACAGGCTGCCCAGAGAGATTGTGGAGTCTCCTTCTTTGGAGACATTCAAAACCCAACTGGACATGTTCCTGAGTGATGTGCTCTAGGTGGCCCTGCCTTGGCAGGGAGGTTGGACTAGATGGTCTTTTGAGGTCCCTTCCAACCCTTGTGATTCTGTGATTCTGTGATTTCTCTTACGAATTTAGTGGCTGAAGAAGTACAAACTTTGTACCTGCCCATACCTGTGGCCAAAGTAAATCCAATGCAATACACAACTTCAGGCTACTCTAATTTATGTGTGATAATGTTTTTTGCATAATTGTTTAAGATTGTGCTGTATATTTTTATCAGGCAAACAGACTGTTCATACCTTGTTGACACAGATGTTTGGGAAAAGGCTTGGATTATCTGTGGACACTGAATCTCTGCACCCCACTGGAACAAGGCAGTAATATTCACCCGAAACTTCTTTGTCTGACAGGAGGCATGGATAATTTTCTTTAGGGCTACGATGGAAATGGCAATTGAACTACATTAATCCCAGCAACAGATATCTTTTTCAACACCACTAAGAGAACCTTCTCAATGTAATGATATATTTGTTACATCAAATCATCAAAATTCATAGGTAGATATACAGATATCACCATTGACAGAGGAGCACCAATAGGAAAATGTAACATATTTGACCTGTTGAAGCACCTCTTCATTCCTCTCATCTCTACCCAAATGCTTTTGGAAACAGTTTGGGTTTTTTCCATAGAACAGGGCAGGATATTATCCCTGTGGATCTTTGAATGACCGTTTGGTGAGAAGGTGGGTGGAGATGCTAATGTTCAACACTGTGAGTAGAAAAGAATCTTTATGTCATTTTAGACCTTCATGAGAAAAAGGATGAATGTTCATCAGGGGAACAGCTGCATTCAAGTCCATAGAGGAAAGGGGCCAATCTTAGCAAAACTGAATGCAAAGAGCAAATATTTTCTTTATAAAGTTCTGGGGTTTTTCCTCAGAATTTTTTTCACAGTACATAAGTGTTTTTCTCAGAACTACTTGAAATCTCCAAATATCTGACTCATTCAGGGAAAAAAAGGGAAGAAGATTTATTAAAAAAAAAAGTATATCAAAATCTGTGTGAGATGTGAAATAATAACAATTAAAATTAAGATTTATTTCTTTCAAACTTCTGTTTTGCAAGACTACCTTCAGTGAATCAGTCATTTCCTCAGAATTCTTTCTTTCTTTTCTGACTTGGTTCCACCTGTCTTTATTTCTATTCATCGTTATCCTTCCTTGGACTTAATTTCCACATCAAAGTTCTAAAAAAATTGCATTTATAAAAAAATATTTGTTCATTATTAAAAAGAATTCATTCGGGGAATACTACATCTCTAACACATTAACACATATTGCGTATCTTCTGAGAACTTTTACCATAGTCCATATATTTTACTCATCCATACACCCTAGCTGATTTGCATGTCTTTGTGGGAAAAGTTTTTACTTTGATGGTAAAGATTATGCAGATTTAAACCAATAATTTATTATGCAGTAGCAAGAGAAATAAGAGCCACAGTAACTTCTTCTCTACCCAAGCATGACTGGAATGCCTTACTGCAGTGCTGAAGATTATAATGTGCCACAGTTAAAGATTATTTATTTGGCAAAAAATCCCACACCTGATACCTTTTCGTAAAATCAATATACTCTGAGTGTGACAAAAATGTGTTGTCAAATTACTGTCCCATTTATTCTATGGCATATCTGCCCCTGTCCTGTCCTTTACTTCCTCTCTTTGTAGAGTTGGAAGTTCCCTGGTGCACCAAGCATAAATTTTCCAGTCTTTAGTAGCACAAGCTTATTATTTACTTTTAACTGTAATGCACCATATGAGCCGGAATAAAAGAAAAGAGTATGTTTTGGCAACTTGACTTGTCCTAAGAACTTTTATCCTGTACATTTCTTTGGAACTGACAAAACCATTCAGATGTACAGTACAATACAACCTGGTTGGGGGAAATGTAAAATAAAATTTTCATGTCTCACATTGGGGCGTATTTTGTACAGATATATTTCTATGTACATTTACAAAGCTTTTAAAAAATAATTACACATTAGATATGTAAAATTATGTATCTAAAATTCTTCTTTCTACTTCAAAGAAACAGCAAGCTCTTTACTACTCCTTCTTTCTTTATACAGACCTGTGAAAGTTTATGGCTCATCATTATTGACAGTATAATGACATTGTAAAACCAATATTGCAATCAGTAAGGAACGACATTTCACCGTACTGTCTCTAGGATATACATACTCCTATCAAAACCTATGTATTTATACAGCTACAACATACTCATGAATCTTTTGAATTAACATTACAAACATTCACTATTCAATTACATTCCTAACCAAAATATCTGTTTTAATTTTGCTAAAATACATTACATGGTTGTATATTAAACCTCATCTCTTTGTTACAGTTACCTTCTAACGGATCAAAATATTTCTCAGGCTTTGTCTTTATTGTTTTAATAAATAACTTTAAGGTGCCTTTGAAAATGGTTGGTCACTAGAACATGAGCATTTTCTTTATTCATCTGCAGACACAGCATTACATATTATTTTGAACTATACAATTAATACAACAATGAATTTTATATTTATGTGTATGTTGCTGTTCATTAGCAGGATTTCCTGAACTCCTCTTACCCTGTAACTGTCCAGAACAGTATGCAGAACAGTATGTTACATGCTTACTTACATTAGATTTTTTGCCACTAAGCACAATTTGCAACAAAATATTTTCTTTGGGACCACTGCAATGCTTTATAGAGACTTGTATAGACTCTCTTTTTTTTTCTTTTTCTTTTTTTTTCCCCCCACTTGGGCTGAAATACCTACCAGCAGGAGATTACTTTACATTTTTACTATTCTTTTTCTTGGTCTGTAACTAAATCTGGATTTAGATGACTAATATCACTAATATTTTACATCTGATATTGAAAACAATTTACTTTTTTTTTAAATTTGGGTAAATTAATTTCACATAGACCATGCAAAATTGATAATAGGGTCTCTTTCCAAGAGTGAGTGCAGGAACAGTGCTTAAGAATTTTTGCTTCAGAGTATCAAGTGCAGGGAAGTTGAGACTCAAACCTTACTATTACTTCATTTCTTTTCCAAGGCAGATTTCCCTTTGGCTCTGAGAAAACCGATGTGTTGTGATAGTCCGCAGTAAAGATTTATAAAATCAAAGCTGGAACATTAATATGAGGAGTAAGGACAGGAATTCAACATACCTCCTAACACATACACGTATAAAGCACATTATGAAAACAACATCCTGAAATGTGATGAATAAGCTTCCACTGAGTTTTAGGTTCCGTTCATACAGTTTTCACTGTAAGCTGAATGCAACAGTGAAAGTCCTGCAGACTCGCCTATAGGTGTCTTCTTTCCTTGCTCAACTCCACGCACCTCAGCGTTTGCTTACCCACTATCACTACCAAGTGTATGCACAGCAAAGAGCTTAGTTTAAAAAGAAACAACAACAGAACATAAGGTGGAAAGAATACTTTTACAATTCAGGAGCAAGTCTCAGAAGTGACGGTTGGAAGAGCTATTCCTTGTTACCTGAAGAAAGTGAATGTAGCACTTAATTTTAAAGAATATTAGGAAATTAGAGACACCGTCATTTTAGATGGTACTTTAACTAATAATTGACCATGTTTATACTGATTAAAATGTCTCCTGTGGAAAAATGTCTATTCTGTTTATTTCAGAAACAAAGTTACCAGAGATCCAGGCAGTTGGGGTAGAGTCCAGCTAGGTATTTCCCGTCTTCATTAACTCTTGAGCTATGTGATGTCCACATTCATTGTGCTGTACAGAGGTGAGGGTTAAGCCTGTCCTCCCTCAATTACATGGCATTTTAAAGGTTTTAAAAAAGGATGCCAATAGTTTTATACTTGAAGAAGCAAAGAGCTGAGAGTGCTGGTTGACCTGTATGTCCTCATCTGGATTTTTGACAGGAAGTTAGAGATTGTTTTTTAGCTTTCCTCAGGCAAGTATCTATCTGTGATAAAACTGATGACAAGGCATTTCAGGAAGAGTTGATGAAAGAGTAAACATGGTCTCACAGCGTGATAACTGCAGCAGAAATTTTTCAGAAATTTCACTATTATACAAGAATCACATACTCACAGAGAAAAAATAAATACTGCTCTCTCTGAATATCTGCTTCCTCATCAAAATAAAAAAAAAAATCCACTTTCTTCTTTAATTTTCATAACAATTAATTGAATCTTGTTTCTGATGGGGAGCACATGAGTAAATTTGATTCACCACTGAATCAGTCAGTACTACTGACTTCAGTTGAAGTACTCTAAATTTCACTATTATAAATTATGTCATGTTCTTGCTCTCTGACAATAAAATGGGTTATTTAAAATTAGTTGGACAACTTGTGCCTCATTGTGCCTATATTTTTAAAAGCAGAGTAAATAAAATATATGTGTTCAAAGTTCCCTGGTCTTGTTCAAACAGAGGACTCACGTCCAATCCTTGTATACGAAAATCAAGATTTTGACATTCATATTTCAGTGGAATAGGTGGAGATACATTTACTATAACTGAAAATCTTCAGAACACACAAGATATATTCTGTATTCGCATAAAGTTAAGATATTTAATACAAAGTTCATAGTTATTATAATGGCATGTCTGTCTTGTACTGAAGAGCCCAGAACTAGATACAGTACTCCAGGTGTGGCTTCACCTGTGATGACTAGAGAAGGATCACCTCCCTCAACCTGCTGGCAACAGTCCTCCTAATCTGGGTCAAGATAAAATTCCTTGTAAAATATGAAGTCAAATAAAAATCTCCCTTGAGTGTTATATATAAATACATTTTTACAATGTTGTCATAAATAATCATGTTTATTTTCTACCTGAAAAAAAATATGGCAGAAATCTTTCCAGGTAAAACCTGTTTACCATCTTTAGAGACAGTAGACCGGAGAACGGTAGTTCAGTGTTAATAGAGACAACAATTTTGTGATGAACAAAGATCAGAGAGTTCTATTTTCTACATTATCTTTTGTGAAAGTTTGTTACATGATATGGACATTTGCATTCACACTTAGAGAACAGCCAGAATTGCAGAACACATTTTGCTGTTGTTTTAACCTGGGAGGATAGAAATGATCTGCTGAGATAATTTTTTGCTAATAAAAGGGTTTAATTTTCCTTGATCTTTTAGATCTCTAGCACTCCAAGGTATTACAACTGGATTCATCAGACCAGACAATAATAGTACTACTGAAAAATTTGGGACAGTCTTGTGTACCAGAATTATGATTGATTGATTTATTTTAATCTTTTCCACTTCAGAGATCAGAGTTTATGAAATTCCTCCTCCTCTCCAAGAAGGAGGAAGGGGGCTGGAAAAATGTGCAGTCAAAATACATGTAAACAAATGTTAGCAAAATCCATGGTTTTTATGATAAACTACGTTAAAAAATATGACTAACTAAAGTAATGCATTTTTTGTTTTACCGCTTCTCTGTTGCCTTCTTCACAGATTTTGGCATCTTATGTTATTAAGAATATATTTTCTCTTCAATTAATGTAAGTAATTTGAAGATAACATTAACTCACACTCCCTCCTCCCAAGACCCATATTCAGGATAATGCTAGGATTGCTAATAGAATAATTAAAGATCAAGGTGGCTTGGCAATAGTTCAAGCATATCAACTCAATGAGAGGGAAAATCAGATTCAATAAGGCTGGCCAGGCTGAGATAAGGTCCTTAGTGCCGAGGCTGGTGCAAAATCCCCACAAGCAAGTCAGAAAAACAAATCAACTCCTCCCTCCCCCCAAATGCACCAAACAAAGTAAAGAAAAGCAACCCTAAAAATCCTGATAATTAATAAAAGGCAGTAAATAACATTGCTGTGATAGGATTAAGACTCTGATAGAACTTTCCTGGTGATGCTTTTCAGAGACTGCCCATTTGTTTCTTTAAAGCTCCCAGCCCCACCCCAAAAGAAATGTATAGCACATAGAAGTTTTAATTTTCTCACTGCACTCAAGACTACATCATCTGGCAGTTGCCACAGAACATTTTTGCCATCACATACATAGCACACATTTATTCACACGAATTTTATTTTTTCTTACCTGCTATGCATAGAACAAAGCTTCTGTTCAACAATCCTGAAAGGAATATTTCAGATGAAAAATAGAAACAAGTCCTATTATATAAATCCACAATGTTGTCTTATGGGCCTTTTATTTTATCATATTATAATGAAATTATTTTATATTTTGCAGTGGTAGAAAATATCATAAAAGTCATTGCAAATACCATTTTTCAACTTTGCAATATTAAAAGAAAGGAAATAACATTTTCCTCTATACTACTTTGCTGTTTTCAGAGAAAAGTAAGATCCATGTATGAAAAGAATCCTTGTGGGGAAAAAAAAAAAAAAGCAAAAATAATTAAATAACTGAAGTGTTGTTTCTGCTATTAAGAAGGAAAAATATTACTTTAATTTCATCTGACCATTCTTATGACATTTATTGCTCTTCAACAAGCTTTATCTCATTGTCTGAAGTACCTAATATCCCACTACATTCCAGATAGTAATATACATTTTAAAGCATTTTCTTCTTTCTGAAAATCAGGCTTGAATTTATTTCAGTTTTGTTTGTTTGTTTGTTTTCTTCTTTTTTTTTCTCCTTTTTAAATGCACAGAATGAGAGTTATCAAGGAAATACTAACATTCTGACACAACCTCTTTGGTATCTTCTGCAGTTTAAGGTGTGTTGGCATGTTACAGGAAGGCTAAAGAAAAGCCATGTACTTCTCTATGTCTAGGTCAACAGATAATGGGTCACATAACATGGAATAAACTGCACAGTGATCAATTTATCTGTCCTGCAATGTATTATCTTTTTTCTGTAAAAGAGAATAAAACTGAGGACTTCCAAGGCAGACACCAAAGGGTCCCTCACTTCAAGTCTTCCAAAAAGAGAAATATATCATTGCAGTTAACTAACTGGAAAATGAAAAAGGTATTTCTTATAACAATATAATTCCAACAGATTATTGCTAACATTCTCCCTGAGATGCTGTAGCTGTAACTGTGCTACCAGAGGCTTTTGTGAAAAAGGTGATGAAATATCAGAGCAGTAAATTTATAACATGTGAAACTTGCCTGTAACAGGGAAATTGTCAAATGACCTATAAAATTGTCAGGGATGTTCTCCTTAATCCTCTTTTTACCAAGTCAAAGATTTGACCGATAAACTGTAAGAAGTCTGGCAAATGACAGTTTGCTTCTAAAATAATTGATGACATTTTAAAAATATGACTAAGGTTAGGTCTCACCTGATGATCTTGTCTGCCCACTTTACCTCTCCAGTTAAGTTTCATGGAAGCTGAAAAATCACCTGTAGAAGTAAAATATGGTATAATCTGCACAAAGGGATTTTCTTCCTGATCACACCAGATAGTGAGTGCCTTGCATCCTGTAGCCTGTTTATACATTTACCTGTCTGCCCTACCTCTGGCTGGTCTTGCTGTTAAATTAAAGCCCTACCCTTTAAATATATAACTGCATTATAAGTGCACTGTTTTAATACGGTATTTTTGTGTATAATGAATTATTATAAGCACAACCATCACATTCCATGTTACTAAAAAGAAAAAGTAATCAAGTATTACAGCTCACAAAGAGGAATATATTCCTGCTTTCTGTCAATTCTACTTTTTAGAGGGGCAGACTTTTGGAGGACAATTCATGTAGTGCATCTGGCTCCAAATATCAACATTTAGATGTCTCATTTCAATTTAATCTCTTAATATAAATTAATTCTCATCTTTTGCATAACTAATTCTCCTAGGAGACCTGTCCTCAGAAGTTGAGGCAGGCCTTACACTTATGGAGATGTGATAGGAGGTTTGAGACACCTCATCCATTAACACCTTGCAGAGGTGCAATTAGTATAACCACAGGGGGCGGAAAAATGACATATTTTGAGATCTTGTTTGTTTCTACACTTAAAACCATTTCCAAATGGAATGTAAAAGCCAGTGCATATGGCACAAATGCAATTCTGGACGGGGCTTGCATATGAATTACAACTCGGAGTCAACACCACCATCTGTCCTAAAAGTCCTTTCTGATCTCCTTGCTTGAAATGCAGAGGAATCAGAGGAAGCATGCAACACCATGAGAGAAACAGAACAAAGCAGCTGGGCCTTCATTGTAATAAAAAATGAAGTTAAAAAGGGGTACCTGATAATAAGCCTTCAGATCTAAACTCAAATTGTTCCTTGATAGTCTATCAACTAATAATTTAATTTCTTACCCAACTTTCAGCCTAGCTTAACTTTCAGCTCTATAATGGCTGTCAAATCTTTTGCTATTAATAGAAATTTTGGTTCAACTCTCCCAACGAGAAAAAAATAGAATACCTATGAACTAATTAAAAATCTGTTCATCTGGTAGCTTTGCTTTACAACATCTTATTCCACAAATAACCATTACTTATCAGAAATGGCCAATTGTGATTTGTTGAACTAAACAATTTTTTTTTATAAACATTAAATTAGTTCAGTCTAGGAGTGAACTAGCCTGAATAAAATAAGGTCCATATCCTCCTGCTACAAACCTGTACCTTGACTTCAACCAAAGGATATTAAATAATTAGTTGGCCCTAATATACAGCCATTTAACAAATGATCTAAATTTTCAGTCACATGGGTGTCACACAGTGTGCCTCGATGTTGTTCCGATGGCTATAATGAATTGGAATTCTGATGTTTATGCTGTTAGAAATTATGGTCTGTGAATCCATGAATGGCCTTACAAATCAAAGCAAAGGTCTAGTGAAACTAGAATCCTTTTCCGGTAATGACCTAGAGCTGATGCCTGGAGGAGATTAAGAAACAAGTAAGCAGATAGCAATACTTCCAAAAAGATAATCTTATACTCTAAAAGTTCACGGATCAGAAAGCCCAGCTCTTGAAAGCTGTCCACATTACTTGTCAGAAGAAAAAATCTTAACTAGTTTGGATACATTTCAAAACTTTGGGGTTCTCTGTAATTTTAGAAGTTTGCCATCCATCCTTCAAAGATTTTCTCTGACAACTAGCTGCATACAGAATTATTAAAGCTTGTTCACATGATAAAGTTGTTTAACTAACATTTAAAGGAGTTAGGAATTATACAGTTAACTTCCCGACCAAGCATTATTTCCAGTAAAAGTCTTACCAGAAAAAGGTTATTCAGAAAATGAAAAATTATTTACTTAAAGCTTCTGCTAGAAGTCTCCTGCATATGTCATCTAGGCAGGATCTAAGCAGTTGATCTAAGCAGGATTAAATTTTAAATAAATTATATCGATTAAATAGATTCAAAATTATCCTGGACAATAGCAGACTATGTTAAAGAAAAAGAAGCTTTACTACTTTTTAATTTATTGGAAATTTATCAAACAAATACCTATTTTTTGTAAAGACACATTTGCAGAGAAAATAAAATACCTGAATAAATATTTGGTTTACATTTCCTTCCTTAAATAGACTGTTTCTATGACTGCATTAGTATTTGCTTCACTTAAATCCATGTGATATGAATTACAGACAAAAATCCTGGTTTTGTTGGTACATTTTGGTTGGCAAGAAAGATGGACAAGAGTTGAAAGTAGATTTTAAACTATTTTTAGTGAAGTATGACAAAAATCTCCTGCATTTCCAAATTGAAATTTTAAGTAGAAAAATATTTCCTACATCTTCATACTTCATATCATTATTTTTAAATTATTTTGTCAATATAGTGAAAACTCCTAAGAAAGTACATCATAAGGGCACTACAAAGCAATAAAACTGCAGACAGTTATGAATTATACTATGTGACAAGTGCAGTTGCATTCAAGTTAAGGGAAGGGGGAAGACTTCTGGAAAAAAAAAAAAAACCAAAACCACAAACCAAAAGAAATTGTCACTTAATCTGAAATTTACAGTTCAGTATTAATCCTATATATAAACATGCCTTTCAAATGAAGTTGTCCACTAAGGGAGCAAGGGAGGATATTTGGTATTTCTTTGTGTTTACATTAGAGCGTTCAAATGATCAGCTATTTGTTTTAAAAATGTCATTTTAAGACCTTAAATTAGGGATTAGGAACTTAGTAAATCAGTCTACCACTAAAACAGTTTAAAAAAAAAAATCTAAAGAAGAAAAGGTACTGGAAAAGTGCTGGGACAAGATAGGATTCTACAGAGATATTCAGTCATTTGTGAGGTTTTGTATTGACTGTGCTCTGGAACCTTCAATTTAGTCAAGGAAGGAAAAATACCCTTCCAGAGGAAGCCAACTGCATACAAAAAAAACCCCCAAACAGATAACTGAAGACTTCCCAGTCACCCCTACAAATCTTCTAGAGCTGATACTATTCCGTGTTCAGAATTATGAAAGGATTTGGGAAAAGCTAATTTATTCCCTTGCTATAAAGAACACATCGAGCTATGAGCATCTACAGCCTGATAGTACAAGCAGCAGGTCTGGAGCTGTAAGGTAACTGATGTCTGGATTCAGTGCTTGCTAGGGAAGCAATGCCCTAACAAACAGTGTTGTCCAGACTGCTACCAGACACTGGCAAATGTGACTGAATTTTACATCTACTTGCACCGAAAGAAGACACACTCGTTGCTGGCTCACTCTAGGCAAAGAGGACACAAAGGTCAAATTCTGTAAAATATGAAGTACTTTTCATGAGACACAGAGTGCCTCCTGTGCTCACAGACCTCAGTGTAAGTTCCAGGTTCCAAACACCTCTCTAGAACAGGAATTACATCTCTGAATATAAAGCATGCAGTTTAAAACATCCACCTTCCTTTCTGTTGGGAAGTAATCTGTTAGTGGCGCACACATATATTTTCAGAAGTGTATTCAGAGGATGCACAGTAAAACTGCAGATACTCTGAGACGGTAGTATATAAAAGAGAAATACAGTGTGCTTTTTTGTAGATAAATCCAGAAGCAAGGTAAAATTGTGTGTTCTGCCAATGAGCTACTGTATGAGTATGATCACATTGCATTCATCATTACATCGCATCCATTCCACATTTTCCCATTGTCCCTAGATAGACAATTAGCTCTTAAGAACAAGGAATGGCAATGGTCATTACAAGTCTTGAATAATGTTTTTATTCATAGTTCTCAGTTTGCTTTATAAAAGAAAATGAAAGTCAGTATTTGTGGTACAACACAGGATGAAATGGATTTGAAGGAAGTTGCACTTGACACTAACCAAGTCTTCCAATTTCAGTTCAAATGCTTTATCCACCAAGTATGCAACAACACATTTGAACACTGGTTAGCATACAGGACTCCTATTCTTGATGGGACTTCTGAAGGCAAATTCATATAATCAGGAATAGAACACCAAAACATGTAAATTAAACAGTTAAAAACTCGAGCCAGTAGTAGTTTATGGCCATATGCTACGTCCAAAATTTGATGCAAAGACTTTAGGACGGTGCCTGGAAATAAGAATTTGCGCCTCGGTTAGTTGACCAATTGTGTTGCCAGCACATACAAATGATTTACATTATGGGATCTGCAAAATATTCTGCAGACTAACAGCGTGTGATATTCTATTACAAAACCTAACATTTAATCAGCTGCCCGGAACCTGCCTGATGAATCAAATATGCTTATATATTTATCATTAATCCAATATAAAAATCATGTATAATTTCAGTCAAGAGGGTGCCATTACTATTATAAACCCCTTCTGCTTTAAACCCGGTTGAGACCATGGAAGATATTCTTAATGTCAAACTTTCTTGGAATGCTGAATAGGTATTATACTATTCTTCTGTGTACATAGCATACATGCTCCAGAAATATATTTTTAAACTCTTTTTTGAAATTTTATTTTATTTCATTCCAACATCAAGGATTTGAATAGATTACAGATGTGAAACAAAACAGCAGAATTACTTTTTTTATTCTAAAAGGAAATTTATCTTTCTAAATTGAAAAATAAATCTTAAAATACAAAATCCCAGTTCTTGTTATTATATTCCTTGCTACACTTCTTAACTTCTCCTGCTTGGTGTTTATCTTTTGTTTGTTTGTTTGTTTTATTTTCCCACAAAGCTCATCATAGGTCATCTTGCTCATTCTCTTAGTTGCAAAGCTGTATCCATATATATTTTTAAGTCCTGAGAGGTATGCGGTTAGCCTGTTCTAAAAGACTTCTACACTGAACTGCCTTAAAAATTATGTTAGGAATAGTTTGTATTTTAAGATCTATACATGCTTATATATCTTCCCTGAAATTAAGTAAAATAAAAAACTCAGAAACTTCAGGAGAAAAAAGTGCTCTCAAGACTTCTAGTATTTTTTTTTCAGACTCAGGCAATTTAAATTGTTTCTTTAACTAAAAATAATCAAAGTATTAGAACATTATCTGATCTGAAATGTGGCCCTCTTGGAAATAGTCTGTAGGATATCAGATCCTTAGATACACCTCTATAGGTTGAAAGGATTTCAAACCCTCAGGTATGCTCCTGACCAAAGGATTAAAACTGAATCAGGACAATAGTGATCATGAGACATACTGTGTACTTTGTTTAGCTCCAAAAAGTGAAATGTGCATTTCAGGGTCAAACCTTGCTCCTTATATTTGACTACAGCACCTTCTATTACAAAGCTTTGAGAAAAAAAACGAATTACTGAATAAATAAACCAACAGAAATTCAACGCATCTGAAATGTTCAATTGTAAACAGCTGGTGTTTTTTATTGCTGGTTCCATCCTGCTATCAGTTAAGATATTAAATATGAAACAAGATGATGAATTATTATTCTTCTCACTATGTTCTTATACATCAGTCTGTTGTGAGCTGACTTCTAAAATGAGTACATTTCAGATGAAAATTATATATTTCTATTTTAAATTTTGTAAGTAATAGTGATGTCAAATAAGTATGTATAGAAAAACAAATATCAAAATTAAAACTGAATTCTCAATTTATACTGTAGTTACATTTTCTCCATAACTTAGGAAAGAGAAATAATGAATGTCAATGAAAGAGAAATAATGAATAGCAATGAAATGGGGTAATCCTGTTATTCAGCAGCTCTTACTCAACATGTTAATTAACCTAACTCTAGAAAACTGCCAAAGGAAGTAAGTAAATAATCATCTACCTTCTCAAAGCTTTGGAAGGGCCTATCAGAAAACTTCAAGCTGGAGAAATTAAGACTAGTTGCTGCATAGGTGAACCCTGGGAACTGCTGTATTTCTAGTGGAAGTGTTTTTTACCATTCAGCAACAGAAACACTCTTCCATCAGACTTTGTACAGAAAACTGTCATCCCACCCAGAGGGCAGGTAGAGGCAAATGTAAGTGGCATCATCCCTACAACCAGCGCTGCCTCCCACTCTAAGCAGCAGGTTTCAAAGGCTGAGAAGATCTTCGCACAGAAGTGACAGAGCTGGGAAGCCGGCAGGGACAGAGGCTCAGGAAAGGACTGGAGTAAGGGGCGATAAGACAGACAGTCCGGCAGTTGATGAATCAGAGGGAAAATAAAGAAAACTGAAAGCAAAACTTCAGAGTCGGGGGCTACATAGCAGATCTAAATGAGGGTGTAGCCTTGTAGCCCAGTAACTCTTGTTGTTTCTTGCAACATACTTCGTTTTACGCCACGCTTCCAGACCCGTCTGGGTTGGGCTACATCTGCTAGAAGATTGTAACAGCAATTGTCTAATAACTAGTTATCTAATATTTATCTGAGTAAATAAAAGCACTGTACCCTTTGCTTTGGCACCTTGATATGACATTTTTCAAAAGTAAATATAAGTTCCACAACAGTACTCCACTACTAAAAAATTAATATCTCCATATTTTGTGTGTCTTTTTTTTTCTTGTTGTTTTTTTTTCCTACCAGCAGTCATGCCTTTGCTTTGCTGGAGGCACAATCTTGTCAAGACACAAGAAAGCACCAACCCAAGAATTGCATAAAATTTTTAAGCATCCTCAACAGCACTTCTCCTTGGGCCTTTTGTGCACAGGAGAGGATATTTTGGTTTTATCCATAGCAAAAGTATCTACATATGAATTATGAAAGCTTTTTGACATATAGGATGAAATAAAATAGAGTATTTCTAATTAGCTTAACACATTCAAAGACTATACAATTCAACTAAGAATTATCTCGGCACCCTGTGAAGTAAAACAGAAACACCACCAGCAAGTGTTAGTAGCTCGGTAGTCAAGTATCTTTCTCAAGATCAATGCAGTCAGTGGACAAGTTGGATAAATAATCTTCTGGGCCCTCTTGACTGTAACTGTTCTCAATTGTTTTTATCAATGACTGGATGAATTCTGACATAATGTTCTTAACCATTTCCTATTTCCATTGTTTCGTCAAAGCAATCAACAGTTCTGGGTCCAGATTTATTAAGATTTCAAGCACAGCAATTCTTGATTAAAGGCAATTGCATTTTTATTTTTTTTTAAACAGATGTGACAAAATAAAATATTAGTTTGCTATGCATGATCAAAAATTAAATGTTAGATCTTGGTTCAGGTGTTGCATTACTAAGTAAAGCAGCACATACACACCCTCAACATTCTGATCGTTCAACCTTAAAACTTGCTTTATATACAATAATGAAATGGAATTTATTGAACTCTATATTGGGAATGATGACAAAATCCACTCTCAGTCATCACTGTCACTATTTGAATACATAATTACATAGTACGAATACCATAGTTTTTGTCTAATTTACCTTGAGGTACTCTAAAGTCTTAAGAAAATTAATCTTTTGAGGGACTTTTTATGTAAAAATCATTGAAAGGTAATTTTTCATTCATTCTAATCAACAACTAAAGTAGATACAATATGTAACACACAGAAGTTTCTATTTTATTCCCAGTATTTTGTGGTGTTTTTCCTGATTTACTGTGCATCTGATGAGATAATTTTTATTGATTCTTGCATCATTATTCTGAGGAGTTCATAAATGGCAGTAGATCCAACATAACAATTGTTTCAGAACATATTATTGCAGCTACAATGACATACTAATTCATATTATATTGTTTTTCCTCTGATTATAATAATATTTTTCATTTAATTTATTCTTCATTTAATCCTAGTACATGTGAGTGCAGTAGAGAAATAGTTACCAGTGCACAGTGTTAGACTGACCACTCAAGACAAAAAGAATTTCATAAATGGACACATATGTCACCTTTCAGTGCACAAACTCATTAAAATATTTCAGCTACTTTGGAAAGTTCAACTGCAGGTATAAGAAAAATAATTTCTTCACCTCTAGGCTCCTTGAAATCTCTTGCTCCAGATGATACTTTTATCCACAGCTCTTTCCAGACAGATTTCTATCAGTGAGTGTAAGTGTTCGTAAGTACTTAATCTCCATTTATTATTGACATAATATGATTTTTCCCCCAGAATTTTCTGAAGCTTGGAATTTCTGTTATTGTCAAAGAACTAGTGTTCTTTGGAAAATAATTTTGCAATTACTTAAAAAAAAAGAAAGAACACAACTGCTATGTTCATATGCATCTTTACCATCAATTATATGTATTTTAACTTAAAAGTATCTCCTCTAGCAGGGATGCTCTAAGAAGAAAAAGAGATTCTGAGAAATTCTATTTAGGTTGCTGTACTTTTGGTCACAAAATCTTTTTGTCTTCCTCTGAGAAAGCTTTGTAAACTGTGCATTTCCCTATTTATTCATATTTCTATTCATTTTATTCGTATTCGTATTCATTTTCCTTTTTATTCACATGTATGCATTGAACTAAATCATTGCAGCATCTTATTTGCAGTATCTAATGTTTTCCAATGGTAATAAGAAAACTATAATATTCCCCTTTTATGTATTAGACTTCTTTGGCCCAGGGACAAAGAAAGATCTATTTACCAGGATAGCAGATAGGAAAATTGTATAAATTAAAAATTATTTCTACAATGTTCTAAGAAATCCTATAGAGAGGCAAAGACAGCTGTCTACTGCTAAAAATTAAATGATCATTGAACCTTTGCTACGTTTTAATCAACTAATTTTGAATATTTTTTATAATTGTACAGATTAAAATTAAATTATTCCAACAAAGACAGCTTAGCCAAGATAATCTATTAACTAAAATTACCTGTAGAAAATAGAAATTGTTCTAATATTATTGGTTGACAACACTTAGTAGGGTCCTAAAGTCTCTGACTGCAAAATGTTGTTTATAACATATTGATTCATTCATAATTTAATGTGGTACTTAGAAAAAGTGCTTCATTATTTGATGTCCATCAGAAAAGGACTGAATACTAAAAAAACCTCTCAGCTTTACAATATGTGTAGATGAAAAAAATAAAATTACACAAATCTTAATGATAAAATGATACAAATGTATTCACTCACTTTCTAAGATTAGTGCAGTGTTTGATATTTATATTCTGCTACTCATATATGTCCTAATATGGCACTTATATTTCCTTGATTTTGCTTCTGTCAAATTCAGATTCACTTGCATGGGGTTTTTTTTATGACTTAGTAGTTTTGGGAGAGATCTGGGTTTTCTTCTGCCTCATCAAGCATATGAACAGTTAATGGTGTCAGCCTGAAATAAAGATGTGGCCATTACTTGCACAAGTGGAGGATCATTGTTCTTACATCTATAGTCTTCCTTTCTTTCTGTCTCGTTTTTGCCTTGGGCCCACAGTTCACTTCCCACAGTAGCAGTACTCAGTTATACTTCATTCATTCATTAATCACTAAATTTCGTACAGAACTAAACTACTTACAACTTTTGTCTTTGTGTTTCTCTAGGCACTTCACATTCTTACAGCAAAATTCACCCTACCTCCTTCATTTCTTCATTTTCTCTTAATAAGATACCCAGTAATGTGTAAATTGCTCTAATTTCAACATTATGCCACCATCACACTCTTATTCCCACATTTATTGTCCTTTACTAAAACCACTGGAAAAATAAAAATAATAATAATTAAAAAAATAAAATATCAAGCTATGTTGCAGGTAGGCAGAAATAGATTTTCTACTGCAGTCAAGAAATCTTCTATGCTATTGGCAATGCCATATGCAGATATACACCTATATTAGAAAGATATAAAAGAAACAGTGTAAAGAAATAGTGGACAAGAAGAGTAACAGGTCCATATCATCAATTAGTGAAGGAGGAGGAAGAAGAGGAAAGGTTTGATGAAGTATGTCATTCTTCAACAAAGAAAGGGGAGGAAGGAGTGAGAGAAATCAGACAGGAAGTAGAAACTACCCAGTCCCTGATCTCATCAGAACTTTGAGATATGGAGAAAGATTACAGCCGCTGGTCAGGTGAGCGGTTTGCTGCCTGGCTGCTCTGGTGCTGCGATAATGGAGCCGACAGCTGGGATCCCTTGCTACAAACCAGAACATTAAAAGAGGAGTTGGAAAAGAGACAGCAATTTGCAATGTCTGGAGAAAGCTCCTCTCAAGTGTGAGGGCAAGATATCCATTAAAGGAAGATCTTGAGAACTCACCAGGAAATGTACCACTGCAGATGAAGGCATCCAGTACCTGAGACAATTGGTGGTGCTGAAAGTCCACAGGCAGAGGATGCCCTGTGCACATGGGCCATGTGGAGGAAGGTGATTCAAAGTGTCCCCACATCATTTTTTAACAGCTTGGCAGCAATGTATTGCCTGGGTATGAATACATCAATTGTTGAGAGTGTCTTTACTCCTCCAAAACTTTGAACAAAATCTCTGTACCTCCTCATCCCTACAGGCCAGCATCTCGACTGTCAGGAGCACCCCAAGAAATTAGTCCTTTCCTGCCCCAGTCAGAGGGAAAGGGAGTCCCAGGTACATGCTGCATGGCTCACTCTGGTTCTTTTCATGTCACCGAGGACAGGAGGAAGTAGGATGGTGAATCCACCTTTAAGCTGGAAGCCCATGTACATGAACTGAGAGGGAAGAGAGCTGTTAAGAAAGTGTCACCCAAGAAGGCTGTCAATGTAGTTGCTGTAGAGACACAAGAAGGCAGCCAGTGATCTCCCAGACATAGACGGACTGAAACCGCCTGCCAGGGATCCTGGTGAGGGGACTTCTGGTCTGGCACTGCAATGGTCAGATGGTGAATACTCTGACCAGGAACAGGAATAAAGGGTTCCTGCCTTTGACCAGGAGGAGAAAGGGATGACTGGGAGTAGTGAACTGTGTGCATTCGATGGCCTGACACATCAGAACCACAGAAGTATAAGGCTTTGGTAGACACTGGTGCACAGTGTACACTGGTGCTATTCAGGGATCTCTGGAGTGAGAAGGTGATACCAAGAATTGTCTGTATTGGAGGCTGAGGTGAGCTTAAAAGGGGACAAGTGGGAAAAGCACCACATTGTGACAGACCCAGAGGCCCCTCATATCTTTGAATGCCTTAGGAGAGTGCCCTTCAAGGACCTAAAGGGGTACTGATGGGCTTTTGGTGTAGCCACTGTGAACACAGAGACAATCAAACAGCTCTCTGCTCTGCCTGGCCTCTCGGAAGATGCCTCTGTTGTGGGATTGCTGCAAGTTGAAGAACAGCAGGTGCCAGTTGCTACCAGGACGGTGCACCAGTGGTTACATAGCACCAACTAAGACTGACTGGCTCCCATCCATGAGCTGATTCATTAACTGCAGAGCCAAGGAATCATCAGCAAGACTCTCACATTTTAATAGTCCCATATGGCCAGTGCAACAGTTTAATGGAAGGTGGAGGTTAACAGTAGGCCGTCTCAGCCTGAACACTGAGTGCTGCTGTACCAGACGTTTTAGAACTGCAATATGAACTGGAGCCAAAAGCAGCCAAGCAGTATGTTACAGTAGGCATTGCCAATGCGTTTTTCTCAATTCCTTTGGCAGCAGCTTGCAGGCCACTGTTTGCTTTACTGTGGAGGGGTGTTTAATACATCTGGAATCAACTGCCCCAGGGATGGAAGCTCGGTCCTACCATTTGTCATGGACTAATCTAAACTGCACTGGAAAAAAAAAAAAAAAGTGTTGCCCCTAAAAATCTTCAACACATCAATGACATCATCATATGGGAGAACAAGGCAGAAGAAGTATTTTAGAAGGGAAAAAGAGTAATTCAGATTCTTCTGAAAGCTGTCTTTGCTATAAAGAAAAGCAAGATGAAGGGGCCTGCACAGAAGATCCGGTTCTTGGGAATAAAATGGCAGGTTGGACGCCATCATGCGCCTATGGATGTGGTCAACAAGATAGCAACTATGTTTCCACCAGCTAACAAGAAGGAAACACAAGCTTTCCTGGCCTTCTGTGGTTATGGAGAATGCATATTCCAGATTATAGTCAGCTTCTGAGCCCTCTCTATCAAGAAAGCCAAAAGAAGAACTATTTGGAGGGGAGCCCTGTGCATCAAGAAGCCTTTGAGCAAATCAAACAGGAAAGGGCACGTGAGGTAGCTCTTGGGTCTGTCTGGACAGGCCCAGCTGTGCAAAATGCTCTCTATACTGCAGCTGGGGAGCATGGTCTCACCTGGAGCCTCTGGCAGAAAACAGCAGGAGAAACCCATATTCCGTACCATATGATGTCTGCTCAGCAATTAAAACTAAGAGAAAGAAGGAGTAAGGGAGGGCATTTGTTATTACAGCATTTGTCTTATGAAGCAACCGCTACATGTACTGAAGCTCTGCTTCCCATGAAGTGGCTGGACATTGCTTGTTGATGGGAAGTACAGAATAAATCTTTTGGTTTTCCTTTGGTTCCACACATGGCCTTTGCTTTTGCTTTATTAAACTGTCTTTATCTTGACCCACAAGTTGCTTTCCATCTTATTTTCTCCCTCTCCCTGTCCTGCTATACAGGGCAGTGAAGGGGGAGCCTGGTGGGTACCTGGCATCCAGCCATGGTCAACTCATCACAACTCCTTAATGCTTAACCTATCAGTCTTACTGTTACTCTTAAAATACTTGCTCTATGTATCACTGGTAGGATGGGTTGTCATTTTGCACTTACTATGTAACCGTATTTTTCTATTTCTCCATCTAGAATCATGGAATCATAGAATGATTTGGGTTGGAAGGGACAAGGATCATCTAGCTCCAACCCGCCTGCCATAGGCAGGGACACCCTACACTAGACCAGATTGCCCAATGCCCCATCCAGCCTGGCCTTGAACACTTCCAGGGATGGGGCCTCCACAGCTTCTCTGGGCAACCTGTTCCAGTGTCTCACCACCCTCACAGTAAAGAATTTCTTCCTAAATTCCAATCTAAATCCTCCCTCTTTTAGTTTAAACCCATTGTCTCCCTAAGACAAAGAAAATACTCTTTTTTTTAAATTAAAGCTAAAGATGACAGTGTGCTTTTATTCACATTTTGCATAAGAAACTCTCAGATTAATTCAGCTGTTGACAATGATATTCCTAACTATTTAGCTAAACTGACAGCATGAAAAATTAAAAAAAATAATAATTCACAATACAGAGCTAAACAATAACCATTTCATTAAATAAAATAATTTGAAACAGGAAATAAGGTGTAATTTACACTAGTGTCAAATTACTTGTAGAATCTGTGAACAGGTACACTTTACACTGGATCTTAAAGACTTAGAAGACGAATGTGACTGGAAATTTCAGCTACTCCAATTTTATAATCAGGAAATAATTTCTGAATTAAAATTTTCCATTCTAAGGTCATGCTTTTAAAAAATATTTCTAACAGTTTCTTTCAGGATAGCTTGTTTAATAATACTATCTATTCTTAATATCTGATCTTTCCTGGATCTGTAGCATGGCTTGACCTCCAATTTCTTTTTAACTGAGCTGCTAGAAAAAATGAGAAGGAACTTTAAAAGAAGTAATAAAACCTAAAAATATTGATTTCAGTACAGTAAAATGAGCAGGTGGGCAACTGAAGGATTAACTGATTGACTGACATTTATTACTGTAAAAGTCCCATATGCAAGTAATATGATGGGCTGTGTCATACAGAGTATCTGATTATTACTTCGATTTTACTACTTTGAAATGACAAGGAACTGAAGACTTTTTCATTTACTAGCTCTACTTAGTATTACCAGTTACCCTCATGCATTTTGACCTGAAGTTTTTTTACTCTTAGTTGGTTGTTTCAAGTGCATGATTCATTTCTCGGTATTACTGGGAGAGGAGCATGATAAGATGAGCTGTTTACAGTGGTAAACTGTATTACTACTTATAAATTAACAGTGTTTGGGCCGAACATGTTATTAAGGCCTCTGGGGTGTTTAGAAAATCTCACTCCTTGTTAGTTTTATTTTATTTATTATTGATTTTTTGTTATTTATTTACTATTGCTTTACTTATTATTCAAATATGTTTTTCAGAGCATTTTCTGGGCATAATTCAGCCAGTGTACTGTTCACAAATAATTCCTTTTCTACAACACCTTATTTTCATTCAAAACGTGGAGTAGTCGTCTAGGTTGCAGAGATTTCTGCTACATGGTTGGATGGCTAATTTTTTAAGAAAAAAGGTGAGAGTTAAGTGATTTGAGACAGCTTAGGAGACATCCTTCCATCCAAAAACCTTTTTTAAAAACAAACAAACAAAACCAAACCCCAAACCAAAATATCTAAGCATTGTTACAGTGTAGTGAAAAATATAAGCAAGTTCTGTTTTCTGAATAAAGGTATGGATTTTACTAAAACAATTTTATTTTTTTTTAATCAGTCCAGTCCTTACAGAATCTTATTAAGAAGTGACAAATGAAGTGCCAAATTTTAATGCATACAGTTTAAGATGGAAATCATAAGCTTTCTTCTGTTTGCTTTTGAGGTATTTATCTCAGAGACAAATTTTCAGTAATTGCTTTGTATGAGATATATACAGAGTGAAATTTAGTTTGTAATTTAAATGTACACCAAATTGGAACATTTTGAATCCAATTAAAATTAATGGCTGCAATTAATTCAGACTTATTAGTCACCAGCTTGTTCACCATTCCAGCTGCTGACATTTTCAAGTAAATGAAGCAGTGTTTGGTGAATCAATGTCATAAACAACATCATCAAGGGATGTTGTCAGCTGTTTATTTTTCAGAAAGATGTTAAAATCTGTCCATCTGCCTTACAGTTGCCTTTGTGAGGGATCTACCAATCACAAGAACTGCCAGATTAGCAACTGCGTAATGTGAAAAAGCTTCCATTAGTCCTGAGATAAGCACAGAGCTGCTCAAATCCTCATGTTGATTAAATTAATCTTTCTTATCAACATCTGAAGAAATAGAAATTCAGATCTGTTTGTATATGTTTGTCAAGAGGAATAATTCATGTGCATAAAAGTAACAACCATGTTTTTGAGAGGATAGAACCTTACAATATGTAACTTAAGAATCATCCTTCATCTGTCTAAATTCCAAAAGGCTATTTAGTCAGAGCTTTTGCACATACTTGTTAAGCTCTGCATTCTAACCCCAAACTAACTAGCCAAATTTGAAATTATTATTTGATTGAGGAAACATTTCATGAAATATCCATTCTCACCCTTACTTTTACATGTGATTGTTACACTACATTCATTTTATAACTGACAAAACCCAAAGAACCCAGAAAATTTCATCTGAAGTCAACTGTAGAGTCTTATACAAAACCTTTAGTATTGATAACCCTCACCCAGTATTCCAGTAAATAGATGACATCTTCTTTCCGAAATGAACAAAAATCTATGTTGAAATTCATAACTTAATGTCATGCTTTTACGCCAGCCAGCGGCTGGGCACCACACAGACACTCGCTCAGTCCTCCTCATCGGAAAAGGGGAGAGAATCAGAAGAGTGAAAGTGAGAAAACTCATGGGTTCAGGTACAAGAGTTTAATCAGTGAAGCAAAAGCCGCGAGCACAAGCAAAGCAAAACAAGGAATTCATTCCCCACTCCCCACGGCAGGCAGGGGTTCAGCCATCCCCAGGACAGCAGGGCTCCCTCACGCTTAATGGTTACTTGGGAAGACAAACGCCATCACTCCAAACACCACTACACCCTCTTCCTCTTCCCCCAAGCCCCTTATAAACCGAGCATGAGGCCATATGGTATGGAATATCCCTTTGGTCAGTTGGGGTCAGCTGCCCTGTCTGTCCCCTCCCAACTCCCCGCACACCCCCAGCCATCCCGCCGGCGGAGCGGTGCGAGAAGCAGCAAAGGCCTTGGCTCTGTGTGAGCATCGCTCAGCAACAGCAAAACCATCTCTGCACTATCAGCGCTGCTTCCAGCACAAACCCAAAACACAGCCCCAATACTGACTTTCTTGAAGAAAATTAACTCTCTCTCAGATGAAACCAGGACAAGAAGTTTGTAATTTTATTTTGTTTTCTAAGAAAATAAATCATTACAGAGTAAAACAGCTTTTCCTAGAGTTATGTGATTCTCTCTTTAAACAATAGGGGCAGCAGCCTCCCCTCAAATCTTGGGATAGTGTTAGGTTTAGGAGAAATTAAAAAGAAGGTTATCAGAAATGCTCAACATGGATTCACCAAGTGGAAATCATGCCTGAAAAATCTGACAGCCTTCTATGATGGCGTGACTGACTAGGTGGATGAGGGGAGAGCATAACACCCTCATTAGCAAGCTTAGGAAGTGTGGGTTAGATGAGTGGACAGTGAGATGGATTGAGAACCGGCTGAATGGCAGGACTCAGAGGGTTGTGTTAAGTGGCACAGAGTCTAGTTGGAGGCCTGTATCTAGTGGTGTGCCCCAGGGGTCAGTGTTTAGTCGGGTCTTGTTCAACATATTCATAAATGACCTGGATGAAAGGACAGAGTGTACTCTCAGCAAGTCTGATGATGATAGAAAACCGTGAGGAGTGGCTGACACACCAGAAGGCTGTGCTCCCATTCAGCAAGATCTGGACAGGCTAGAGGGTTGGGTGTAGTGGAACCAAATGAAATTCAACAAGGGCAAATGTAGGGTCCTGCACCTAGGGAGGAATAACGCCAAGCATCAGTACAGTTTGGGGGCTTACCTGCATGGAAACAGCTCTGTGGAGAAGGACCTGGGAGTCCTGGTTGACAANAGAAGGACCTGGGAGTCCTGAAGGACAAGAAGCTCTCCATGAGCCAGCAGTGTGCCCTTGTGGCCAAGAAGGCCAATGGTGTCCCAGGGTGCATTCAGAAGAATGTGACCAGCAGGTTGAGAGAGG
>VWZZ01002627.1:0-50209 GCA_013399095.1 Psophia crepitans
ACAGTATCAAAAGCTTTACTGAACTCTAAAAAAATTACATTGACTGCCTTCCCTTGGCCAACTAGATGGGTGACCTTGTCAGAAAAGAAAACTAAGTTTGTTAAACAGGACCCTCCCCTCACAAACCCATGTTGGCTGTGACCAATTACTTCATTGGCCTTAAGGTGTTTTTCAGTAATTCTCAGCGTAATTTTCTCCATAATTTTACCAGGCACTGAAGCAAGACTGACAGGCCTGTAATTTCCAGGGTCCTCTTTCTTGCCCTTCTTGAAAACTGGAAAGACATTTGCTAGCTTCCAGTCAACAAGGACCCCTCCAGATTCGCAAGACCTTTGAAAAATCATTGGAAAGGTCTTGCAATGACACCAGTCAGCTCTCTGAGCACCCTGGGATGAATCCCATCGGGCCTCACAGACTTGTACCCATCCAAGTGGAGCAGTGAGTCCTGCACAAGTTTGGTCAGCTGGGAGTTTATCATTACTGCAGTTACGGTCCTCCAACTCGGGGTATCTGGTGTTCCAGAGCCCATCATCTGTGTCAGAAGACACTCCTATATTCCTCCCATGCGGCCAGTCCCTTTTTCCACACACCATAATCTTCCTGCTTCCCTTTGAGTCTTTCAAGCAGCTCCCTGCTCATCCACAGAGGTCTCCTTCCTCCTTTGCTTGATTTCCTGCTTTCCGGAATGCACCAATCTTTAGCAGGAAGGAAGTGGTGTTTGAATATTGGCCAGCTCTCTTGAGGCCCCTTACCTTCTAGAGCCTTAACCCAGGGGATTCTCCCAAGCAGGTCTTTGAAAAGGCCAAAGTTAGCTCTCCTGAAGTCCAGGGTTGTAATCCTACTTACACATTAATTCCAGATTATTTAAGATACAACGCACAAGTACTTTTCACACACAAAGTGCCTCCATCTGAGAATAAATTCAGGCTTTCCTCTTATACTGTGTTCATATTGCCTTGAAAGCCACTGCATACCTAGGGGTCATCTTTTACTATTTTTAAGAGCCCAACTGTCCAAGTGGAAAAGAAAATAAGAGTAGCTGACAAAGCCTACCACATGACATACATGAACCTCACAGATTTCAGCCTTAAAAGCCTGACTGAACTTAATCAATGTAAAAAGTTAAGAAAAGCAGGTTCAGTATATATGAGCATTTCAAAACTACAGAATTATTCCCTATTTCAAACTTCAATTATAATCAAACTGCAAAATTAATATAGCAGTAGTAATTCATTTAGAGTTCTATTTTGCACATAAACTACCAGCTATAGAAAACTGGTTAGATATTTTATACAGAGGAAACAGCAACGAAGATGTGGTCAAGCTAACCTGAAAACTTCAAGATATTAAGCACTGGAACTTCTCATGTACTGAACATGGAAAATTTACAGGTGGGATTCCGTATGCTAAATGTGATCCTAGTCAGAGGACTTTGATTTGTTGTATCAAAGTGGAATATAGAAATTCTATGTGTTATTACAAAGATTTAGCTATCAAAGAAAAACGTAGTGGGTTCAAAATTAATTTTATGTGAAATTGAAGTGCATTCAGCACGTAGGATCTCTGAATGTACTTATCCTAACAGGAATCTAGGCAATTGCCCAGATCACCACATCAGCAAAACCTCCTAGAAGCAGCAACACAACCACAGAGGAGTGTTTTATGTTCATTTCAGTCAAGCCAGTCCTCCGTGGCAATGTTTAAGGACACAACACTGCTGTGAACAGAAAGAAATACAGCTTCCTCAAACTGGTCTGATTTGAAACCAGTTTCTCATTTTTAACTCTCCACCTTTTACATTCTGAAGGCAGCACTGCCCCTTCATCACTGCATGTCAAAAGAAAAATCTTAGAAGTACACACTCACAGTCCCCTCCAACAAAACAGCTCAAAATACATCCATCAAGATAATTAAACAGTGCTTTGTATGACACAGTGTGCAAGACCTTCAAAATGCTATGCCTGATTATCCATAAATATCACTTCAGAGAGTGAAAAACTTTACAATGTCTCACTCATAGCAGAGAATAAATGTGTTTTTACACCAGACAACACCACTGAATAAGCTGATGATTCTTCCCCATATATAAAACTGTAGTCTAGCATTTGCCTTAGTTGTTGAGAAGCCGCACTCATATAGCAATATTATTTCTGATCACAAAACATCCTGGGTACTGTAGGCCAAGTTTTCCGTTACTCCAAAGAAACCTTCCTGAGATCAGCACGCAGCCACACCAGTGCCACTTGGAATACTGTGATCTGAATACATCTGCCAGAGTTCACTGCCAGATTCTGTGTTACACAGGCTCCACTTTCAAAATAAGATGACGTAAACTTTCTAGATCTCTGGGAGGCAGGTACATCCTGCCCACTCCCTGTAACGTACTCTCAAGGACACAGATTCAGAAGTGGGACTGAAAGCCACTGCATTCTCCAACGATGGGAAGTTCAGTACAGAGGGGTCATAAAGGGCTAAGATGGTACCACCTCACGCAAACAAGACAATTGGAAAGCAAGCCAGTTTGGAAACACTAGAAAATAGATACATGTTCTGGTTTACCTAAAAATCCTATGCAGTTAGCAAAAAAACCCACCTCATACCTTGAAATTATGCATTTTCATGCATGCATACTTCCTGATTTGGTGCAATTCCCATTTATTTGTAAAAGCACAGAGTTAAAAATTCATGTGCTTGTCTGTATGTCAAGAGTATTCACCTTGAAGAGGTTGGTCACCTGCAACTGCAGCTAGTACAGCATTTTTTTGAATCTTGACTTAGAACAGGAAATAATTAAACATGTAGTGAAATTTATTATCCATCATGAGCCCAGATTCAACCAGGAATATCTCTTCAGATTTGGAAAAAACTGCAGTAAAACATTAACCTTAGTATATGTTATTATGCATTTATTAGAGGAAAGAAAGAGGAAAGGGGAAGTGCAACTTCAAAATTAAATAAATCTTTCCTTAAATGACAATAACAATTAAACAGATACCCAGTCTTCATATAGATTAGCTATACATTTTTGCAGCTTCCCTGCCAGCTCTGACATAAATCCATTACGCAAGTTTCAGGTTACTGGCTTCATGCCTACAAACTTCCAGTTACTTCTATACAAGCTACAACACTGGACCAACACCCCAATTTTTTTTCAAAAATAACAGTCAAATGATCTAATACTGAATTAAATAGAAATTCTAATAATCCAAGTGAGGTATCAGGTTTTTACAAATCATTACCAACTTACATGAAGAACATGTTTCACATTAATTGAAACATTCACTCAGTACTTGCTATCCAAGTCTTCACGCCTGACAATATTCAGCATCATCATAGAATCTCTCAAGTTGGAAGGGACCCATAAGGATCACTGAGTCCTACTGCCTGCTCCTCGCGGGACTATCTAAAACTAAACCATGTGACTAAGAGCATCGTTCAGATATTCCTTGAACATTGACAGGTTCAGTGCCGAGTCCACTGCCCAGGGGAGCCTGTTCCAGTGACCGACCACCCTCTCAATGAAGAGCCTTTTCCTAATGTTCAACCTGAACTTTCCCTGATGCTGCTTCATTCTGCTCCCTCATATCCTGTTGCTGGTCAGCAGCGAGAGCAGACGAGCAACTCCCCCTCCACCGCCCCCCGCTGACAAAGTCAATGACTGCGATCAAATTAGTCATGTGATCATTTTCACATTTTAATATAAGACGCATTTTTTTTTGGTCTTTTTACTGTGTTCTCTCTGCTTCTTTTTCTTTCCTGTAAAATAATGTAAGCTTTTCTGCATTAACATATCTGAATGTGCCCTTCCATGCAGGGAAGGCTAGAGACTGTCTTGCATTTCCTTTCACCTTAGGGGGAAAAAAAGACCCCCACCCACAAAAAAAACCCCAACCAACCACAAAAGCAAAACAAAAATCCCCACCAAAAAAGTATTAAATCTTGGTTTTCATCAGGTTTTCCATATTTTGGAAATGAGCAGAAAGGTACTGCAGGAGTACTAGACACCAAAAAACATTGTCACTATTACTGCTGACACTGGAGAGCAAATATCCCCCTGCAAAGCCATACCTAGTCACTATAAAAGAGTGACTACACAAACAGATGGCAAGTACGCTACAAAAATCTCTAAGACCTCATTATGGAGAAAATTAAGTTCTGTTGTACATTGTTGCAGACAAACAGCAGCAATATGTCAATCATGTTAGCCCTCTCATGTCATATTTATCAAAGCAGAACAAGCTAAAATGACAACGCATACAACTTCAAGCATTTGGAAACCCATGAAGAATCTATGCAATCTCAATTACCATGGAAAAGGAGCCAGAATTGTTTATTGATATGCACCGAAATTTGAATACACAAGTCATAAAAGTTACTTGAATACATTGTTTTGCTTAAGTCTGGGCAGAATTAGAGCTCCAGGAAAGGAGGGCTTCCATTTCTCTCAGTGTTTGTCTATGCTGCAGACTTACAGATTCATTCCCAGAGATATAACCACAGCAAGGCAACAGTCAACACAAGGTAAGTACTTCTCCAGCTTCTGGGTTCCCACAGCTAACTCCATGCCATCCAGGAATATTAGGCAGATTGGAAAACAGGAGAACCACAAACATACCTATACTTCCCTGCAATACAGGCTACAATACTCACTTGAAAAATACCATTTCTAATAGCTTTCAAATAACTTTTAAATTTTTTTTTATGTTATCATCACAAAATTGTTATTTACATAAGATTCTTGAGCTTCCTAGTCAGACTTCCAATTCCCCTAGAGCTGCCCATAGCTACAGACCCTCGCAATTTTGCATTTACTGTCCTTTCTTCTCCATTCATGTAATAAACCAGGTACTTTTCTCATTGATTAAAACATTCCTGCTTGCTTATGAGTTATAAACTTAAGAGGCACTTCCCAGCTCTCTTCCTGCACCTGCGTGCTGTGCAATACTACATGCTAGCATTAACTGCAATCTTTACAAATATTGAATTAATTTCACTTTATACCTGAGCTTAAGAAAATGCAACGTGTCCCTTTACAGCTCCAAGAGAAGCTCTCTGTTCAGCATCCTTTAAAACACTATTACATGGTGTTAAGTGTTATAAAACTTCATGCATTTAGTTAATACGTCCTCTTCACACCTCCAAAATGTATTCCAAACTGTCAATAAGATACTGTGCCTAAATAACAATATCTGAACTCATCAACTCATCCCTTCAATTTGTCTTATTTAGGAACACTATGCACACCTTTGCTCCCAGTGGAAACTAAAAATGTATCTGACACACGCCAAGGAGAATATCTAGGAACTAGTATGCCTGTTAGACGCTCGGGGACCATTTTTCAGCTAAGACATTAAAATGTCTTTTAGTTTTTAAAAACAGGCAATATTTTCTCCTATTGAGGCCTCTTCCTGCCCTAGTATTAATGCATTACAGTATTTTCAGTTGAAACAATAAACATATTACTTGAAATAAACTGTTTTAAGTACTCTGTAGTCACTTAGAGCTGCTTTGAAATTAATCAAACCCATTTAAAAAAAGACAATAATCAGAGGACCTTCAAGGTTTAAATATAGAAAAGCCTTTCACTTAAGTTGTTAGTATTTGTGATGCAGTCACTAGTTAACATATGGATCTTCAGCTCAAATGAGTCATTAATTTCACAGCAGAAATGCTGTTGATGCATCTTCCAGTCAAATACAATGTTAACTTGTTCCTTTGCTATTAGAGTGAGCAATTGAACATTTCACTCCCGACTGGTTCTTTGGCTTAAGAGTCATACTCTGAAATTGAAAACTGCTTGCTCTAACAAAAGACACTTCTCAACAGAACCAGAAAACATTTAATTTCATTAGTGTGAAGGCACCCCCAGCTAGGCCAAAAGTAAAAAAAGAAAAACCTCTGCTGGAGCAGGAGGGAGCTTGAAGCTGACATACAACATTCAAACAACTATATACATCTTACTGAGATACTCGAGGAAAACCTTCTCTACTCATTTCCCTAAATCCTTAAACATTAGGTTTTTTTCATTAGAACCTTCAGGTACTCACAACATATAATCTGTTAGCTGCTGCAAACAATGCTGAAATAGATGCTAATGACCTACTTCACACAAGACAGATAGATCCCCAAAGGAATTCCAGTTTTCCAATTTCTAGCATAATTCAGACTGATGGAATTCTGTAAATTTCAGGAAAGGCCGATTATCTATGTAGCCACCAGACCCCTCCCCATACTCTATAATAATTAATTCCAGGTTTAGAGATTAAGGCGGCCCTAAAACATTTCTTAAAAAAAAAAATAAAAGCAAATATCTCATTCTCACTCTACTGGAACATCTGGAATACACGTAAGTAAGCGCCTGCAAGCTGATTCCACGCTCTAAGATAGTAAGGTGTAAGGCAAAACAAATGTAAAAATCAGACGTATTAGTGCTAATCTTGTCTATGCTAGTATATGGTGTGCAGACAGGCCCAAAAGGTATCAGGGACAAATAGAAGAGAGCGGAAAAAAAAGAGGGAAAGAGCCAGCAGGGAAAAAAGAGGGAAAGAGCCAGCGGATAACATGAAAATAAATTTTAAGATGAGAGTAGCAAACCAAAGGAGACTTGGGTGTATTGTTGTTTCTTTGGGCTATAGAAGAAACAGAAGGGGGGCGGAAACATAAGTTTACCAGAAGAAACAGAAGAGGGGTTTGTTATATATGGCTGAAAAAAAAAAAAAAAGCAAACAATCTCTACCTACTAACAGTTTGAGTTCTCCAAATTATCCAAGGAAAAGGAGAGGTGCTAACAAGCAAGAAAGCACAAAATGCATGAGGATGGCAGATTTCCTGAAGGGTTTTCTTTTATCAGAAGCAATTTACTCCACTGAATAGGAGTAAAGTCACCAACAAGTTTGAAAAAGTCCAGTCACTGACTAGGTTCCACTAAGGATTATGCTGTCAAGCTGCATCTTCCCATATGACACTTCAAACAAAGCTGTAGAAACCAGTTTCAATCTGAGGTGTCTCCTTCTAGCATCACCATGGATTAGCTCTCTAATACAAATTGTGATGGGAATCACTTGCTGGCACACAAAGTGAGTTACCTTTTCAAAAGGAACACCACTGTCTTTATTACAATATTAGCACAGAGGGGGAAAAAGTTCACAGCTCTCTCTCGCCATTTGCAATCAAACCAGAAAGCTTTCTGTCCCTTTAAAAATATATAAACTTTTATATTATGTAATTATATATATTATACACATATTATAATTATATAATATAAATAAATTTATATATAAAACAAAATGTATCTTTGAAGGTTTCAGACAGAAAAACACTGATTTGAGCACCAGAAGGTATCAGTAATCAGACAGCTTAGAACATTCACCACAGTACAAGCCAGAGAATTTAATTCAATAATTGTATTCCCTTCACTAAATTTAAGCATATACCAATTCATAAAATATAAATGCTTACATTCAATTAAGCTTATAATTAATAAAAAATAGACTTCCTTGATGGTTATCAAATAAGACTTGAACTAAAACACTAGCTAGTTAGTACTTCACATATAAGTACCTTGATATAATTTTCTTCAGAATATAATTAGCATGTTAATAATCTTTAGTCTCTAAAATATAGTTAAAAAGTATCAACCTTTTCCACTATGATGAGGTCTCCAACTTGTATGTCTGAACTCTTAACTTGCACTTTACCTTAAAAAAAAGAAGAAATTTAATCAACTTAGGCAGACATTAATAAAGAGTCACAAGAATATACATTCTGGGATTTAAGTTATACTTAAAGACGTTATTATTTGGTGAAAATGTTTACAATTCATACAAAATGGATCTCTGATGAACATATGAATAAATAGATTTCATCCGTTTGAATAAATAATTCACTGGTTAAAAAAAAGTCTAGTTTTGTAACCAGTTCACTATTGTACGAGAGGAAAAAAATAGGTACGGAAGATGCTCAAGTCTCATCTATAGTATCAATAACAGAGTTGCAAAATAGGAGAAAGGAGTCTTTCACATCTCCTACTAAACAGCACCTCTATTTCTGACAAGAGTTGTTAGGCTTACAGTATTAGAGCATTCTCACACACGAGTTGCTTGTCACAGCCCAGTTACCAACAGGTAGCTTTGCTTGGCCACTAAAGTTACTGATGTAATTGGCACCGTCCAATACTTGTTGCAATTATTGTGGAAAACAGGTGAGTGTCTCCAGAGCAGAGGAAATGCCTGAAGATTTCATTTTAGAAAAGTAAAATGTCAAAAGCTGAAATAGAGGTTTTTTCATTCTCTAGAGCAGCCCATTCAGTAACTGCCATGAACAACTCATTCAGAAATATACACGGCACACATACCAATTTAATTTCTGCATGCAACACCGGGTATTAGTATTGGTAAGACTGTTAAGTTTTGACATTCTTTGATGGATGGAAAAACTGAGACAGAGAGGTTAAGCTACTGCTGAAAATGAGTTATCATTGATCTCATTAGAATTCAGGCATTCTAGTCCCAAATTGTTGCTACAATTCCAGAAAAAGTTGCTTCCCTGAGTTAAAAAACCCAAAAAACATCAACAAAAGACCCTTGCAGACAAACAAGTCATGACATACGAATATCCTCTTCCAAGATATAACAGGTGATAAATTCAGAACCTGTTAACTCAGGATATAGAGACATACATATTTATAAAGCCTGAGGAGTTGAAACACACATCCATATGAAATACTTTTCCCTGTCAGAAACACTACCATGATTCCAAGCAGGCACAACCAAATGACAAGTATGTCAAAGCATGGTAAGGTACTAGGGCTCTAAAAATTCAGACTGAATGAATTAAAACAGAAGACCCACAAAAACACAGGATGAGCAGCAACCAGTTTGGAGCTTAATCAAAAGCGTTATAATAGTAGGTTTGTCAATGTGCATTTTATCATCTCTCAAAGTTATATTAAATATAAAACAAAAACTAAGCTAGGTTCCAAATCCACGAGACTTCCTGATCATAACTCTCAATGAAGAGAGATCAGGTAGTCACCCTCAAAACACTCCTTACACTTCAATGTGCATTTAGTCAAAGGTAGTAAGATTCATGTTGTGAGCAATTATTTTCAGTATTTGCGCTTCAAAATCATATTTCATGCACAAGTAACACTTGTTTTACGTTTAATTTGGTCAATAAAAAAGTATTCCATTAGCACTTCTAAAATGTGCAATGTCAGAGGAAAATCAGAACTTTTCTTTGGCTTGTCTGAAAAGTTACTTCTGAAAGTAGTTTTTCTATTGGTAATGATTTTCACACCAGTTCAATTTCCAAATTGCCAAAAACACCCACTCACCAAAATATAAAAACAAATTAGATCTTCAATCTGACTTCTAACTGCCATAACGTATTGGTGAGGCTGAAGGGAGTAATGGGAAACCAAGGTATAAAAAGTGGTAGCAAGAAACATTAGCAGTTCCCTACAGGAGTTTCAGAACACCCATGGAAATTAAGTTAGAGTCAATCTCTCAACAATTTAATATTGTTTTTAATCTAAAGTAACTAAAGCTCAACCACTAAAATAACAGTCTGATACCAAATCAAAATATTTAGTCTGCTAAACTGCATAATCCTGTGAATTTTTACAAATTCTCAAGTTTTGACTAGAAGTGAATAGTATACACAGAAGAAAGACATAGTAATGTTTAATTTGCTTTATAGATTCACAGATTGTTAGGGGTTGGAAGAGACCTCTAAAGAGGTCTCTCTAGCCCAACCCCCTGCTAGAGCAGGGTCAGCTACAGCAGGCTGCACAGGATCGCATCCAGGCAGGTTTTTAATATCCCCAGAGAAAGAGACTTCACAACCTCCCTGGGCAGCCTCTTCCAGTGCTCTCTCACCCTCAGAGGGAAGAAGTCTTTTCTCAGGTTCAAATGGAACATCCTGTGTTCCAGTTTGTGCCCATAGTCCCTTGTCCTGTCACTGGGCACCACTGAGAGGAGTCTGGCCCCTTGCTCTAGACACCCACCCTTTAGATATTTAGAAGCATTGATCAGATCCCCTCTCAGTCTTCTCTTCTCAAGGCTAAGCAGACTCAGCTCTTCCAGCCTCTCCTCACACAAGAGATGCTCCAGCCCCCTAATCATCAGCATAGCCATCCGCTGGACTCTCTCCAGCACTTCCCTCCGTCTTTCTTCAACTGGGGAGCTCAGAACTGGACACAATATTCCAGACGTGGCCTCACCACGCAAGAGCAGAGGGGGAGGATAAACTCCCTTGACCTGCTGGCCACGCTCCTCTTGATGCGTCCCAGGATAGCATCGGCCTTCTTAGCCAGCAGGGCACACTGCTAGCTCATGGAGAGCTTCTTGTTGACCAGGACTCCCAGGTCCTTCTCTGCAGCACTGCTTCCTAGTAGGTCAATCCCTAACCTGTACCGGTGCCTGGGGTTATTCCTCACTAGGTGCAGGACCCTACACTTGCCCTTGTTGAATTCCATATGGCTCCTCTCTGCCCAACTCTCCAGCCTGTCAAGATCTCCCTCAATGGCAGTGCAGCCTTCTGGTGTGTCAGCCACTCCTCCCAGCTTGGTATCATCAGCAAACTTGCTGAGGGTGCACTCTGTCCCCTCCTCCAGGTCACTCATGAATATGTCGAGTAAGACCAGATCAAGCACTGCCCCTGGGGGCACACCACTCGATACAGGCCTCCAACTAGACTCTGCTCCGCTTATCACAACCCCCTGGGCTCTGCCATTCAGCCAGTTCCCTACCCACCTCACTGTCCACTCATCCAGCTCACACTTCCTAAGCTTGCTAACAAGGATGTTATGAGACACAAGTGTCAAAAGCCTTGCTGAAGTCAAGGTAGACAACATCCACTGCTCTCCCTTCACCTACCCAGCCAGTCATGCTATCATAGCAGGCTATCAGGTTGGTCAGGCATGATTTCCCCTTGGTGAATCCACGTTGATCACTCCCGATAACCTTCTCCTCTTCGTGTTTATTGATAACCCCCAGAATGAGCTGTTCCATCATATTTCCTGGGATGAAGGTGAGGCTGACTGGCTTAAGCCTGTAAGCTTTACTAAAAAGACAGCATTCCCTATTTGTTTTCAATTTCTCCGCCCAGAATTTTCATCAGTTTATCAGTGTGATAACCAAGTCAATCAACTGATTATAGTAATAACAGACACAAATATCCTAGTATCAGCTGCATTAAGTCTCAGATCTACACCACCTACAGAGTCATATATGACCAAAACCAGAGATACTGGTGAAATGCAACTACTCGCAATTTTATCAACTTAAACAATTGAATTTTCCACAGTCGTGTTCTAAGAGTACCTACAGTAAAGATGAAGACACTAAGCCTCAGAGAACAAGAGAAGAACAACAAGAACAACACTCATTTGCAACATGATGTAGGGCAAACAAAAAACAAAACCTCCTGGTGCCAAGTATACCAACAGGAACCCATACTGTATGTTTGCTTGTATTCAGTCTAGCAATCCTGGGAATTTCACATTATGAATTGAAAAGTTTCCTCATCAGACAGTTTTCTAGGTGGCTTAGTATAACACTACAGAATAACCATCTTTATCACACACTAATATGTTTTGTTAGAGCACCCTCTATATCCCCACACATAATGAAGTGGTCTGTGACATACAAGACAATTAATTCTACAATATATCTGAACGGCAGGGCATATTCCGTTAAGAACTAAATGGTAAAATGTGGTAGTAATCCAAGAAATGGCTTAAAAATTTGAAAAGTCAACAAATAACACTTTCCTTTAGACTAGCAAAAATGAGACTCATTAGATACCATTTTGGAGAACATTAAAATAATGCAATACTACATCTTAGCGAAGATGCATTTAGAGAAAAGACACTGAATGTTATTCACTGCATAAATTATTTTTGTAAAGTATTTTTTCTCTAAAAACATCTCCATAGCAAAACACTCTTCACCATCTGTGTAATTACCAATAAAAAGTCCAAAACTGTCAGAAGTGGCTGTGCATTCAGACTTTATAGTCCACCAAGGCGCAAGGCTTTTGCCTAAAGCAACGTACAGAATTATGCAGAACTGGAACACTGAAATGTGTCTGTAGTAATTCATTATACACCCAAGATAAAGCCTTTCAAAATGAACTGCAACGATTTGAAAAACTAATAAATATCTCATATCCACTAATAAGTATTTCAAATAAAAATTTAAGAAATGAGGTAAACAAAATGTGGGTATATACTGTATCAGAAACTACTTTGTTTCTTTTTATTAAAAAGTGTCCCTAGTACCTGAGTGCAAGCCACTCCTGAAAGAACAGCAACTTCTGAGAGTAGCATTTTCAAATTCTTTTTGATTTGCTACTACATTGTACCCATGGTACCCCGAGTACTTTCTGAAGTACTGCTTCAGGAGCTGGTAACAGAGCTTGCCTCTAACCCATCAATAAAAAACTCTTGAAAAGAGTCAAGTATAGACCAAATGGAAGTTTTACATGGCATCTATTAGTCTCAGTTGTCAGCATAATTAGGGTATATATTAAATAATGGGGAGCTGGGTGGTGTAAGGGGGGAAGTGGGTAGGGATTGGGGAAAGCTTAATGCTACAGTGAGTCAAAGGATGCTGATGTTTCAGCCCAAGGGCCGTCCTTATGCCCTTCTTTCAAACTCCACGTTACATAGTGATGGGAAGTTAGTCTTTAATCACCAATATAAAACTCTACAGAGAAGCTTCACAGCTCCTCTCCTCTGTTTACTATCTCCTCTTGGCAAAACAGAAAGCCTTCATTCTTTCTTATCCCAGTCCCCTGGATGCTGCAAAAATGTGGCAGAAAAACAGTCCCTTGACTTTTTTTTCTCTCTTCCAGCCTCTTTTGGCAATTTTTTCTTACATTAAAATTGAAAGTTCTGTGGCTGTTCCTTACTGTTTCTGTAATCAGCTAGACTAAAATTGATGCAACTCTTCAAATATTTATCTGTTCCAAGTGGTCTAAATACCAGGAATGAAGTCATTGGTAGGTTTGAAATACTGCAAACGATAAAGACCTAATGTTGTACCTCTAGATGCAGAAAACTTTTTTTTAACTCAGTGGCTTTTTAAAAAGCACAAGGATGACCTGTTCTTGAAGAGCTGAAATTCTAATGTTAATCCAGATTTCAAGTAACTGCAGAAGACTAATATTACAATAATTAAGACATTCTAACAAACATCTTACTTTAAAGTTGCAGATAACATAGGTACAAATGATTGAAAACCGACTGCCTCTTGACAGAGACCATTTAGCAATTTTAAAAGTAATTTGAGATATAAACTCTGAAAGGTGGTATTTTATGAACTGAGCAACTCCCACTGAATAAACAGACATTCAAAAGTAAAAAAATAAATACTCAAATTACTGTAGCTCTCTAAAACAAGACTTCTCAATTCTCAGATTTTAAAGGAAACATACTAGCATTCACACTTTATTATCTTCTTATGTAGAGTGGTTACTGATATTTTCTCAATTTCACACAGTTCTGGCATATTTTTTCAACTCCACTACATTTAAGGATACAAGACAGACATAGTCTTCCACATTTGTGAAAGACTGAAAGTCTTCCACATTTAGAATAGAATAGAATCATTAAGGTTGGAAGTGACCTCAAGGATCATCTAGTCCAACCATCTCCCCATCACCTATTACCCACTAAACCACGTCCCTAAATTGAAGCCTGGATGGAATTATTTCATTAATCTCACCTCTCCCGACATTCATTTTTTACTTTGTTTTGCAGGCTTGCAAAATGAGAGTTCTGCAACACTCATGAAAACCACGTTAAGCATCCGGAGATAAAGTGACAGATGCACGCCCCTCCTGCAATTCACAGTTGTGACTATTATAGTTAGCTGTTTTCTTCATGATTTTTCTTCAAAACTTCAGCAACTGCATAGGCCAATCTAACTAGGAAAGGTTCAGGGCAAGACTGTCAACTTCAGGAATGGGAAGGCAAAATGTTAAAAATTGCTTTACATTTTTATTATGTAATTGGGTTTTGGCAGCTTAATGAAAGAGATAATAGCCTAGTTATGAACTTGAGGTGATTCTTCTGCAGAATAGCAGCATTTTTTCATAGGCATGATGGTCATAGCAATGTGCATGAGACAAAAAACTGCGTCGAAAGTACAATCGTCCCTTAGGAAAGAAAAACAGAAGTCTTCCTAAACTTGCATGCAGAGGTCTAAAGTTTTTTCCACTGCAGTTTCTGCTCTACAAAAGGATACACATGTGAGCTGCTCTGAAGCACAAAAGAGGCAGTTAAACTGACAGGATCTTCAATGCCAAGATCATTTCAATTCTACAGGCAGATACTCTTCCTCCCTCCAATTTTAACTTGCGGACTGAAAACTGTCTATTAAGGATTTGAAGACTTCGATATGCAAAAAAAAAAAAAAGAAAGATTTTGCAATAAACATCTTAAAGATTAAGACTGCAGAAAGCATCATACACTGAACAACTTAAGAGATTCAATACCATAATCTAGGAAAGTATACAGGGAAAAGATTCGGATGAAAGACATGGAGACAGGTAGACTTAATTGACTTGCTAACAAAAAAATCAATACATTTACCCATTTGCATGTTTCATCACTTGCCACAAAGGGTTGAAAAAGTAGACATCATTTAAACTTCACATGTCAAGAAGGTGAACCTGCTACAAGTGCAAAGTTACACATGGCAAATTTACCAAAGTATGACCGAAGACTGACCTTTGCCATATTGCACGACAAACAGAAAACTCTGTAATACTGGATATCTCATGGATCAGAATTAGTCTACGGACATTAAACTGGTGATTGCTGCCTAACTACAACTCAGTAACACTTAAAACAGATGTCCCCATTCCCCCTTGATTTCCTGTTCGGAACAGCTCATTATTATAAAAAAGGCTAAGAGTAGTTCAAAGCTTGAATTGCTAAAAAGAAATTCTCAGTCTTCAAGAGTCACTAATGTGAATCCACCATCTTCAAAAAGCTGGTACTTCTTATGGTTGCAATATGCAGGTCATAAGACAATAATCACATCTTTTACCCATTCAGGGCTTTCTGAATGACTCAGAAAGTCAACACTGCTAAATAGTTAGAGACTTTCTGATTTTAATCTATTGCAATGGTGTATACAAAAATTTTAACTTACAAATCAGCCTACCCACACTATCTTTATACAAGTAATTAATCACAATTCAAATCTAAGTAGCTTCTCTTGCTACAGATACATTTGTTTCCCTATAGTAAACAAACAATTGTGCAAAAGCAACTAAGTAATGATTAAATTCTCATTCTTGTCTCCCATAAACGGTACAATTAAACCAAGGGTAACACTGAACCTTGCTAACCTGAAGTTTTCCTACTGTCCAATTCCAGAAAAGGCAACCTGCTTAACCTCTCTATGTCAGTTTGTCCATCTTTGAGATGGAAAAATACCTATTTCAAAGAATAGACTGTAAAACCTACATAAGTCATAAAATCACTAGGAGGGAAAAAAAAAAAAGAGATGCTAGAGCAGTATAAGGTGCAGTTCCATTCTGAAAAGTGACTCTTAAGAGTGGCATCGATTTTCAGGCTTTTAATTAAATCAGTATCAAGTTTGTTCATTCACAAGTAACAAAGCCTTCTTTCTCCAAACCATTAGCCTGCAGGATAGTATAATAAGCCTAAGTGAATTTTTCCACATGATGAGTACTGCCAATATTAAACCTTACGTAGATTATACAGAAAGTTTATTTTTATAAATAGTTTGCAGAAGTGTAGTACTTGACTTTATTAATTTGCACAAATACCTAAATCCTTCTCAAAACCTGGAAAAATCTTGGTTTATCATAGCAGGAAGTCCCATGTTTTGCCTTAAAATACCTTTCGGTTTCAGAACGCCTTATAAAAGAAACTTATATTACGAAAAAGGTGCAAATTATCATCTATTCATTATTTTAGATATGTGTTTGCAGCAACTTTTTGCTACAGCTTAATTTTGAGTAGGGACTGCAATAATGTTTTTGTTCTTAAAACTGGTCACAACTCAAAACGCTGTTCACTCCTTTATCATACTATTGTCCACACAGGATTGAGAGTTCATTGTAAGCAGAGATTTTTTAATCTTTATTTCTGTAGAATATCATGGTCTTAAAAAAAAAACCCAAACCAAAACAACTACCCCCACAAAAAACCCGAACAACAACAAACTCCACCAAAAAAATCCCCACAAAACAGAACAAAAACAAAATTCATGATGGCACTGACACCAAAACCTGAAAGTTGAAATAGACATATACGTTTGTGGGTAAAGGTGATATCCTTTTTCAAAAAAAGGGCATTTTTAAAACTTCTTTTGAACAAGTCACTGATGTCTACATGCCAGTTCCCGATATAACTGCTGGGCTTTACCTATGTATTATTCTATAATATTTTTAAATCTTTATTCTGTATCTAGAAAACAGCTGTGTCAAGGTGACCAAATCTTATTTTAATTTGGCAACTTCCTTATTTCCAGAAGAGGCTACAAAATGAGTTAAGCTTCTCTAGTACACATAAGCTCACGAAATACTTCATGACCTGGGAAAGAGGAAATCAGGATTCCAAAACGTTACTTAAATGCTGCTTAAACGCCTAGCAGTTTACCAGACAAACCCATATTAATTCTAAGCAAGGTAAGTAAAAAAAAGGAGCACGAAAGGCACCAAACTTAGGTCTTAAAATAGCAAATGTCAATCTTGACATCTGTGTCACACTGGTAACTATAAACTATATTTGTGTTTCCAGAACTAAGAATTTCAGATTTCCAACACTTTTGCTGAATAGGGTGAGATTGTACTATTTCAAAAGGTGAGTGTTCAGTGGGCTACCATAACAGAACTAAAAAATGACTAAGCCAACTAGCACATTAAATTACAACTCTGAAAGAAAAGTCATTGAGACCATTTCTTTACAGATTTTATTAAAGACTGTAAAAATCTGGAAGCCAGCAATGTAACCACGTGCATGAAACAAATGACAGCTATTCCATTTGCAAATTTCCACAGTGGTATGTCTAAATGTTCATAAAGCAATTTAGGCTGACAACGAAGGGAAGAATGATAGGCAAATATTCCCTACTGTTGCTCCCTTCTGTATGCAAACTCCAGAAAACAATGCAAGTCTCCATACTGTGAGGAAGCAGTATAAATTTCTCTCAACTGCTAGGTTATGTCATCACTAATGAGACTGTTGCCTGTTTACTTATCCCTTAAAGAATGGGTTAAGATTTCAGAACATACTAGTGTTGCATTACAAGCTTTTAATTTGTTGGGGTTGTTTTTTTCTGGAGACAATATTATCCAGAGCTACTCCAAGCGTTGAGTTTCTAATTAAGACTTCCGTATGTTACTCTTCCCACTGACTCTCAGAAGATATTCACCAAAACATACTAAAAAGTGCAGCAAAATGTATGTTGGGAGTTAGTGAACAGAATTTGCACTTGGCACAATGTATGTCATATAGGTTAACTACTTAAGACACAACTTCATGTTCCTTAATGGCTTCCCATTTTCTAGAACTTTCATGCCAAGAAAAATCCTAAAAGAGACTTCCCAGGATATTGTAGCCAAATAACTTTCAACGGTAAGAGCAAGGTCATGTTGTATTGTAAGGTTATTCATTACAGTTCGACTTGATAATAAGTTATTCATTATTTTTTTGGCACCTCTCTATGTGGCACTCTGTTCTGAATCTCAACAGTAAAATGTGCTAAGCAACATAAAAGTGGAGAGGAATACATAGTTTCTTCTCTTATGCCCATGTTTAAAATTTACAACATCCTACGAAATTTAATTATCACTTCATAGCTGAAGTGCTTCATTTCCTTAAAAGTCCTCAGGAAAATCTGTCAAATTTTTTGAGTCCAAAAAACGTTATAACTAATTTCTCCTTTTATTAATTTCTGGAAAGAAAACTGCTTGTTCCTACCACATTATCATATAGATTTCAAATTATATGCAAAAATTAAAATCAAGATTTTTTTTATAGTGAAGCTGACTCACAATACACCTTTTTCTAAGCACAAATAAATCCAAGTTTGAAAGGCTCTAGTGAATTTTAATTAGATCATATTTCTTAGTTACTGAGCCCTATATATTTCCTATATATACTTGATACATAGCTGACAGTGTTGCTGAATTACCATTCCATATCAATTTCAGAGGAGAACTGCACTTTGAAGTAATAGTACTAAACAGCACAATGCTTCAAAAATATATACAATTATATACATACGCCCTTCCTTTACAAACAACAAGAGACTTACAATACACCTAAACAGATGAAGTTTAACAGTAATATTTAACTGAGCAAAATCAAACACTACTTAGTTCAGTATCAGTTTCATTCTGAACAGCGCAGCTTCAGACTATTACTTATTTCTTTGAAATAACTCATTTTCTTTGAATAACTGAAAGTCTGTAAAAGCAAATATAAGAAAAAGATGAAATATTTTAAGGATTTATACAAATGGTTTTGCTAACCTCGTACTGTCAGCTTGCTATATAATTGGGAGTTCATTTCCTTGTCTCTCTTGTAACGTCGAAATTCATCAACAGCTTCCCGTACCACCGTGACCGTCAACACAAATCCCTGTTAAAGATACAATTATGCAATTCAGAATTCTCAAAGTGCTAGAATAGAAATACACAAGTAGGAACATTATACAGAGTAAGAATACATGCTTGGAATATGTACTTTTTTCCCCTTGTTTGGATAGTAGTGTTTTCTTCGATTTGTTAAAATATCATCTTTGTTTAGTCAGAAAAAAAGGAAAATCATACTTGTACATTGTAAAAATATAATTGGAATAACTACATCTCCAAATAGACATAATTTAGACATAATCTGAAATTTTAAAAAATACTATGCATGAGATAAAGATATCCTTTATAGCTCAATAAGCCTATTTTCCAAACTTCCAGAAATTTTAGGGCTTTCCGAAAAACATTTAAAGACGTCTCCAATTCTAATTGACTTCACTGCCTTTTTCCTAACAGACAGAAATGAAAAGATAAATGGATGGCTAGTTTAATTAATTTTGCCGTCTTAAACGTAGTTATTTACCACTATGTCACAAATATTGACAAAGTAAAAGGGGGGTTGTTCTGAAAAGCTAAGTATCTATATGCTTTGGCTGCTACTTTCACAGAACAGTGCCACTGCAGATTCTGCTGCAAGTGTGGACTGTGCTACACGCAACTAAGATGGGCTCTGACCACAAAGGACGGTGAGCTAAAAAGAATACAGAACAGTTTAGGGATCACCTCTCCCCCTTTTTAAACCTTCTCAGATATGATCTTCTAGTTTCTTAAACTCAAATGCTCAACCTTTCCCCACCAGTGAAAGAGAAATACAATTTTCAACAGTAGAGGGACACTACCATTACTATAAGTAACACGGCTAAAAAATTCAAATAGTCACAAATCCTCCAACAGGTAAGGTTCTAGATTATCTATCTAGCTTCAGACACCCACCAATACTTTCCTTCTATAGAAGAAAATGTATACCATTACACTTCTTTCTTGCAGAAGTCCAACAGTTTGCCAACCTCCTCCCAACAGTAAGAAAGGAGTGTAGGTGTAGAGTTTTCCTAAAGGAGTTTTGACTAAAATTCTCCTTTACAATAGCAAGGGCTACTTTGCAGTTGCAGCCCAAAATTCCAAGGCTTGCTCTGTTGCGGCCTTAAACACTTCTTGTTTATTCAGTTTTACATTAGCTACAACGTTAGAACTATGTAGAACAAAAAAAGTGCCTTTGTGAAATGCATTCCTTTTTACTCCCAGGGCATAACTGAATGAGCAGTAGGGTTATGCCCTTTTCTGGGAGCTTTTTCATGAGCTTTAGCTTTAGTAGATATTTTTGCAATATAAAAAAGGCACTCCCAAAGCACCTTCAAACACGTTTGCCATTTTCACATATTTCATTAATTAGACAGTAATAAAAGCACAGAATGCAAGATGTTAATTGCAAGAATTTCCCCTAGAGGTCTCCGCACCTTGACAGGCAGCTCAGTTACAGCTGACTGACTATGAGAAACAATTTAGGAAAGACATTTCCCTTTTTCCTCATCTGCTCAAAGGAACTTGATGCTCTTCCAAAGAAGAGCTGAAATTATGAAATCAATCTTACAGAAAAACTATCATCTTTCTTTAACTGTAAGCAGTTAAATATCTTTAGCATGCTGCTTACAATCGAACTTGTATGCTTTACATCCTTTGCATGTTGGACTCTAAATGAGAAGTCTGTTCCCTATTGGTGTGAATGACAACAAACCAGTAAAACGGTCTTGTTTGAAAAGCTCCAGTGCTTGATCTAAGTGTATTAATTCTGTTTGTTGTAAAACTCATTGAACTAAAACCAAAAAAGTCCCCCAAATAAAACGAAAGAAGTCCCCTCTGCAAAACCCAAAAAACCACACACACCAAGACCCCCCAAAAGCCCCCACCTTTTAGCACCTACTTAAAACCAACTGAATAAAAGTTGAGTATCAGGCAAAAAAAAATGTCTTTTCCTTTAAAATCTTGAGAGAAAAATACAAGCTAAGTCATAGCTACTCCTCTGATTATTACTGAAAATTTATCAGCAGTTACATGCTCTTGAAAGAAAACCAAACTTACCTGTTAAGAAACAAAGATAGCCCAATGGCACTTAAATGTTTTATATTTCCATCATACATACTGAGCCTTATTCAACATCCAATTAAGCTCTTCTACCTGGAGCTTAATCATTAGTAGAAAAGCTACTCAAGTAGAAACGAGTTTAGCAGTAAAGGGTACCACTACGACTGACTGAAATACTGTTTTTCAAGCTGCATGGTAAAACTGGGAAACATGATTAAAAATATCCTTGAATAAGACAAACATGTCTATACAGAACAAATTACTGGTGTTTACAAAATACACTATTTTCTCCCTTCTTTAGGTAGGAATGAGATGAGCTGAGATACCAAGTGATTTTTTACCTTACTACCCCACTAACATATAGAGCTGTACACAGCACTGCACTGTGAAAAGACCAACTCCCAGACAAGGCTGACTTCGGTCTTCTCTTACTGGGTCAGTGACAAAGACCTTTGTAAATATCCATTTCAAGCCCCACCGTTGAACAAGCTTTCTGGCTTGGAAATGTTTTTTGTTGTAGCAGAAGCCAGAAGTTTTCTGGAAATAGAGGCGTGAAGAACCTCCAGGACAGTCTCTCCATTTATCAATACTTAAAAGGACACACGTTGCAACAATTAAAACAATTAAATCAATCCAGAATATTTACTCTATTGACTTGTTAAGGACGACCTTTACTCAAGCCATCAGCATGTCACTGTTTCTCGTGAATACCACTGAGAATAAATGCTACTGAAAAATACCATTTTTAAGAAAATTTAGAAAATAAAGCATTTGTTCTTCCAGAGGGACCCAGAGGAAGATGAAAGAAAAGGTAACGATCTAGTTGCAAACAAGAAAAGAATTCCAAGTCACAGGAATATAGCTGGCAGACTACCAAAAGGGCCTCCTCTGAAGACAATATAATTTTCAAACCTTAGGAAACCTGAGTCAGAAGCAACTGGTTTAACAGTTTCCCAAGAATATACTGCAGAGGGTTCAATAATAAAAAGACATATTGAAAGAAAGCCAGGGCAACCAGCAGGGTCATCAATTAGGAAAAGTATGTTTAATGAGTAACTTATTTTCAAGATGCATTTTCCTCCTGCTTTATCCATGGCTTAACATATTTTATCTCAATCCGTGCAAAAAAAGTACACAATCAAAACCAATACAGAAGGGATGCAAAAAGTTTATGCTTTCAATTCTGATCTATCCTGAAAACACGAAGTAGTGAGCAAGTAACAATAAACTGAAAGAAGTTTAACACACAAATTATCTATGTTACCAAATAAGGTTCTCTACTACTAGCTGATGAGGTTTTTTTTTGTTGTTGTTGTTGTTGTTTTTTTTAAACCTCAAGTGACCAGCAGCCAGAAAGGAGCACTACCCACTCAGACTAGCTGGTTAACAAAAAAAGACCTCCAGCCCATGGGGCAGGAGTGTGGAAGGCAGGTGTAAGGGAGGGCTATCAAACGATAGCTTCAGGAGCATCTGCTGTAAAATACTGTCATTCCAAATAGGAATTTTAATTCTGTTCCATATTTTAATTACTGTAGTTTACCAGATGCAAATTTATGAGACACATGTATACATGAACTTTTCATCTGAAGTTAAAAAAAAGCCAAACTTCTAATATTTTTCTATTTACCAGAGGAGCCCAGTACGTGTACAGGTAGCCTATTTTCAAAGCTGGTACAAACTGTGAGCAGGACACGATGAGAAAATAGAGATTCAAGAAAAACTTGAACTGTTCATATAAAACCTAAAATGAAAAACACAAAATAGATAAATACCTTAAAATGTGTACCCATAATGCACATAAACTTTTTCATGACAGTAGATATAAAACCATTATATGGCATATTATATATGGTATTATTATAGTACTATATAGCACAGGATGCTCTATATCACCACAAACTACTACATGCACTGGAAGTTATTTTAATATTACATTGCTATTTCTGCTCAGAAAAATCCCTTGATATTAATGCTTCTCTTCACTCTGAAAAAGTTGCCATATTTTTGACAGTCTGAAAACTGGAGTATATAAATGCAATCAATCTTTACAAACATTAAATATCTATCAAGATCACTGTGCAAAGAATTACTCTGAAATTTTAACAGTAAACAGGATTCATGTCTTTGTAGAAGCATCTTGCAATAATTTTATATCCACAGTAGTTACCTTTATGTTTGAGTTAAAACAGTTTTTGAACATTTTTTTTTTATGGTATCAATAAAAAAAAGCAAAAAAAGTTTGTATCTGAACTTTCATTGCTTACATTAAGTTCTCATTTTTAACTGCTAAAATTTTTATTCCTAAAAATACAGTATTAAAAGTAAATTTTAACTTTTCCAATATTTAAATTCTGTTTTATCTGTCTCAAAACATCTTTTTGTCTTAAAAGTTTTTGTATACTGGCCTTAAATAATAATAATTAAAAAAAAACAACCCACTGGCATCAAATAAACAGAAACCATTGACAAAAATATTAAGTCTTTTGTTTTAAATTTTACAGAGTAACAAAACTGAGTAGGCTATACCATGCTGCTCCACATCACTGTGAGAATATCCTAAAACTTCAGCTGTGTCCGCAGCACATACAGAAAACAGTAGACACGAACTCCGTGTTACTTTTGTTCATCACACTCCTCAACACAATCACCAGATTCTCCTTTTGCCAAGGTGGAAGCTCTACAACTCATCTGCCTGCTTCCTGAAGTCCTTTGGTTCTCAAAGGGACAAAGGCAACCATCAAGTCAGATGCACTACTTCAAAATTACCATTTCCCACTGTTCTTAAAAATAGCAGAACTACTCAATGTTCAAGAATAAATCGTGTTTAGGAAGACAAAATGAACAAGTCAGAAAAGATTCAGTGAGTAAGGGTAAGGAATGCCTCTGTCTTCCCAAACGGCTATGATGTGGAAATCTCAGAATAAGGCAGAATTCTTCAGTTTCCATAACAAGACAAGCTTTTCAGAAAAGCAACCACAGCTTAAGTTTTCAGCAAGTTTAAACTAAAAGAAAAAAAAAAAGTAACTGAATAACATGGGCTTTTGAGGCAATTTAGAAGAAATGCTCAGCACTAAATATATCAAAATATTATTTTGCAATAAATATTGGTACATATAGTTATTAATAAATCAAAGGTCTGGTCTAAATTCCAAGATAATTGTCCAAGTTTTAAGCAAGACACAGTAGCCTTATCAGAGAAAACAGTCCCATATTCCAAACGAATGACAGATGCAGAGATTCCCTTTGTAATTAAAAGCACCACCACAGCAAGCGGATGTTCTCAACATTATTTTAGTTATAATTACAATGCTAAGAACATTATTCACTTTATAGAATTTTGAATCTTCAAAGATTTCACATATTTCTTTAGTAATCCAGGATAACCTCCAGCAGGATGATCAGAGTGGCTACTGAACTTGGAACACTGAGACTTGAGAAAGTGGGTAATCAATTGTTTCAAAGATAAAAGATTCAAAGCAGATCAAAAAGCCACATTTAGAGTGTCTCCATCTTTTAATCTTACAATTCAGTTAATATTACAATGACTTCTGCATGAAAATAAAAATTATTGGACAGATATTTATTGTTCTTATCATTTCAATGTTATTACTCAATTATGTAAAATCCTATGCCGTAGGGAAAAATATTCAGGGAAGTTCATTTTGAAGTGTCTTTCTGGCAGGCACAAGGAAGTAGCAGTCCCTCAGAATTGCCAGTTCCTTGAAAGAGGGCTACACTACTGCTCAGCTAAAGGCTAAACAGCCTCAAATGAGAAGATTTTTTTTTCCAAGAGCATGGAATTCTATTCCACTGTTTACCACCAAAACTGTAAAGCCAGAAAAGTCAAATTTGAAGTTGCAGGGAAAGTCAGAGCATTCTTTCAAAATGAAACTATTTCAGCTTAATCCTGTACCATATGTTAATACTGATGGAGTTCATATACTCATTTCTAGCAGCATGTTAAAGTCTTTACAAAGTCTTTACAAAGACTTGATATATCAGGTCAAAGAAAATTCCACAGAGTACCTTGGAAGATGCAGATCTGCAAGAGCACCCATCTTGCAGGAGAAAGTGGGAGTTAAAAAGCACCTTCCTACAAATCTTCTCCCTGGCAGGCCACTGACAGTTCATTCAATACAAAGCTGAACACTTCAGTCTAGTCAAGCAAACTAGAAACCAGTTACATAAACTGATTTAAAAAAATAGACCAGTGCTTTGAAGTTCAGGAGAGGTATCTTAAAAACCTGCTCATCACAGAAGATATTCTTTATGGAAATTTATACAAAATTCCTAAGCAGCTCTACCAAGATGTTTATGACATAGTAAACAGAAACTGAGCAAACTGGTGTAAAGGTAGAAGCAGTGAGCATTTCATATAAATGTTTGGAAATTAGACAGTATTTTGGAAGTGTTACCACTCTTCTAGTTAGTAAGTAAAATCCTGTTAATCCAAACATTATTTTCAATTTGTATTTTGATATGAAATCATTGAATATTACCCATTGCCAGCTGCAATGTTAAAGATGCAACTCTAAACAGAGGACAAAACTTCACATGATGAAAATTTCAACCAGGGTAAGTCACTGGAGTCAATATTTATGACTTAGTTGTATTGGTTTCAAACCCATAAATATAACTAACTTCCCTACAAATTACTTCTAGTGAATCAGCATAAAAAAACCCGGATGGCTACACAGTATTTCTAATCAATGAAGAGTGTTAATTTATTTCTAAAATTAGAGTTTAGAAACACTTTATTTTCACCAACTATTGGGCTTTATGTTTAGGATCTCACTTCATTTTGAAGTTACTACTGAGTTTCCAAATACTACCACCAAAATAAATACCTGATTTTCAAAAGATTGAAAAAGAACAAACCTTCTCCCTCAACAGATAATTGCATGCTATGGCTTATCCCTATAGGAAACGTGAATCTACTTTAGAATTTTTAATCTACCCTGCAGATTTCTAGTCACAATAATCAATGGCTTACTATATGCTTAATGAATTTTGTGACCTTTAGGAAAGCATATGTGGCTCAACCAATTTCAGTGTATTTAATAATTTAAACTTCAGAAGAAAACATTTACTTCGTCCAATAGAGATAAGAATATTTTATCCACCTGTGATAAGTGACTTTTGTTCCTTTGACAAGAGATCAGTCTTAATTACAAAGGTATTTATTTTTTTTTTGTTTTAATAAAGAAATGTATTAGAAATCACCTGCCAGTCATTGGAGTAAAGAGGCCAGAAGAACAGAATCAATACTCTTATAAACCAGCATGATCACTTAAATAAAAAATTAAAGACAAAGCATGTCTGTATTCAAATGTAGAAAACATTCAGGTTTTGCAACAGAACTCTTGGACAGTATTAGTAAAAGTATGAGTAAAAGTGTATTAGTAAAATTTATATGACCACAGCAGCATACATATTTAAGTTTTAACTACCAAAGCTTCAAAATTTTTCGTCTCTATTGCTGTATTTCTTTATAGCAACAATTTTTTTAAAAGTATGAATGAGACAAAACTGTAATGTCTCTTTTGTCTTCATAGACACTGTGAACATTATCGGCAAAAAATTGAAATTAAGATGCAATGTCGCTTCTTAGAAAAAAGTGTCAGAAAAACTACTCCACAACAAAAGCACTGCCTGAAGACTTGTGTTCAAAAACAGAAGACATCACTACCTTTAAAACTGCAGTAAGAATCACAACTCTGAAATTACGATTTTACTACCCTAGGCCTTACTTGTTGTCCCTTAAGGAAGTCCCTGTTTCAGACTATTTATTATGCTTTCAGTAGCAGTGAACTTGAGAAAATACCTATGCAAGATTTTCAACTATTTATCAATTGAAGTCAGTGCTTTTCAGTATTTTCACAACTGACTGTATAGAAGAGCTTCCGTTTTAAAAAGAGGATTACAAATTTCTAATGATGAAAAGTGCAAGGAAACCCATCTCAAACTTCTAAAGTTTCACTGAATTCCAACTAGTCAATCATACACACTGCACTTCTTTAGTAAATATCCCTTTAAAAACAAAACTCCTCCAAAAAAAAGCAACTTTGCTCTCAACTGTCAATTTTAATTGAAGACATTGAGATAAATGTAAAAAGAAGAAGAATCTGGGCAGTTAAAGTTATCTTTTTGCAGAATTGTCAAAAAATACTACAGAACATATCATCAGCCCAACAACAAAAAAAGGTTAGCAGCCTTACCCCAGGTATAAAGGTAAAGACGTTGTATTTTTGATTTTTTATGGCATTTTTGGGGTATTTTTCTTCACACTTTTCAGGACACCCAAGCCACACTGTGCGAGCCTTCAGCTCTTTCTTTCTTCGGCAAATATTTATGAGCCAATCAGAACAACTGAAAAGAAAAACAATTGTTTACATTAAAACTATAAATATACTATATGTCATTATTGTTTTCCAAACTTGGAACCTTGAAGGCAAATAACTAAGAAAAACGGGTTTAAAAATTTTGCCACATCTAAACAAACAAGCATGATGTTAACTTTTAATATTTAGAGCAATTACACAGTACTCAACTCATTCACACATATACATATATAAACCCTTGCACATACTTTACAGGAAATCCTAATAAAATAATGACAAGTTTCACTACACCTTACCCTTACACAGGTACAAAAACATTCTAGTTAATACAACTCTGCATTAGCAGTCACTATATTCCCCCACCATTAAATAATTAACTCATCCATCATACCTTACAGTCCTCTGGCTAAACTCTGCTTTGTATTACTGATACTCAAACTATGCTTATAAGAGGAAATAAGGTTTCTGTTAGATAAGTCCAGAAAAATTTCAACAACTTTGTATACAATTACCACATAATTCATAAATCCGTTTCCTCCATAAGACTGCCTACAGCAGACATAACAGGGAAGCATACCTAATGCCAACACTGTCAAATATTTTCAACCAGAACACCCCTACACAAATGCATATCGCACAATGATCTGCAATGCTGAACTTCAGTTCACAAAAGAAAGGAAGAGCATCCTTGCCTAACCAGCTTACAAGACTACTGAAGAGGGTTTAAACTACGAGCAATGAGAGAAGAGCTCACAGCTACCTTTAAACAACTACAATTTGGACAAGGACACAGGAACGATGGGATGAGATCACAACATACAAGGAACAAAAGGCTGGCAAACCAAATGATGCCACTGAAGCTCAGCAGACTATTTACTAACAGTAGTAAAACAAGAAACAAACATGCATGTGACTCAACTCAGGTAACATGATCAGCCTAATGTTTGTTAGGACTATCCACAAGGGCAGATTATTAACACAGATGAGTACAGATGCAGGTTTGCCGTAAACTATATGTGGTTTACAATCCTGCACTGGTGGGAGGTGCCTTAATCACGTTGGGAGTCTGTTTTAGACAAGTGAATCAGGAAGATCGAGCAGACAGGCCTTCCATGAGCACCTACTTCAGCTGAACCACAGACCTAGCTGATCATGGTGGATTTCAACTACACCAACAGGTGAAGTTGAAGGTGAAGGTATGTGACACGCATTTTCAACTGAGGTTTTTTATATAATGACAATATTTTTGATGTAGGAAAAAAAAAGTAACAGTAGAAAGCTCTTAGAAACTGTATTCAAACCAACCAGAAAGGATTTTGCTGAGAACAGAAGGGGAAAATTATGAGCCCGTCACCTCAGCAACGTTTCCTGGATGAATTCTGCATAGTCGATCCATTTGCATGTATTCGTACAAACTTGAAAGAAAAAGTCATAACCACAGTGATATGTCAATAGCAACCTCTGAAATGGAACCAATTTCTGTCTGAGAAGAGTCAGATGTACTACTGCTGGAGAGTACATTTCCTCTCTTGACTCCTGAGGCTAGATTTCACTAGATCACCCTGATGCAGTGAAAGATGTCCCTGCCAATGGCTGGGGAGGTTGGACTATATGATCTTTAATGGTCCCTTCCAACCCAAATCATTCTATGATTCTATGTGTCTAATAGAACTTTCCTTTCCTTATGAGAAACGTCTTGAAAGCTAAAGAACATACTCTTGGAACTAACACAGTTGGAAGAATCATAATTGCAGAGTAGCTTGTTACAAAACCAAAATAATTTCATTCAGTGAAGTTCTGCAAAGCTTTATTAGTACTATTTAACATTTTCCATTACCCACTGGGTAACTGACTATCAAATATTTCATTTTTCAGACAACAGAAAGCTAGAAGAGACAGGAGTGCATGCAAAGAGGAGATCAGAATTCAAAGTTGTCTTGACAGATTGGAAAAAACTACTTGGGAGAGGTAGAACTCAGTTAAACAAGCAAAAGCGCAACATAGTACATTTACACAAAAAAAAATAACTAGGCAAATACAGAATTGCAAAAGTTAGTGGATGGCAGCTCAGAAGACTCAGCTACTGCATGAGAATGATATACATGTGCAGAAAAAGGCACATACAGCTGGTTGGCATGGACAAGCATACTACTAGTAAAAGTAATGAACCTATTCCTTTTCTCAATCCAGTGCTAGCAGATCTCAGTTGGCTTACCATACTGTTTTGAATAACAAATTTGAACAAACAGCCCTATTGGGAAAAAAAGGCCACACACAAGAGCAACACCACAATTATAGGCCTAGAAAGCAGGGCAAGCATATCTACTAGATACACCAAAAGGAACAGAGTTGTTCCAAGTGTGTGTGGACCTAACATGGTTTTCAAGTGCATAAGAAACAGCTGCAAAGAGGAAAGGTACAACTATTATCTAGGTCCACCACGATTCGGGAATGACAGACTTCAACTGTTGCAAAAAAATGGGGGGAGAACAGGGAATGGATGGACACAGATACTGAGTAAACGCTTTAACAACTAGGGTGGGAAAAAAACACTTAAGGATGCTGAAATTGCTACAATTGCAGATCTCTAAGACGTGATTAGTTCAGACATAGGTCTGAAGTCATAGGTGTAATTCATCCTGCACAGGCAAAGAATTGGCTGGACACCCTCTTAAGGTCCTTTCCTATCCTGTTTTTCCACAATTACAAAATCATGGTGCACACAAATATGCAGAGAAGGAAGGCTGACAGTTAGCTTACATCACCACAGGTCCACTTAAAATGTTCTTGTATGCAGCCTACATTATTCCAGGCCTAATACAAACTAATTTTGTCAAAAAACAAATGGAATTCAAAGTTGCACGCTTTTTTAAAAGAAAATTAGAAGTTATACAACAGTAAAATCATTCAAAGCAACATTCACTTTGTTACAGAAATGCCACTACACCAATACTCACAAGCTGACATTTAAAACAGTTTCTTTAAAATTCTGGATTCTTAAGATTTCTCCCCTGAAGCTTTCACTATGGAATGGACATCAGTTTGGTTTGATCCTTTGTAAATGTGCATTTTGCTACAAATGTAAGCCCACTCAGCAGCTTTTTCCTATCACTTTTAGTGATAAGGAATTACTCTACTGTAAAAGGGCTAAAAGCGTTAGTTCAACATTCAAAATTCAGCCCTGTTATTGAGTAACATACAAGTCAGAAAAATCAAGTTACTTCAATCATTACTTAAGTTTGTCTTTAAAGCAAAATGAACAGCAATCTTTCTATATCATGGCTACACAATCCATTTAACAGCTGTGAACCTACCCTGCTTCTGCTGAAATGGCTAGTACCACCCTCCTTCGATAAGAAGGATGTGGATCCTTGCCCCTTCCCTCATGCTGACACAACTACTCATGCAACTGCACGAGTAAGCCAGACCCACAAACTGATCCAACTGTAAACTAATGCAGAATAAAAAGGGCAACTATTTTCAGGTAGATCCACCCCTGATCTTTAAAATCTATAAAAACATAAAAATAGTTGAAAAAAATGCAGGCTATGTCCTTGCAGGAAAAGGTGGACCATTCCCACTCAGTGTCAGCTTGGATTGACACCTGATAAAATTGCTTATGCAATTAAAGCTTTAAACATATTAGCTTCCAGGGCAGGGGAGTGGAGAGGACAATACAAATGGAAGAGGCAGCTCAGCTGTAGAGTAACAAGTGTCAAGATAGATCTGCAGCAAAAAAGTTCCAAGGACAATAACGTTTTTCTGGGGAATGCAAACAAGCATGACAGCTTCTATCTACAAGATTTCCTGGCAGCCTTTGAAATCTTGCACTGCTTAAGTCAGTTTTTGAATATAACTGTAAACAGACTGAACACTTGACTAGGTACAATCTCTTTTGCAGAATAAATTCCTCAGACACTAAGGACTTTTTCTATTGCTAAAATTAAACATTTGACTAAAGCAACTGAATTACACTGCCGCCTTTGCCATGAAGTATCCCCTTCTTGAAACTACTTTTTCCATTACAGATCAACAGAGAAGCTGAAACAGATGCCATAATGACCATTAGTTTAGCAAACGGGAAAAGGTACAGACACAAGAATGATGCCTGACTGGGAAACAACTGCGATACCTTTGATAAAAAGGATTTTACTTACACAGAGCTAACAACATTCAAGTTCTCAGATGTAAGAAAATCTCAGATGAGGGAAATATTACAGGTTACACCCAAATCAGTATCGTAATGGTTCAGATGAGTTTTACTACCTTTGAAGTAAAGATCAGTTAGATTCTGCCATTTACAGTCTCAGCAGTAATTGCTGTAAATATCACAGGAATAAAAAGAGGTAGACATGTTGGCCTCAGAAATCCTAACTGATCTACATTAATTCAGATTTTTAAGAACAATGAAGTCTATCCGGTATTTTTGAAACACCCAGCACATACTTAATCTATTCTCAAATTAACCTTCCCCAGTACAGAAACCATTTTTGTGCAAGACTGCGGACGCCTTCTTGGGCTTTTCGCACTGACAAAATTCATGTGAAACAAACATCAGGGGATAAATCAGAATAGCATTCTATAGCTTCAAATATACTAAAGACATAATGTAAGACTGTAGCATGATCAAGACACACTTTAGATTTTCCTGAAATCTTTAATGTAAACCCACACCTTATGCTATGGATTCAGCGATTAAAAATCACATTCCTGTTTACTGATTTAAGCATTTATTTCAAATGCCCTTGCCTAGAAAATTCAACACAACCACAAAAAGCTTTTGTTCTTAAAGTATAAGCCATGTTGTCTATAGCAATACAACAGACTGTATATGAAGAAATTAACTATTGATGAAAAACTTTATCTCTTAAATGGCTTTTTACCAACCTGCTTCCTAATATACTTTTTATTTGAAGGAACAAGAACTCCAGTCTTCATATTAGTAGCTGATGCCATATTAAAAAAAAACCTGGAGTAATTGTCAGATAAGAACCCTTAACTTTTTCATAAATAGAGCGTATTTCTGCAAGTCAAAAGCTAAAGTAAGAAGTCTCAACTGACTCTGCAGCTCTAATAATAAAGGCTTTTTTATTTTCTCTTTTCATTACTTTTATCCTACAAGCTTAACTGCCAGTATCTTTCACAAAAGAGCATTTTCATCAGAATGGAAAGATAATATAAAAGCTCTATATTGTCTGCAAGGGTCAGCTTTTCCTTATTAGGTTTTAAGTAGCAGAAACTAGTTCTGCAAAGAAAACATACTGTAATTATTGTACTCAACAGGTAGCTTCAGTAATCAGGCCAAAAGCAACACAGTGGTCATGTCATTCTTAAAAGATCAGCATTTTCCCATGCTTCTGCATAACAAATGCGTTGCAGATTAATTGAAAGCGTACAGGCCATCTTAGAGCCCAAATTAATCCGAGCATTTGATATCCCCTTCACTTCATATGGAAATGCCATTCAATGGCACCATTTTCATAGGGACAAAGTGTTTTTTGATAACAAGTGGAATGTAAATCTCATGAGAAAGAAATCAATCCAGCCCAAAGAACTCCAGAGTATTGATCTATGTGCATTATAATTTCAGAAGCTTGAAGAGAATTTGTAAGTTAAAGGGGAAATGATTACAGCCACAAAACATCTGCTATATCACAAAGTTTTCTTTTAACTGTGCTATGAAAGCAAGAAATAAGCGGTTTCTGAAGTTAAAAGTTATATTGGTTGAATTAAGTCTTCAGTGTGTTCCAAATCAAAGACAGCATTTGATTTAATTATGATTTTTCTTGCAAATGTAAAAACTGTTTAAAGAGCTGCAGATTTGCAAATAAAGTTCACGCCATTCAGTTCCAATCCCAAGTCTATTCTCTAAACAGAAGTTAAAAGCTGACTAAAAGATTTTTACAAAATCAATTTTAATGTACATTGAACTTTTTCAAACCTTCCATATTTGTTCCTGTCAAATAAGTGAAACTTTTTCAATTAAATAGTAACAGTTTGTAATGTAGCACCAAAAATTTATAGAACATAAGATTCTAAAGCCGCAAAGTAAGAGATGGAAAACTTCCTCTCACAGAAATGAGATTAATCCTAACAATGCAAGACAGACACAAAAAACCCTAGTGGGTATGAGGGGTTTTGTTTGTTTGCAGCAAGTGATTTTGAACACAAACACAAGACTTTCACTGACAACCCAAAAGAAATCAGGGCCCCCCTGAGCTTGGCTCCAGACAAATGCCTAGTCTTTTATTGTGTTCATCTTTCTGCCACAGCTTTGAAAAAAATTAAAATTTAGTTTAGAGCACAACAGGAAATTCCGGATGTGGAAGCTGAGATTTCAGCCTCACCCAGTCTCAGGAAAGAGATACTATTTTGCACAGAAACAGGGTGAAATTTCAAATTCTGTTCAACTGAACAGGTTTCAGACCACTATGCTGTATTTAATCTCACATTATGCTTAAAACAATGCAGTCTGCCTTCTGGAAATAAGTTTCAGTTGTTTGCATAGTATGTATAATTCACCATTAACATACATGAAAATTGTTTTCTCACATGTTTCTCTCCATTTCAAGCGTGAAGGCATCAAGAACCCAATTCTATCTCAAACTGGTACTTCACATAGAAACAGTGTAATTCATTCTACTACAGTCTAAGTAATAACCGCATGTATGATAATAAAACCCTCCAGGTTTCCTGTAGGATATTTTGCGTGATCCCAGGCAACTTTACGAACTACAAATAGGCATTTCAAAACCTCTAGCACTCTGTGGGTCCCAGCAAAAACTCATGAAGTTTTACTATAATGAGAAGCAATCAAAAAGCATAACTTAATATTGTCTGCATATCCCTGGCTTTTATCAGTAACAAAGCCTCAACGATGCTCTCAGCACCTGCCTCTATCCAAACACCGTAAATTCTCTGTCAGGGCAACTACAGGGTGCAGTCTTTATTGGTCTACCTGTTTTCATGAAACAACGGAATGTCATCACAGTAACTAATATTCACTAATACTCAAAAGAGCTGAACTCACCTGAAGTATAATGTTTGAAAGGTATCTCAATTTTAAGGTATGTCCAAAAAATTAACAGCCTCATTAAATACTTAGAAATGTTTTTTAAAAAGTACAATGGTAGCTCTGCAACAGAAACATTGCTTCCAAAAAATCATTTACATATGCAAACACTGTTTCTGTAAACTTTGCTATCACCTTACCTCCTTCCTGCTACTTTCCAAACACTTATTCCCTACAGTAACAAAACCTCGTGGATTAGTTTTAAGAAATCAACACAGGTTTTTCTGCAAATAATAAAGTTGTATAACAAAACTATTTCAAAACTGAAGATGCACAAATATAGCTTTGCTTTGGTACAACAACAGTATCAGACCTCTTGAAATTTATTAAGTGCCATGAAAACCACCTGTGAAGACTTCTATCTAAACCAATTCTAAAATCATCTGCCAAAAAAGTATTTATCATTTAAGTTCACTGAAAACGCTCCACTCCCTTCACCTGATTCTCAGATTTATGATTCAAGATTAAAAAACCCTGCGATTCTTCATCATCCTAATAGCAATTTCTGTATTCAGAAATTTGCTAGCAATTCATTAGAAAGGCACTATTCCAACACAACAGCAGAACTTAGCACAAAAAGCTTCTAAGAAAGAACCAAATCACAAGAACCAATTCCAGCTGTAATTCAATCCAAGGCCACTAGTTGAATGTATTCTTTAACCTTTAAAGTTGAAGTGTTAACTAATCATTAGTTAATGAATTTACTTTTTCTTTTCAGCAACATCAATAAAATTTATCTATTGTCAATTTAACACACAATGCCCTCAAAAGTAAAAGAAAGTTTTAACCCCTCTACCTTGATGTAGTTTTGAGTGGCATTGAGGACTACGATTATTATGCCATATTATGGACCTCAGACTAGTACAAGGTTAGTACGTGCTCTCTGTTAAAAGCTCCTCTTTTTCTTGCAAGTCAGTAAAGCAGACAGGAGAAGTACATAGCAGCAGCTCTTCAAAACTCTTTATTAACAGCTGGTAATGTCCTAGTAGGGAAAATGCAGGCAAAGCAATCAAAAGGTGCATGAGAAGCAAATTACTGTGGTCCTGTACCCTGCACAAAGCACATAAAATACACAGTTACTATTTACTTAATCTAGTAGTTTAAAAAAAGGTACTAGTATACAACAAACCTAGTGCAAAGGAACTTCCAGCCACCACAGATAAACCATTCTAAGCCTCTTCTTCTCTGAGAAATTCTGGCTCTTGGCAGAGTATGGTAATCACTCTCATCATTTTCAAAGCCTTCTTCTGACATCATTAGTGGCATTTCATCCAAATGAGAGGACTCATCTTCCACTTGGTACCTGGCAAAATTAAATAAAAACACTACATAAATAGCCAAAACAGGATTTTTTTATTACTTTAGGAGATTCTTGGTAACAAGTTCATTTTTGCCATATGGAATTTTATTATAGAGGTATTTTAATCTAAACATCTCCTGTATTTGTACTGTCAACAAGAAATTCTGAGTTAAAAAAAGCGTAATACAGCAAAAGAACTACAATCTTTTTCAATCACAGAATAAATCATTCTAAGGAAATTCTCGTTTCTTATACAATTTGTACATAGAAAGCTGCAACTTCATACTTTTCAAAGGATTCTTTGTAAATTTTTGTTAAACAGAATTTACTTGGCAAAGTTTATAGCCAAAGCAAATGACTGAGTTTTCATGGAAGTACAGACTTTAGATTTCCACTGAGCTTCTTCAGCTTGCTTTCCTGATACCTGTTCCTGCATGTGCAGGGGGCTCTATGAGTCACACTTTAATGACAACTCATCAGTATCTTAGTTTTAATTACTAAAACATTATAGTTACTTTTATAATTCTACACAAAAACATTCAGTAAGTCAAAGCAGATTTGCATGTTTCCATGGGTCCCACAACACTAACCTAACAATGGCCTTTTCCTCTCCAGAAACTATTCTCCACTATTTGTGGAATGCTTTTTATGCCAAGACAAAACACCTGGATATTCAAAAGTTCCCCAGAGTGCATGTAAATTGAGTAATTTAGTTAATATTTTGATACCGTTGGGATGACTGAAAGAAACTGCACTGTTGCTCAGGTTTCCTTTCACGGACTACTAAGAGGACTAATAAGGATATTAATTAGAAGAAAATTTTAAAAGGAACTAAACATTATTGTCAAGCAAAGATCATCTACTTGTATACAATAACACAATAACCCTACTCAATAAAAATGCATGATGCAGGAGGTAAAATGGTCAGAAAAGCTGGCTGCATAAACACTTACAAAATATGTGAAAAACCTATCAGATTTAACATAAAAGCAAAAATTTTTAAATGTATAAAAATATTACTTGACATTACTGATAGTGGTAGTTAAGCAGTCTTTAAATAAGTATAGTTGATGGAAAAAGTATCTGACCAGAATAAAAAGATATTCTGCGTATGTATTTTTAAAATTTCTCAAATACTTTACAGTTCAAAAAAACAGTGGACTATCGTCAATCTATTTTTTGTGTAATACGTAATTTATCTACGTTGAAATTATTCTTGCACTAGAAGTAGTGAAGAATAATTCCTAGAGCTCAGGAAAAAAAAAAAAGAAAATGGATCAAGTCACAAAAAATAAGTGTTTGGCACAGAATTAGTAAGACTGACTTCTATGAAGGTGTATTCTATAGTTATCTCTTGTAATGCAAGTCCTCAGACTGTCCCATTTTTCTCACAGCAACCTAAGAAAAATCTATATGAAAATAGTAATTAGCAAAACCAAAAATCCACTCCCTTTTAGTGAGAGAGCAGCCGAAATGCATGGAGCATCCTGGGGATGGATAAGGAGCCAACTGAGAGCTTCTGGATTAGGATTCAGGAAAGGACAGGCAAAGGCAAAATTATAGTAGTTGTCTGCGACAAACTGCCTGAACACGAAGAACAAGCCGACAAGGCCCTTTCTGGACAGACAGGAGCAGCCTCATGTTCGCAAGCCCCGGTCTTTATGGAGGAATTGCACCCCTTGATATCTGCTGGAGAGACAAAACAAAAGCACATAAGCGATCTTGAAGAGTCCTGCAATGCTTTGACAATTTCCTCCAAGTAACTAGAGGAGTCAACGATGAGAGGTGCTCTGCTGGCCCTCATACTCACCATGCAAGAAGGGGCTCCCTGGGGATGTGAAAGTCAAACACAACCTTGGCTGCAGTGATCATGGGATACGGGAGTTCAAGGATCCCGAGGGCACAGAGAAGGGTGGCAAGCAAGCTCACAACCCTGGACTTCAGGAGAACAGATATGGCTTTTCCACAAACTGCTTGGAAGAGTCCTATGGGATAAAGCTTTGGAAGGAAGAGAGGCCCAAAAAAGTTGCTTACTATTCAAGGATCAGCTCCTCCAAGCTCAAGAGATTTCCATCGCAACGAATAGGAAGTTTGGCAAAAACGCCAGGAGGCCTGACCGGATGAACAAGAAGTTCCTGGCCAAACTCAGACACAAAAAGGAAGCACGCAGAGGGTAGAAGTAAGGACTGGTAACCTGGGAGGAATACAAAAAACATTGCCCAAGCATCCAGGGAACAAAGCCAGGAAAAGCTATAGCCCAAAAGCAATCAGATCTGGCCAGAGATGTCAAAGACAAGAAGTCTGCAAGTACACAGATGACAAAAGACAGACGAAGGAAAATGCGGGCCCACTGCTGAATGAGATGAGGGACGTGGTCACGCAGAACATGGAAAAGGCTGAGGTACTGAATGCCATTTTTGCCTCAGTCTTTAGTAGCAGAACTGGCCTTCAGGGACCCCAGGTCTCAGACAGCTGGGGGAAAGGCTGGAGTACGGAAGATGAGGATAAGGTCAGGGAACACTTGGACCCTAAGAGGATGCACCCACGAGTGCTGAGGGAGCTAGCAGATGTCATTGTGAGGCCATTTTTGATAGCCTTTGATTTGATCATGGCGAGAGGGCAAGGTGACTGCAGGAAAGCATATGCCACTCCTATCTTCAAGAAGGGAAAGAAGGAGGACCTAGGGAACTACAGTCCTGTCAGTTTCACCACAATCCCTGGGCAGGTGATGGAGAAGCTCATCCTGGAAACCAAAGTACAAGAAAATCATCAGGACTAGTCAAAATGGCTTCACCAAGGGGAAGTGCTACTTGACCAACTGAAATAACTGGCTTGGTAGTTGAGATGAGAACATTGGATAGTGTCTACTTGAACACCAGTAGGGACTTTGATACCATCTCCCATAAAATCCTCATAGACAAGCTGTTGATGCAGGGGCTGGATGGGCAGACAGTGATGCGGACTGAAAATCAGCTGAACAGCTAGGCCCAGAGGGTGGTCATTAGTGGTGCAAAAAGCTGCATCTGATGTCTAGTTTAATATGGCAATCTGGCAATATGTTTTTTATTCCCATTACTATCAATGGTCACTAAGAAAAAAACACTATACAAGAAATTCTCTTCACAAAACAGCAATTATTACAGGTTAACATGTATATTATACTAAATTTTATGCATTACACTTCAGACCAGACTAATTTTAACACTAGACAATAAAACCACTGCTTAGAAAGAAATTAAGACATTACGCTAAAACTTCCAGTAAAACAAGCCTGTGTTTAAACAGATTCACTCTCAATACTTTTGTAATCTCTCCTGGTTAAATTTGCAAATTACATTATCAGAGATTTAATACAGAGCTTTCCGTTGCATTGCGTTTTGCTTTTAGAAATCCAGACAATTAATAGTGCATTTGTAACACCAGCCAGTGAAATCAGAATCTGCTATCTGTACTACAGTTTACAGCAAGATATTGTTAAGTGACAGATCCCTTTTACTTCTGCACAAAGTTAACAAGTGTCCGAATCAGAAAATAATATCCTTTATATACAAAGGTAACACAGCAAACATGATTGGAAGAGAGAGTTGACTGAGTGTCCTGGTTTCAGCTGAGAGAGAGTTAATTTTCTCCATAGCAGCCAGTATGGGGCTGTGTTTTGGGTTTGTGCTGGAAGCAGCGCTGATAGTGCAGAGATGTTTTTGCTGTTGCTGAGCGATGCTCACACAGAGCCAAGGCCTTTGCTGCTTCTCGCACCACCCCGCCGGCGGGATGGCTGGGGGTGTGCGGGGAGTTGGGAGGGGACAGACAGGACAGCTGACCCCAACTCACCAAAGGGACATTCCATACCATATGGCGTCATGCTTGGTTTATAAGGGGCTTGGGGGAAAGAGGGGGGGGTTGCGGGAGGAGGAAGATAGTGGTGTTTGGAGTGTCCGTGTCTGTCTTCCCAAGTAACTGTTACACATGATGGAGCCCTGCTGTCCTGGAGATGGCTGAACCCCCACCTGCCACAAGAAGTGGTGAATTAATTCCTTGTCTTGCTTTGCTTGTGCCCATAGCTTTTGCTTCACCTCTTAAACTGTCTTTATCTCAACCTGTGGGTTTTCTCACTTCACTTTTCCAATTCTCTCCCCCATCCTGATGGAGGGGGTGGGGATGGGGAGGAAACTAAGCAGGCAGTTGGGTGGTGCTCAGCTGCCAGCTAGGGTAAAACCACAACACTGAAAAACACATTTACAGACATAATATTTAAATCTACTCTCGTAAATGTGATATTTGCAGAGTATATTATTGTCCTAGTCATAATTTCTTTAACGGTTTTTTTGCCATTGTATTATAAACAAATATTTTTTCACAATCAGTATCTCGGTTTGCACTTTTAAATAGAGTTTCACCAAGTAGGGAACATAATGAGCATAAGCACTATCATGTTTAGTAATCCCAACTTCAAAATACAGCCTCTGAACTGGCAAGCAATTTATTCTGTTTCAAAAGCAATTTTGCTATTGTGTTGTAAAATTGTACTTCAGTATTTAAAAACAATAAGATAATGAATAATGGATTTTTCATAACTAGGATGAGGACAAAAATCTTTGTGTCTTTGTTACCTAGTATTTTTCTGCACTTAATTGCTTGAAGTGCTGATTTTCCTTGAGTGACAAATCAATTAAGTATAATCCCAGAAACTTTTATTAAAATAGGGAAGCACTGAAAGCAACATGAATAAAGAAGCCAGAGTGAAGGCATCAAAACTCTCAGCATGAGTGCTACGAAATCAGGTACAAAGACAACTATCTTGACAAAAATACAGCTTCCTGAGGAAAAAAAAAAGAACATTAATATTAAACAACTTTCGACAAACTCTGACTACTATTAGGAATATCATTTAACAGATTTAAGTGAAAGGAAGCCACATACAATAAATACTTTAAAATGAAATTTTGATGTAAACATCTGCTGTGAATATGATGCCTCAAGTCACCTGTACATACGTTCCACTTTGACAGCTGTTTTCCAGAGCAGATGTGGCTGCAGAGACCCCATGGGTGCCTGTCACAGTTTAACTTCAGCCAGTAACTAACCTCCACGCAGCTGCTTACTCACCTTTCCTCCCCAAGGGGATGGGGAGGAGAGTGGAAAAAAACCAACTCATTGGTTGAGATAAAGACAGTTTGCTAAGATAACAAACAAAGATAACAATAAATATATAAAAAAGAAGTGATGCACAAATGCAATTGCTCACCACATGCAAAAGATTTTTAAAAAAAAAACCCCACCACTTGATGCCCAGCCTGTTTCGAGTAGTGATCCCACCTCCCAGCTCGCTTCCCCAGTGACATCCGGAGCATGACGTTATGCAGTAGGGAATATCCCCATGGCCAGCCTGGGCCAGCTGTCCTGGCCGTGCCGTCCCAGCTTCTTCTGCACCTGGCAGGGCCTGAGAAGCTGAAAAGTCCTTGACCTAATGTAAGCACTACAACTGTCCAGCAAGAACTAAAGACATCAAGGTGTTATTGATGTTAGTCTCATCCTAAATCCAAAGCACAGCACTATACCAGTTACTAGAAAGAAAGTTAACTATCGCAGCTGAAACCAGGACATTGCCATAACTGGTAACAGAAACCATTTTAATTCATTTAAATCTAATCTGGCTACCTATTTAGATCTGTAATTATTTCTGTGTTTTCTGTCAGCTTTCGATTGTCCTAAAAGAGCAATGTTCAAGGGTGCAGCAGGAAGGTGCAAGGGGCAGGGCAATCATGAATACATGTTCTTCTGGTTCTACTCACTTGACAAATACAGAAGCAGTATCTATGATGGATTTTTCTTTCTGTCTGTTTAAAAGACTCAGGTAGGACAGAAGCACTGTGTCAGATACTACATAAATATTGTTTCCTTGCCACCTATCACTTATGCTGTATACCATAATTCACAAGAAGGAAAAAACAAACTGATGTCTTAACGCAGTATTTCTCAAACCTAGTGAGGGATGGAAAAAGAATGTGTAGACCCAATTCTACACAGGAATTGGACAGAGGAGATGGCTCTGGGATACGGAGTACCATGGAAGAGAGACAGTAGTGGGAAAAGTTCCAGCTGAGCATCTGAGTAGAAAAGCTGAGATGGACCGGTTACCAGCAGTTGAGCTACCATGCTTGCCACTATGGCCATGTCCCATCCTACCAAGCACTGGCAATTTGGCTCAGTGGCTGCTGTCAGGCACAGGACTCCCTTTGATTTTTGTCATGGGCAGAGGAAAGACTGAGGGACTAAGCAGCACCATTTCTCTCTCTTCTGCATCCTACTCTACCTCCAGTAATTCCTCCAAGGGTTAACCTTAGTGAATATCTTCCCAGTCTGAGTATAAAGGAGGAGACTGACAAATTGTAGAGATGCAGTAAGAGCAATAACAAAGAAAAAGACAGGCATATTTATATAAAGAGTAAGAATTATTTCTTAACGGACAAACCAACAAAGTAGCAACTGCTGTAGGCTGCTGATATCACTGACCTAACTGTCCTGTGCCAATGAAAAAGATCCCAGGAAACTCTTCACAGCAGCAAGGAAAATTTCATTAAGAAATGTACATTCATCCACAACTACACTTGCAAGTACATGACATTTTCATATAACTGCTCCTCTTACTCAAATACCCAGTGTCTCCATGAAACATATTGCTTTGCTAGAAGCTGAGAAAAAAACTACACATTACAAATACTTACATTTTTCAAATATTATTCTGCATTTCTGAAGATTAGAAGTTACTTTTAGCCCTCTAATTTCAAACACCTCTATACTTTACAAAGCAGTAAATTCAGTTAAACTACAGAGCAATCGTGTTGTTCCTAGATTACAACAGAAATGGAAAGTGGAAAAATCTTCTACGGGTAAGTGCATGACATTTAAAGAATTTCCTCTAACCTCTTCCTCCAAAACACAGAAAAGCTATTTCAGAAGTTTTTAGAATTGATTAGAGCTTGCCACTATTTGTCCTTATTTAGCTTAAGTTGTGCCTCTAATGCAAGAGCACCCCTAATCGGTATTACTTGGGTAGTCCCTGAATGCAAGTACTGGCCTAAAAAATGTACACACACACAAAATAATCCTATTGCAAGTTTGTACGCATTACCAGGGACAGGAGTGTCAGATATCTCTATATGGAAGATGACACTAACCACAGTATTCCAACAGTTACAAAAAACAACATAAATCAAAAACTCACTACCAAAAAAACCCAAACACATTTGAAGAGCTTTTAAGGAAGCTGAAAATTTGTAGACCTGAACATTTATATATAGTTTCAAAACTTAAGTTTGCTTTTGTGTCCTTGCATAACAAGATCTTCAAAAACCTATTACAACGCTCCCATCATAGTGCATGCTTATCTACTGGACAACAAAACAGACAGAAGGAAAAAAGTACTTCTATTGTATGCAGGAAAGTTTATTATGGAGGTTGTCACTGAGATGAACAATATTTACTGCAGTAAGACCAAACTGACCCCAGCCTTTTAGAAATTATGCAGAGAGATATTCTGGAAAAACACAAGGCTGCATTTTTGATCAACTGCTACAATTTTAAAAAGCTGGCACCTTCTGCCACACAGAACTAAGGGGAAAACCCTTACATCTGTTGAGATAAAGGTCTAAAAGCAGACTACATAGTTATTACCAAGGCAGCTCCCTTTCATCAGTAGCTTATCAAAAAATGGTTAAGTCACAGATACTAAAACTACAGGTTGCACCAGACAATTAAAGCAAACATTCTGAATGTTATTTGCTTTCTCTCTCTCCCAATTGATACTTCCTTACCAGAGCTGTGTACAGATGAAGCAAATTCAGACAATCTGCATAATGAAGCCTCCATGAAAAATGGCACCATTCCTTATACCCCTTTGCTTACCCTACAAAGGGCTATGCATATCCTGATACACCATCTTTTTTTCAACCCATGACAAGATGAGTGAGTCTCTGTATTTAACAAATAGATACCAGAAACACCTAAATACATAGCAGGACCTGAAGAAACATCATCTACATTCACCAGAACCCTATTTTTAATTAGTAGGGTACGTCATTGATCTCAACAACACGGCCATTTTATCACTGTCACTGGGTATTGTTATTGACATTGTAGGCCAATCAATTGTTTTCTCTCCCTGTTCTTAGCAAACCAAATGCCTGCCCAAGCAACACAAATCACTGCATGTAGATACTATAGACACAAACCAGGAAGGCCTGCAAATACAGGTGGAAAATAATAGCTTTAACATTAACAACCTTAGAAATACATTTACAAAGTCTGTTCTACTGCACATGCAGTCACATGCTCTCTGCAAAAGAGAGCATCACCTGCAACAGCAATTTGAGGTTCTCAAACTTTTTTTTTGTCTAATGATTGAAATGCTTCAGATCAGGATAATTACTCTAAGAATAATCATGCAAAAGGTTCTGACTGTCTATAAACCTATCTTGGTGTGAAAGAGTAATACAGAAAAAAAAACGCAGAAAGAGTAATACAGAAAAAACCCTATAAGAACAGCTTTTTTCCAAATACATAGTTCTAAGTAACATCAAGTCAAAAAACTGCAATCAACTGCTAAAATCACTTAAGTTCCCATGTTATCATAATTCATGTCTGCAAAATATTACAAACTACTTCTCAAGTAGGACACCAATGGAAGTATCATCATACGGAAAAGTACAGAGGGCTGGAGCACCTCTCCTACAAGGACAGGCTGAGGGAGCTGGGGTTGTTCAGCCTGGAGAAGAGAAGGCTCTGGCGAGACCTAATCACAGCCTCCCAGTACCTAAGGGGCCTACAGGAAAGCTGGAGAGGGGCTGTCGACAAGGGCAGGGAGTGACAGGACAAGGGGGAATGGGTTTAAACTAAAAGAGGGGAGATTTAGATATTAGGAAGAAATTCTTCCCTGTGAGGGTGGTGAGGCCCTGGAACAGGTTGCCCAGAGAAACTGTGGACGGCCCATCCCTGGCAGTGTTCCAGGACAGGCAGTGTTCAAGGATGGGGCTTTGGGCACTCTGGTCTAGTGTACGGTGTCCCTCCCCATGGCAGGGGGGATGGAACCAGATGATCTTTGAGGTCCTTTCCAAGCCAAACCATTCTATGATTCTACAGTTGCTATTGTGAGCAGCTCTATGTGTGTCCTATTGTTACTTGCATCATTAAATCAAAGATTGCCCTCAAAAGCAAAAGCCATAGAAACTAACGTAACAATAACAACACCTACTGCAGAAAAGCTCTGAAAACATTAACATATGTCAAGGCCAATTTTAACAAGTTATATATCAAACTACCTTGACCGTTCTTCCCCAAGCAAAAATCTCAGAATCTACACCTAGCCTAAATCAGGTGCCAGACCCAACAAGCAGTATTAATCTATGAAAAAGTAACACACAGTCCAGGAATGTGAATATGTGAACAACTAGCACAGAACTTACATTGAGAAGAAAGTTAAAAAAAAATCACTGCTAGCTTCTTTTTCTAAAAACTAGTGGTACTTCCTAACTTGAGGGAGTCTTGAAAACATAGACCCAAACACTGTTATACAAATACAGCATCGCAATGCCATGCAAACAACCCTGTTGGAAAAAATCAGAATTAAGACATGGTATTTCAGATTCAGCCTAAAAATTACTCAGTGACATAGCTCTAAACAACAGTGAATCTCTGTCCAAAATCACGATTCAGGAAAGGGTAATGACAAAGGACAGTATGTCCTGCAAGACAACAACATCAACTTTTTTTTTTTAATGAAAAGAAAGTAAGTTTTGCTTTGCAAGAGACAAACACTTTGAATTTCAGGTGAAGTCAGTAAAAAAAGGGGGCCTGTAAAAAAGAACAAAAGAACATACATGACTGATCTATTTTTAAGAATGGCATAACAGCACAGATAATTCACATAACAATTCTACAGAATTCTTCGCACCATATTTGATCCTTTACCCCTTCTGCTAAGAGAAAAGATAGAGGTATATTTGAATGAACGTTTGACTATATCAGCCTAACATACAGCTGCGTACTTTAATACTTCTCATTTCCAATACATTTCAACACCTATATATTAGTAGCTGTAACAAAAAACCCCACTTATCAGCAATATCAGTTTTGGTCGTTCAGAGTTCATGACACTTCTAGCAAGTATCAGCTGACCCTGTAACATCTTTAATTTCTGCTATCATGGTAACAACCAGTACATCTCACTGGGTTGTGCTCTCCAAGCAATGAAAATTTCTGTCCTATAGAGAAGTGGGTTAGACTAATCTGTAATGATGCATCCTCTTAGATGCCAGCTGTGGATGCGTGTCACGGGGGAGGAAAGGGGGAACCTAACACAAGACGGTGGCTCCAATTTAAACAAAACATCATAGGTACCAGAATGATGTTATGAGCTTTCTTCAGAAGAAAGCAAGAGTGTGCCAGTACACATGCAGATAATTAACAAGCAGTACCCACTCCTGCACACTCTCACAGCTGCTTAACTTTTAGGAGTTTCTGTGACCATATCCTGAGCAGCATTTCTTCAAAAAGGTAACAAACATTTACAGTTTATGTTCATGGACTAAACGATGTATCACTTCCAGTCAAACAGATTTTTGAAGTTGTCACTTTTCAACAGCAGTTTTAAAACATGAATGTTCAAAAGTAAATTCAGTTCCGCATTCAGAATGCTTTATCACAGAAACTATATTAAAATTCAAATTAATGTCAATATCGGTTATGAAGAAGGAAAACTCCTTCAGATTCATCAATCATTTTCAAATTCATTTTCAGGATGGAATGATGTAAAGCCATTCAATTACCACATGTGCAGGGAGGAGCAGGCTAAAATGAAATCCATAAAACTCCTCCTAAATACTCTAAGAACTTTTATTTTAAACATTCAGAAGTACCCAGGGAAAGAGCTTCACAGGAACTAGCAATACTATAAGAACACTATAAGAACAATACTACATTAAATCATCTTACTTCCTATGTAATTTGAAAATTTGTTTGACATTTGTAAGTAGCAGGGAAGCATGTGAATTCTCAGTGAATTTTGAGTTCTGCAGACTTCCACTCCATTTTGCCTGGAATAGATTTTTTTTTTTTTCCTATTACACATACTTCACACAAAATAAGGTACAATCCACCACGTGTTAAGCAGTAAGTATCCTGCATTTACCTGGACAAAGGACACATCCTATTACGTTGTTGTTCTTTCCTTCTTGTGCAATTTTGTCTTTTGCTAATTACATAGAAGAAAGAATTCAAAACCAACAGTATCAGCAGTTGCCTTAAAACAGAGCTGCTCTATCAGTGAACAGACCGCAGAGACAAGCAAGGGCAGTTGATCTGTTCCGCAAGTTGCCCTGCCGGAACCACCTAATGTATCTAGTGTGGTCATTCCTAAGTATACTACCCTGACCTGTACTATGCATCACCATGCAAGAGGAGTCCTTGTGGTGAGTGAGTGTTATTCATGACATCACATGCATACCCTTGTGAATATCTGGAATGCAACTGAATTTATGTAATATTGGACAAAGCTAGTAAGACCTGTTTTTTTGGTACCAGCTCAGGAGTCCCAACACCTCACGCCTTAACACTATTAGGCCAAATTACAAGTATATGCTGACAGCACCAAGAATAAGACATCTGAACAAACCGGGTATTTTGCTTATGGATAAGCGAGGACTGACTACTGCTTAATGTCTTATCAGCTTCAAAACTCCACCAGGCTTCTTGTTTTCCTTCCATCAACCTCACATGACAACACAGTCACAGCAGTTAATTTCCTTCCTGTGTTTGGCTGGTGATTACTCTAGGGCTGAGGATGACAAATACAAGTCCAACCTATGAGAACACAAGGGTGTTCAGTCTCACTTCGCATTTAAAAGGTGATCCTGGATGTTCTCTGGCCCTTCTTTCCCTTCACAATGTAAACAAAAAGCAGCAGCTATTTTTCCTCTAGATAACAGATCCTTTGTGCTGAAAGACAAAGCACTGGATAAATCACCTCTTTTTCCCCAAGCTTTCTACAACTATTCAAGTTCAATATATTAAACAATACCAAAGGGGTTTTTTTTTAATAACTTAAGACGAACAACCTTTTACTTCAGTACAGATTTCCCTAGTTTCTAACAGTAGCGCACAAACAGTTCTCTGTCCATCTGAGGTAGGGAAAGGTGGCAGAAGATATGAAACCTGAATTTCTACTGCAAAAGCGGTAAGTTGCACTTAAAAATCAGAAATAAAAGCAGAACAGGATGCATGTGTTCCCTGAACCATAGGTACCAGTTAATATGTATTTTATTATTTTTTAACAGGTCTTAACATATACAAAGTGAATATAAATACATTAATATTGTCACGTTTGTATAAGAAGTACATCCTGGGACATTTCATGGTTCTTAACTGACTACAATTTTATACAGAAATGTACAGTCTTAGGTGTATATCATCACAGTTTCTTCAGGTGCATGGGAAAAACATATTCCAGCTTAAGATATGTGTCATCAAACCATCAAAATAATCTCAAAAGCACATCAGGGACAAACACTGAATGAGTAAGCCTTTGTCCTCACTGCACAGCAAGGTACTGCCACACTGGCAAAGACTCCTACCGACCACTTAGCTCAAGCAAAATAAGTCGTCCTACAAATAGCTCTGAGGCCACTGAAGGTTAGCAACTGATGAGTTGTATTAACTGATGTTGCACAGCAGCAGGGCAATCAAATTGAGTTAAAAAACACTACCACACTGAAGTTAAGGATCTGTGTATAAGACTTTCAGAAGACTTCACTGAATAAATAAATAAATCACAGAAAGTCAGAGACTCTTGAGGGTCCAGAAAACACAGTACTGGATTAACCTTGAGATATCAACTCTATGTCAGCGTTTGTTTCTAGACATCTTCTGAAGCATGAATCACACCCTTTTACGCAAAATCCGCATGTCTATATGTGTGAGAACTTTCTGCATATCAGAGACCTCAGTGACTTCACTTCAACACCTTTTTAAGCATCTGCAACATCAGCACTTTTTCTGTAGTTTCCACAGGAACGCAAGGCTTCTTCAACGTCTGTGCTGAAGATAGAGATTAAAAAAGCAGGATGAACCATTCATAAAGACATAGGAGCTGTAGTTCAATTACAAGTTTAGAGTCATAAGATTTACAAGTTGTAGTTAGACTATCTCCACTGTCATATTTCCTCCTTGACTTTATGCAAGAAACCTGTGATAGAATTTACACAAGTATTCCCTTGGTTCTGTTACAGGTCCATAGGACACCTTTCAAAGTACACAACAGGTGCTCTCACAAATCTAGGGCATGATTTTCTTGAAGGAAAATGACCAACCTACTCAACTCACGTTAAGAAAAATACAAAGAATGAAAGTGAGCTAAGAGGTTGGTATATGTATTCTAATTACCAGAGCTCAGAAGACCAACTTATTTAGTCAAGTAATCAAAATAAAGAAACATAATAAATGTGCCGGTCAAGTTTTAAAGGCTTTATAAACCTCCAAATAGTTGAACAAAAGTAATGAAAACCACGGATAATTATTTGTGTGAAGTAAATTAAATACATATCACCTGCATTTGAGAAACACACACTATGAAAGACCATAACTCTGGAAGATGCAATCTAAGTTAGAAGGAATTTAATTTAGAATCTTCAGAGGGTGATGTTGATCAAGCAATATAGAGGGGAAGAAGCAGATCTTTAATGAATTGGGAGGTCACTGCCAGATCTCACAGCTTGCCAAATCTGCCTACAAAGCCAGGTTTAAACATTTTGCATAGGTAACTGTAATTACTACCTGCAAACGTGCCTTCGATAAACCTGTGCACCTACCCAATTTATGAACTCAGCTCATCATATCTATAGTGTTTTTCAAATCACCAAAACAGCCCTGGATAACCTACAACAGAACCACCTGATACCTTTCATAGTCTGGACTAAGTTTTTACCTACATAATCCCCCTCTTTCCCTTTTTCTTCCAAAGCACAACACCTACTGCAAAGCTTACAGATTCCAGAAAGAGCTTCCCATGCTTCAATCCTCTGAGGAATAGGGATTATGATGATAACACTGCCCTACCCAGGCAGTGTCCCAATAGGACAAACCTATTGCAAACTGTCAGACATTCAAGTATTAGCCAGATGGGGAAAACTATTATTATAGCAAGTGTTCATAAAAAAATATTTTTATCTAGTTCAAGAATCAAGACAACATAATTTAAGCCTAATCTATTTTGCACAGTTTTAAACTACTTTTTCTGATAGTTATTTCATTCAGACAAAAGAAAATGCATTTTATTTATGATGAAATTGATTTATCACTGTATTTGCATTAGGACAACAGCACCAACTATTCTGTTTTTACAAAGTCCATTTACTCCACATCTTGCGTCCACAACCAGTGTTCCACAAAACCCAAGAGAAAAAACCCTCAAACAACTAAGTACAGTCATATTCCGCACTGTAGGAGTGCTGTCCAATGGACACACCAGAACTATTGGAGCAAAGTTTTCCCTTGCTCACCACAACAGCACACCTAGAAGTTATTCAGAATGGGAAGCAAAGAAATATCCAATCGTTGCCCGAACACTTGCTAGCAGACCCCCAAACTAGCTTCTTTAAATTGCTCAACCCCCATTTCAACAAATTTGGAGTTGTTTCAGCCCTGACATCCAGAAAGGTTTCTCCGTGCTACCACAGAGTACCTCGCGGCGTATTTACCAGCGACGCCCAAACAAGGCACCCAACGCGGGCATCCGCCTGGGGAGCAAACTCCTGCCAAGGGACGGGAGTTGCCGTGGAGTTGCGGGCGGCG